>CM060900.1:290529735-290727235 GCA_030762935.1 Hymenopus coronatus
ATTACACATTACAGGGACAATATCAGTAATCTAATTTTACTCAGCAGAGCATTCTTTCATCTCCGGGCCCCTTTTGTAATCCAAGTATTAACTAAGGATGCAATGATAAATCAGGAAATTTAACATCAAGAATAAGTAAGTCTAACCTTTGTGGCTCCGGATTCAAATACCGATTCTTAAAGAATTATTTACACATTCCTGTTCACTGTTTTAACCAATAGCCCTAAACATCCGACAGCTAAGTAGAGAGAAGGACAGATGAGATATAGGTGGACAATCCTCACTTGTTGTTGAAATCAACCCCGTACCTAAACTCAATAGTCTGTAACAAAATTGTTTCAATTCATGAGCTACGCAAAAAGACGCATGGTATTTTTAAATCAAGTTGGGCAAGCTTTACAGATTAAACGCGATGCAACAGAGTTCATTCAATTTTATTGTTTCCTAAGGTTAGCAAATGTACTGAAATAACTTTGGGTCAAGCGATATCGAATTATATAAATCATATTTTTTAGAGTTTTAATGCACTTCACCGAAACTACATAAGCAGTAGCTTATTTTGCACAGGAATTTTGCATATAATTCAATTTCACATCATGTAAGGTGGTCTCAGAGCTCTCTTGCCATAGCATGCTTTTGATCCCTGCTACATTTTTTAAGGAGGCTTGAGTGATTATAGAGTACTTGTTAGTAACTTATACTAGTTATGGCGCTTTCATAAGAATCGATCAAGTTCCCACCAACTCCACGTTTCCATATTTTTTTTCTGCTTATACGCATATATGATTTTACAGTAATAATATGTAGGTATTCTAAGACCATTTAGAGCATATTTTAATGATTACCATACATAACTCAACTTTTAGAGCGTTGATACTTACACTAATAGAAGAGGCAGACACCGAAAACGTACCTACACGCATACATACACTCACAGTCACACACAAAAAACCACATGCACACGCACACCCCCTTCCACATAACCTTATGTACTCCTGCACATACATCCACACGTCCCCATGTAGTCTGCACAGAATATCCACACGCATATACATGCTCATATATACTCCCACACATGGATATATTCCTTATAGAACAGCCACATCCACACACATGGTCCCATATACACCCCACAAACATAGACGCAAATACACCATATACTCCCACATGCCAATACATAGGCACACTTTGACGGATTTTGATACAACAGTTGGTCTATAGATTTGTGATTGTTACATTTCTTATGTGTATGAGGTTTAAACACTTCTAAAAGGTATGCCCCTGTACTTACTTGCTTTTCAATCCTCATGCAAAGGATTGTAAAGTATTTGAAGTGACCTAAATTACTCTGAAATTTTAAAGTGGAAGTCTACAGCTATGAATAAGTGATTTTGAAACGTACGCAATTTATGGTAACTGCATACTGGACCACAAAAAAGTGCTATTATTTTACAATTAATATATACACTATATCGCAAGCTTTTACTGAACTTCGCGAATATGCTAGGCAGATCATGGGAGTCCGGCGTAATGGAAAAACATTTGAAGATATACCCAATTCTTCATGAAAATGTCATCGCTTGTGAGGCCTACAGTTAAATTCATTCTGTACACAAGACTTTTCTGGTGTGTCTAGAATCTTCATGAAATGACAGGTTTCAGCAAAATTCTAACACATATGCTTCATCTTAGGGTAATTGTAAAAGCCAGCAGAAAGGGAAAAGAATTTTACGACGGTCAAAGGTCCTGAAATACAAATGACCATCGTCTGTTTTTCCCTACAGCAAAGTATGTAACATGTAAGCTTTCGTCTTTTTAAACAAAAGTAAACAGCTCGCTTAAAAAGCTTAATGTAATTCAAACACAGTATTGCGACAAAGTGAAAATAGGGAACTCCGAAAGACGTACCCCGTAAAAATAAAATAATACCGTTAATCAACGTAGGGCATCTTACTTATGCTATCATAAGCCTCCCCGCATTAAAAAAAAAAAAAAAAAAAAAAAGGAAGTGGGACAACTGAAAACCTTATTTGAAGTAGACAGACAGCATGCGGCTGTTATTCTAGGATTCATTGGTTTTTGTACTCTCGATCTCACTTTAATTTAGTTTTTCCCTTTTCATGTCTATAAATGTTAATTTAAGAGTAACGTTTTAGCAGGCATTTAAGCTCATAACGCATTATAATTAACTGATATTTAGAGCAATTGTATGCAGTGCAATATAAATGCATTAAACACATTTTTTTAACCTAAATTTCCGAAGAAAAGAAATTGGTCTGATTATCAATGGTCAAGGCATTAATAATACAATATAAAGGTAATAAAAGATTAACTCTGATATTATAATCATAAATAATTGAATAAAACAAAAGAAAGTCCTTAGTTTACAGCAAAGGCACATATATATTCTAGAAACTGAATCACAAAATTTAAAATGTATCTTCTATCTTCATTACATGCTTAGATAGAATTTTTAACATTCTGCACATATTCAGTCAGATTGCAATAATTTGTTACAACTCTGAAACTATTGTATTCTTATCAATATACAGGTGCCGTATGTGTGTGTGTGTATGTGTGAGTGTGTGCGCGCGCGGTGGTGTATCATTTAGATATTAAATAAGAAGTAAATGTTTAATTTTAATACAGACAAAAAAATTCATTTGTTCTGTTCCGGGTATAACAGTCCTAAATTATTAGTCCATTAACTTCCTTCAGCCTCCCTCTCTTCCTTTCTTCTTTCCTTCTTTCTTTCTTTTTTCTTCGCTTTTATGTTGCAGCATAAAGGTTGTAAATATTGATTTCATATATTGACAAATATGTAGAGCGCAACATGTTGCAGCGATTGCGGTTTGACTTTGTAGTTACTGTTTATCTAGCTTTTCATTCCTTTATTACTCTTTGGCTCCTAGGTTTTTTTCTTTTTTGAGACTTTACAACATATGAATCCAATAGAAATTGTAAGGCTATTGGTAGAATAAGGATTAATAGTCCCAGGAAGTAAGCATTTTTAATTGCACACTACCACCACAGTTATTAGAAAGGAAAGCTTAAATTATGAGGTAAGTAAGATCACTATTTACTAAGAGAAAACAGCTATTATTACCTAAACTGCAGCCAATTTTTACGCAATTGCTGCATATGTAAGTTCTTTGTACAATGTAATGGCGATATTAGAGATTGGCCATTTCTACTGAAATGTTCCTTAGTAATTGGAGAGGGGAAAAGGCAGAGTGGAAGATAAACAGATGATCCATTATCTTTTTGGAAAACTCAAAAAATCATTTAATCGTAATACTCAATTATCTACCACCATTAACTAAAGTCTACCTTATTCGTGATAGTACATATTTGATGAAGGATGCACATAAACACTTCAACTTTGTTTCCTTGGTTTACATGCTGAGATGTTAAGTAATGCCTCGCATGTTCATTGCATCTTTTCCTTTGTTTTGTGTATGTTTTCTTTAGAGACATAGGAACAAATAAAATTGATATGGCGATGTTACAAATCACGTTGAAACTGCAAATGGAACATTTGTAATAAATTGTGAGCGGCATGGCACAGCAATAAACTAGTAACAAAGAGAGAGCGAAAATTTGGTGAAGGACTTATTACTTTTTGAAACTCTATCTTCAGTTTGAGAGTGAACTTCTATGATTTTCTTTTTTGTGATTCTTTTATGTAGCTTTTTAATCAGATGCTTAAATGCCAAAAATAAAAGCCTTTTGCAATCTTATTAATTATTACGTATTTCTTTCTAACAATGAGTGTCGCAAAAAAGAGGTAAGAATTTAATTATTGTGTTTGTGTACTTGGTTTCCTATCGGATCGTGCCTCCTTGAAAAGCAACTGTGAATGCACGTAAGGTCAGGCAAAGTTACATTTAATTGCAGCAGGAACGTACATTATTTTAACAAATATATGGAATATATTGTAAGCCACAATCTTTGAAGAAACATTTTCACTATATGTCAAGTACAATTGGCATTTTGTATAAAACTTTATAGTTACTTAAAAATTATAACACAATGTACTATCAACATAAACAGGCTTATGTTTGATTGTTTGAATAGTGCAATCTGTAAAATAAAAAGGCGTACGATAAGGTTTACTATATTACCTGTTAGTGCCTATATTATTTACTTATACTTAATTTTTATCTGCCTGTTTTAATCATTTATACTGTTTAAACTTACGATTATTAGTAAAACATGAACGTGCATCTGATTAGCTTACATCATAAAAATAAAGCAATGATAATGATAAGTATAAAAACTGTAGTACCAACCTGATATTATATATATATATATATTTATTTATTTGCATTCTACATTAAAACATCCGTCACATAGGTACAAGTAGAAACGTTGTCATAAACTATGTAAATCCCTGAAATACACCAAAGAGCAAATATAAAATTGCAATGTTGTTAACATCAGTATTTTGTATTAACGGGCTAAATACCATAAAAAACGAGAACGAGATTTTATAAATTGCTGCATATAACAGTCCTTTTTAAAATCCATACAAAATAGTCGTAATGCACTGTCTTCTGAATATTAAAATGGGATGACATTATAATACCATGCTAACTTATGTAACTATATAACGTAAGCCCATGTAAAACTTAGAATACATGTGAAAAAGAGTGAAATGAAGCAAGTATTTATTGTAACTACTTTTCTACAAAAACATACCTTAAGTTATTTTATTATGGACCCAATAACTCATAAATTATATTTTTACCTGAAACGAAGTATAATAATCAGATTTTAAGAAAAGTAGTAAGCATATACCTTAAATTAATAATAATCATAATGATGATAGTAATAGTAATAATAATATTGATAATAACTTAATAATAATTATAGTAATAATAAAGTAATAATAACAATAACAATGGTATTTATATAGTATTTATATGTTAAAACATTCACATAAAATCTCCATTACTTAGTATATCACAAAATTAACATTGTGTACCTTGTGTATCATTGCTTCAAAATTGTATTTATTTATTTGTTTACACAAGCTCTATTTCTGTGACATTCGGGGTTAAACAGTGTTTTTTGCCATGAAACAGACAACGGTTATTTGTTAATCGAATTTTTGAGGAATTGAAAGAGCATTAATTTTCCCTTGAACTTGTCAAGCTTCCCTAATGGATAAATGTCATTGTTTATATCTGAAATCTTGACAAATTTAATTGCTACAGATTCCAAATCTTCTCCGTATATCATACCATCTTCAGTACCCAGCTGATACACTCCATGTTTTGGTCTGCTCTACCATACAGCAGATTTTGTATATCTGTTGGGTATATATCTAATGTGTCTATGCTCAGTAGCAAACACTGCCTCCAATGCCCAAATCTGGCAGCAATTCTTTCGGTTGTTTAATCTCATTTTACCGCATGTCTCTTTTGGCCCTTGAAGCATACATCTCTATTTTTCCTCAATATTTTTATGCGCAACACTTAACGTACAGAAATCCCTAACTTCTTAGGAGATTTCTCAAATCCTTCTTTGATCTCAGCTTGGGAAAGAACTTGTCCTGGAATGTTGTTGGAATTTAGATCAAACCTAGATCAGTACCAAACACAGCTTTACAAGGTTTACGTCTAATTACTCTCTGGAAGGTACATTCTTTTGCAGCTGATTATATTTACATCCTCTAACCCAAAGGAAACTTCTATTATCAGTTATCTATGCCCGCAACATGTTTTAAACGTCCTATTTTGATCCCTCAATGCTTCCTTGGCTTTGAAGATATCTGGGGCAAAAAGAAGGCTCGACACAGCATTTTCATTTCCTCAATAACTGCATTACAAAATTCTCGACCATTGTCACTTTGAAGTATAGATGGAGCGCCAAACTCAAATATATGTATATATATGTTTGCATTTGCAAACTTTTGAGGCTTGTTAGATATTAATGGTCTTAGAAACGTGTAGGCATTTTGTGCTATGCTCCTGATAATTTAGAAACATTTAAAATCTCCTGCACGAACAGATTGAAAGTCCATGAGTGCCACTTGATCCCCTGCCACACATGTTTTATGGTTATTGCCACCACTTTGGACTGTAGTATTCCTCCACCCCATTTCTTCTGGCACTCATTACGGGTTTTCAAGAATAACAACAAAAACTTAGGCATGGTCTTGGTATTTAGAACCGCGGGAAATAAGATGAACTCTATCCATCAGTACATCCGTCCACCTGCCCCTCTCCGTCAGTTCGTCCATCCGTACCTTCATCCCTCCCGCCTTCCATCAATCCGTACAGCTCGGCGAGTCTGATGGCTAAGGCGTTTCGTCTGAGACTGGCATTCGGGAGGTCGTGCGATCGGTTCCCCGCGGCTGATCTATCTGATGCATGATTTCTTTCGTTTTTTTTTTCCTTCTTTTTTTAACCGGACACTACGCGAATGCGAGGAGTTTTCTTCTTTCCCCCGAACTTCCTATCCCATCTTTTCACCTCCATTTCATTCAACCGGTCTCTTACAGGGTCATAAGTGTCGGAAAGGACTGCGGTGGAGGCGCCCTTACGTGGTCATAACTATGCTTTGGAAATACAGCACTCGGCGGCAGGATAGTATTGGAAATCGTCTATAGACTCAGAGAGTTCACTCAGACCTGGGGAGCGGGCTGCTACCACTCACCGTATCGAGATGATCAACTTTTTGCAAACTTTTAGGGACCCTCCACGTTGGCTCCCTCCTCGCCATCTCTAGCGCTAATGACCCATCAGTCGAGCACCGTTAAACACTAATCATCACTATCATTAATCCCATATCCGGTTCTGGCCACCCGTTGTAATTACTGTCATCTCATCCAGTCCTCCTGGGGTCTGACAATGCAATAAGCCAATGACTGCGGTGTGGAATCCTCTCCGGCATCACGTACACACACATATGACCCAAAATAAAGGCCGAAGGACACTATTATGCTATGAACCCCCATTAATCAACTATGAACGAAAGACCAACGTTTGCTGTCAGTGCGGTAAAAAGGAGAAACCGCAGTCACCTCATATAAGGAAGAGTAGCTAATACTTGATCCACATATGAACTAACAGTAAAATAAGTAACATTCTACACCCACAAAGAAGAAGAATAGTAAGAAGAAATGAAGAAGGAAAAGCCGCATAAGCAGCCCCAATCCTTTTGGTTCCCCGATTCTCATGGAAGGTAATATACTCAGTGAATACAGAAAGCTATTTCCCGAATATTGAATGCCTTGTTTGTGCATTATATTTATGTTCATAAATGCGACATCAGCTAATACCCACTAGAGAATACGTTTCAATTCAGACATGCTTGCCGTTTACTGTTTTCTTTAATATTCCGGGTTCGGAATCTCAGGACTTTGGAAGTAATATACCAATAGGTAATTAGATTTGAGCCCAGCATGAATAGTACCTCAAGGATAGCTCCATGTTGAAATTAGCGGAAAGTGAAACGATGACTATGGTATTATAAAAGTACATAAAGGAAGCGAAAGTGGAAGAGCTACTCAGACACCCCCCTGACATGTCTCAGACACTTTTCAGACATCCAGAATTCCAGACGCGACTAAAGACGTCGCCAGGACGCTCATCACAAGCGTTATTTTTGATTTGTCACTTGAACACTCGCAAGAAGTTGTGCAGGTATAGTTTAGATTCTTCCACCCTCAATGCTCGACACCTAGTGGGAGCTAATATTTACTTTTCCTACACATACTATGTGCATAGTGTATAGGACGGTATTATACTCCACCCAAAAATTCGATGTCAAGGTTTCACCGGAAATATATGTTTTAAGGTCCCCTGAATCCGAAAAAAATAGAGTAAGATCCGTGTGTGTGGTCAGCATAACTCAAAAACTAAAAGACCTTTAAATAGCAAATTTTGTATTTAATCATAGTATCTTCCAAGGATACGACACGAAGATTTTCAAGAAAATCCCCCATCCATATTGTCCTTTACATGAAAAGATTTTGGAACACTTTGTTTTTCTCTAAAATGTCTCTAACGATTTTAATTATAATACTGTATATTAAAGCAATTTACATTACAAACAGAAATATGTCTGGAATTTTTGGGGACTAGCTTCTGAAGACCTATTCTTTCTGGACAAATTTCGCTAAATTTTCATCATAGCTGGTAACCCGAAAGAGTTAAACAAAGACTTACTACAACAAAAATGTTGATTGTGTGTTAAAACACACAACTTATACATCACATATGTCATATACATTTTTGTTGTCAAGTTGACCGTTTCCGAGATATTCATTGTTATTGGTTTCAATTTTAAACTACGTATCTTCTCAAATGGGGACACCCTTTATTGCATTTTTCTTTTATTTTTCTGGAAATGCAAAGTGAACCGAAATTCAGTTGTTCACATATTAACCTACTTTTAAAAGTGTTGATCATCGCCTTGGCCTAGTGCACTCCTTTGTTTCTCTTCTGGTTAAGAGGAAGCAAGCAATAACGCACTTTCTGCTAATGTTTATCTCGATTAGCATGATGTAGATAAAAGAATAATCTTTTGTAAGAATAGTCTGTTTACAGAACAGGTAGAGAACGTCATGTAAATGGAACACATCTGATTTTTTGGTATGCAAGTTCACCCATTTTCTACAGCTATGAATCTCCATTTTACTATAGGACCGTACCTATTTCCTCCCCCAAGTAGTGACAAAAATTCACTTGGGTTGTTAGAATAACACAACCAACAAACAAATTTCAAATAGCAACAAGTTGCTTCGTGTGCAACTATCGCAGTCACAACTGTATAAAGGGACACAGTTTTGCCAACCTCGTGGCTTAAACTGTACATTTGCGGTTTTGGTCCTATCTATACAATGTACCGTTGAACCATTAAACTGCACGCAGTAAACACGGTCCTACGATATAAGTAGACTTACTTTAAGATGATATTCAGCACACTGTATATTATAATGTGAGTATTGCTCGGACAACCTTTTCCCCTTGGTTCTACCTGTATCATCTAAAACACTTACTACAATACAGAAACATTTTACAAGTTGACGGTAATTAAAAAAGTTCAGAACTTTGGTGACATATTATTGCCATTGCTTTTTCTCGCCGAAAAGAGCATTGGTGGATGTAGAGTGAGGAATGAATCCTTCATTAAACAGAAAAGGAAAAACACATTGCACAAGGCGAAGGTTGACATTGCACTTCCTCAAGATGTAAACGTAACGCTAATTTAAATGAAGGTTGTGAGCTCTGGGGTCGACTTTTCTCATTCCAAGATGCTGCTGATGAATGAGTGTTATTGTGAGCTGTCTCAGTTTATATCCTCGATCCTAAGTTCCGCGCTCGAATGCCGATTTCGAACGTGTGTTAAGGAAAATCAATTTAATATAAAAGTAAGAAATAGAAACTGGTTTGTACTTCAACAACAAGCACATGCCTTTTAATATGCAATAAACAATGGTATGATATGTGAGACATTTTCTTCAAATGGTGATATGTTGCAAGACATCATAAACTAGTTGGACAGCAAAATGACAAAAGCGATCACTGAATAATGACGAATAATCATGCATTTTGGCGAATAAGCTATGATGAGTGAATGTATTTGAATATTTATCGACACATTAGATGCTAATGTTATGTTTTCAATTAATATTTCTTCAGTTTCTTACTGTATGATGTTACTTATATATAATTTGAAATATTTAGTTAAAAGTTGGTGCCATAGGGTTTTTAGTACATAAATACGCTCCATTTTTATATGCTTGTGTGGTTTTCTGGTTGTGAGGACGTTAAAGAACACGACATGAGACATTTACATACATTTCTCTAACCATTCCTCAAATATTATTTTTACAAAAGGATCTACTTCTAGCAACGTCATGTTAAACGATCCCTTAACAAACTATCCCAACAAACACACACAGGTTTAGCTACGGCGCGATAACTGATACAGGAATCAACTTAATGCTGACTGCCACTGTCCCGAAATTTCATGCCGCAGGAAGTCTGTTACATTCCAGCGGAGCAGAAAAATAGATTATTTATAGTTTTGTTTTTAATAGTTCATCTGAAAAATAAAAATAGAATCTTAATGTAAATAAGGCTACTTAACATCTGTTTTACTTATAAAATCGTTAGATATGGTCAATGCAAATGTAGGAAGCTTATGCGTTTCGCTTGGTTTAACCTAAACTGTGGCAATGAAGCTTCGCTTTGCATTACTGGATTAATGCACAAACTTGATTCTCATACAGCAGTGTGTCTAAAATACCCTTGAACACCCAAAAATTAAGCTGAATCGGTTCATTCTGTAGAAGAGACCAATTATATAGTATTAGTTGGATCCTTTGCAGCACTAAAATTACCTATAAATCTACAAACAAGTTATTTCTAGAGTTGTGTCACAATGTGTACTACAAAGTTTTAAGAATTGTTTTTGGTGTTTAATGTTCAATAAAGCACTCGATTTATACCCAAACACATAAAAAACATCGCATTTTTAATTGCCTTATAGTATCTAATGGACTGGTTTTAAAATGCATGTCCTTTAGTTTGCCGTAATGTACAACATTTGCATTTGATTTCCTCATTACCACAAGTTAAGTATGGAGTTACATAGTTATTTATCACTTAGACAGTAATGCGAATCATAACTTACCAATTTCGGTGCAGAATATTGATGAATTTACGTTGCATTTTACTTAACCAACTTGTTCCTATACGTTAATTCTCGCTGCAATTTGAAACAACATTATGTTTTCGTCTGTTCCTCCGGTGTTGCAAACGTAAAAACAAAGACACGGCCTGTTTGCTGGACCATATCCCGTCTTCGTTTTAACAACCGAACACAGTTTCGGTCTCCGATCAGGTCCTGAAACCCATGAGCCCAAGTCGTGGTTTACGATACGTTTTAGCAATCGGCCATAAGAATCATATTATATAATTTTTGCATCTTCCACATGTTCAGAAGTTAACTTGTGAAGCGAGGTGATATGTTTGAATGGATTCATAGGCTATAAATTTAACATAACCTTACTTTTCGTTTCTCCGTGTTTTGTATTTCCTTCTTCTTCTTTTTGACGTCTCTCTTTCCGACAGTAACACTAGAAGAATGGTCTAAGCCTTTCTTGTCAACGTGTTTATATATAGCATGTAAGGTTAGGAGTCGTTCCTCTTTTATCCTGGCGTGAGACTAGCATTAGAAAATTATTCTAATGGCAAAGTTCCCGCCTAACCTTATTCATATTCCTTTTTATTCTTCTGTTTTTATGAGTCTTTTGTAAGGTACGTGGAATTGTGCAGTGTAAACTTCAATTTTTCTCCCACGTTACCGATGGCAAGCAATGTATTTAATATTCTCTCATGATATGTTGATAGCTTTGTAATGCCCATAAGAATAGCAATCATTCTTTCAGCATCATGGAGCGATGGAGCGATTTAGTTCACATTGGGTGATGAAACGTTATGCTGCTATAATATGATCATGTTCATTGGAGTTCTTATTTTTTCATTGTTTTTAAGACCATCTACAAAACTGTAGCTTATAATGTACTGCTTATAGCACTTCGTTTTATACCTTTATGATTTTTTATCATTCAGTCAATATCGAGAGCATACATCTGAGGCCTGAGTCCTTCATAACGCTGGTTGATTTTTCCCTTAGCTTCAACTTTAAACTTTCCCAACGATTTTTGGTTTTGTGCGGAGACGTATATGTGGCTTGTAGGGTGATCAGATGTGTCTAAGTGTTGAAGAAATTGTAGTTTGACATGCTATACGTCAGTTGTTGTGACTCGATGAATTAAAGAATCCGCATCTATGTACATAAGCTTCAGATCTTCAATCCCATAATACGGCAATAGCACATCATATTTGTAGGAGTATATGAGAGTTTTTGAGATATCTAACACGCTCATTCCAATGTATATTGTCTTGTTGAATATTATCTGCGATGATGCCATATGAACAGCTGCAGGTTAGGTCCATACATACTTCTATTTATGAATGTAGGCTGAGCAATTAGCTTTTCTAATGTTCTTTCGTTTGCCATCAATTCAATTTTGAGTAATCTCCGTGTTTTTTCCAAACATTGCATGGTTGAAGAATTTGTAGAGATCCTTTTCAACGTGATTTCTAATCTGTTGCCGCAGATCGTTATTAAACGCTATGTAAGGTTTTAACCAATAAGATTGGTGAAATTGCAGTACACGATGTGTATTTGATAGTTGTAGTCCATGCGAGAGGGTCTGTTTTAACGTCATATAATGTACAACATACTTCTTCCTGCTTCCAAGGTGCGCAATTGTCTTCTTCACACTGAATTTTTCGGTTTCAGACACACAGGCAGGAATGACAAATCATTCGGAAGACCGTGGAGCTCTATAGCATAATCAAGTACGAATATATATTCCAAAGGATCATCTTCTTTTAGTGTTTCTGTACTAATACTGTCTGGAGAAACATACTAAAATCTTCCATAAGGTAGTGGAAGCTGCACAGCACAACCATTTTGGTTATTTGCGTATTGGTAAGTGATAAATTGAGTTTGTTTATCAGGATCGAACTCCTCCACGTAGGTTTTGTTAACCTGGACATAGCAATGAGAAACCTGACATAATGCTTCCCTTATACCGGACTCTACATTAAAAAGCGGGTCATAATCCAATAGTAATTCTAGCTCAACTCTTGTATTCAGAAGCATAGCATCCCAGGTAAGCCCTGAAGATCCAAAGTAATGTGCAGAATCAACTTTATGAATACTCAATGTCTCTTCTCTGAAGGCTTCAAAACATCTGCGAGCAGCAGCACATTTGATGTTAAGTAGTGGTCACTGCATTCGCCCAAATTTTTTACATTAAACTGCAGTCATACATTTTCAACATATACATAGTCTTGATCATTGATATCATCTTCATTTAGTATATTGTAGAACGCTTCCTTTCTCTAAAAATATACCAAACCACTTGCATGCCTCAGGGATTGATGTTAGGGTTTTCGTTAGTTTATCCAAACTTGAACTTAGAAAACGGCATGTATCCACAAACCCAAGCTTAATATCCCAAAGGTGTTTTGAGAATCAAATATACTTTTCTTCTGAGCAGGGAATCACTTACATTATGCCTCTTTTACAACTTTTAATTGTTTATTGATGACTTGAGAATAATATTCGTTTAAATTGTGTATGAATACAGAAATGTATTTCGATGTTTCGCAGGCCAGATGGCATCCATTATGAAGACTTCCGCCATATTTACCAGTCAAATGGTCATGCTCCCTAACTTTCCATTTTTTCCAGAGAATTTTTAATACACAGGTAGCAGTCAGCAGAAGTCTGAAAATTCTCCTGTTGTTATTCCGTTAGTTTCAAAGGTTTAGCATATTTGTATATACTGTTGATCTTATTGGCAAGAGATATGACACATGGATATTCCATAAGCTTCTCACGAGCGCTATATTCTCTGTATACATAAGGATCAGTAGGAAGATTAGTCTATAGTTGTTCAACAGATGACACTGGTTTGACGTAAACAGTGAATCTCATAGGAGAATGCCTCTGATAGGGTGTTGTATAGGTAGCTTCTGGATTGGCCTCGCTTAAGTAATACAGACTGAGAATACTTTTTAAATTCGCATAGGTGAAATACGGGAGTTTCAATATCCTTTCCACATTTTTAAATGGAATGATCGACCTTTCCTTTGTGGGCAGAACTATCTCGTCCACAGTATGCTGCCTGCAAATACTAGTACGTTCATCAAAATGAGTGAAGCACAAGGTTCACACTCCTGCGTTATCTTTTTTTCTTTTCCTCTCGAATAAAGTCCTCAAAGTTCTTGATGTATACATAGTGATACGTGCCAGTCCCATCACTCAGCAGAAGAAGGCCCCGATGATTAGGTAGTTCTTCCTCTACAACCTTTATTGGAAACACTACTTTCTTTTCATTCAGTCCAAACACGTTAATTGACATATTATTTTTCTTTTCAAATGTTGCAATTTCAGACAATGGTATAGAAATTGTGATACACAAGAGGTCGTATTTATTATCAGGTCCTTGGATTTACTGATACATTGGTGATCAGGGCAAGGATGGCGTATAAATAGCATTTCTCATCCCGATGATTCTGAGGGTTGACACATGCTTTCTTTACTTCTATAGATGCAGGTAGAGTAATATAGCTGTTCCCGCGAAGGTGATTGTACTTGTTAATTCGAAGGCGTACCCCGTTTACAGCAAGCAGAGCCTAATTACCTCCTTTAAGTTGTGATTTCTGAATGTCATCTGCCAGTTTCTTCAATTTCCCCCCCCCTCCAGCAGGGTGTCTAAATCAGTTTCTAGAAACAGTACCAGATTCCTCGTTTCGAAGGTCTTGTCAATAGCTTCTCCAGTACTATTTACAAATTGACACCCCACTAGCTGGTTAATCATCACAGCTTTATGTATGGAGATCTCTTTTTGAACAGACTGCATCATCCTGTGTTTAGCTTCCTGCGGGCAAGTAGTTATGTCCTTGCTAGAATTACTTTGGATAAAGTATGATTTCAAACGTCATTTAAACGCTATCTAATAGTCTTTCCTAACACACTTATTTCCCATTGTAGTCAATAGTTGATGTCTAGTAGACTCGGTTTTTGTTTTATTCCGGGCCATGCCAGCAACACATTGCTGTTCATGCGGATTCCATTGTAGCTTTTCCCGAAGGTTGTATCACATTTGAAGAGAAGATCGCAACTCATTTCATGCTCTCTCTTGTCATAGCTCCTTAGAAAGCTTTTCCTACACTTATACAACTGTATCCAGGAGCAGAGTTTGTAGATTTTTCGCAGAATGTAACCTGCTGCATGTCTCCAATCTGATAAATCCTAAGTCTGATGAAAATGTTAGAATCTTATCACCTTCCCAGGTTCTTGTGTCAATTGATAGCTAGTTTCACTAAGTGGAGTTGAAGTGCTCTACTCGTAGCAAAGTAGCGCAATGAAAATTTGCTACAGATAGTCCTATTTATACCAACGGCACGGACCTTTTAGGAGGTGAAATGACTTAAGCACTGGCATTATCCGGTTTTTCTGTGTATTTTGTTCTAGCTAGGACGCATATTTTAGAGGCTTTAAGAGATGAAATTAAGAAGCTTGGTTCTCATCCTTTGATGAACAGATTTCTTATGCGCTGTAACTTTTAAAGCTGAATAGCCCCTGAAACGCGTATATAAATGCATTTAACATGTTGTATCGGCTATATAGAAAATCCTAATCCTTATAGACCGTAAGGATTAGTATTTTCCTTGGAATACCAAAAACTTGGAGAAAGTATATCTAAAATAAGTAATACTTGAGCCGCTAAGGGTGTATTTAAGATGCTGATTTAGGGCTTTATGCACTAGACATACGCGAAGACTTAAAATGAATGAAAACAAAACGAAACTAAGATATTTTAGGGAAATCCTATATAACCTGTTGGTCGATTTGTATGATAAAATAACAGGGAAATTAATGAAGAATACGACTTCACATGCTAAATTCGCTTTTAATAAAAATGTATGGATTTATTCGTATAAAAGCATATACAGTTATAAAAATACTACAACAGAAAAAAAACATGCGTCTGGTTTTTAGTTTAACTTCTTAAAGCCTATAATATATGGGTGTTTTGTATTAGTAGGGGGAAATGTATACAGTTGGTCTGGCTGATATCCTTCTATCGTGGGTAGTGGACGGTGTGGGAGGAGAGCCTTTCTGAAGATGATGATGCGGGAATAAATATGGTGAAACTGGCTTTTTAGGAGATGATGTTAAGTAGAGACATATGAGGCTAGGAAGAACATCCTTGGGATTAAAATATAAAAACCGGTTTTATGTGGGGATGAGTAGATGGGCTGACCTATTGGACGGGGTTTATGAGAAATACCAGTGGTAAATGAATGATTGCTTAATCATCATATCATAATCATATGCTTAATCATCGATTAAATGAAAATTCGTGTAACACTTTAAGGTACATTAAAACAGGCCAAAACATTCGTCTGACATATAATTCAACTTCTTAAAGCGTCTAAAATAAAACGGCTAGCTCGAACAGAAACATTTAGTTCATTTCTTAATTCATCTCACCTCCGAACAGGTCCGTGCCGCTGGTAGAAGTAGAAGTACTGTCCATAGCAGACCTTTGGCATTATAGGAGAGATCTTCTCGACAGTACGTACGGTGGAGCTTGATCTTCGAGCTGTGAACATGACGAAGGAGAGACTCCGCAGAGCCGCCGCTGCTAAGGCAGCACCGTCGCCTCTTCCCCGGCAGCCGTTGAAGAGGCAGCATCTCCGACGCCACCGGCCGCGGCAAGTCCTGCTTGGCCGCCGGCCGCCACGCAGTCTCGCCGCAACTGCAGCTGCAGTTGCCGCCATCACCGACGACACCACCCAGGTCCACGCCGCCGCCGCTCCGATTCAGTGCCGTGGTACGGGGGGTCCCTCGGGACCTTTCCACCCGGCATCTGCTCACCGCCGTGCAGTCGAGGTGGTCTTCTTGCTTGAGGGCCACCCGCATATACTGCGACAGGGGACCAACGCCGCTTGTGCGTGTGGAGATGCAGGACCAGGCTGACTTGGAAGCTGCCTTGGCGTCAGGGTTGCCCTTATTAGGGCGACTTCTGGTCGTCGAGGCTAAGCCGACAAGAACGCCACCGGCCCTGCCGACGCTGCTGTGCCTTCGGACACTCAGCTGACGTCTGCTCCTCGCCGCCGCGGTGCCACTACTGTGGTACCAATACCACCACCGCCGAGTGCACTGGGCACGATCTCCGCCGTCGCCGCTGGTTCTGTGCCACCTGTCGTGGCACAGGACACTTCACCAGGCAAACCCAGTGCCCTCTCTACCCCAGGAGGACCAGCAACACCACCTGCCCAGACTACACCGCCGCCGACTATCATCATCGACACCACACCACCTGCACCCTCGATAGACGCAGCGACACGGGATTCCATTCAGGATCTCCACGCGGAGATCTTGAACGTCGGTGCCCGTTTAGCTGCCCTTGAAGAGCTGTGCAGTGTCATCAATGAAAAGGTACAGGACCTTCAAGCCTTCCCTTCCACTCGAAACTAAAAAAAAAAAAAAAAAAAAAAAAAAAAAAAAAAAAAAAAAAAGGCAGATCTTTAGGAGCGAAGATGGAAAAATGGAAAAGAAGAAGCATCGCCTCGCCGGGAACAGGCAATACCGCCTCTGCACCATCGACGCCCGCCAACAACGAACCACCGGAGCGAGGGACGGTCTCCTTGGCGGTTCATTACTTAGAGCGCGAGTAGCCAAACCTCCAGTCGCCGAAAACAGCTCACCAATGCCGGGCGCCGTGAACCTTCACCGATGGCCAGCACATCGCCGCAGCCATCGCCGGAGCGAGCGGCCACACCTACCCTCACCATCACCAGCCGCCGCAGAGCCCGTGCAACAGCACCTGCAGACACCACCGTCGCCACTCCAAAACCAGTTGCCTGAGATCACCGGAAACTGCTGCAGCAGCTTCCGGCATCTCTGATACACCCAGCGCCCGGCTGCAATAATGCTCCTTTTCCTGGGGCTCCTTCGCCACCGCAGACTTCACTAGAGAGATACAGCGCGGTGGTAAGAGGAGTTCCTCAGAAATTCCCAAGCAGGTTCCTAGTCAACGCCTTTCGAAGCCGATGGCAGTCTGTAATGGGGGCAAAGAGGATCCAGGCTTTCCGCGGAACGTTGCCGCTCGTCCACCTGGAATGATTTGACGCCACTGAGTACAACACGGCTATGAAGAAGGGGCTGCCCATTTTCTGGCGGCGCCTTCACTTTGAAGCCAGCTGCGAGGACTGCCACACACCATTTCGCCGCTGCTGTGCATTCGGCCGAATACAAGGCCCATGATCTCCACAACAGACGTCAGTACTGCGCCACCTGTGATGGCCGTGCCGTGGCCGAGTGGTTAGACCACTAGCCTCTCACCTAGACGGCCAGGGTTCAATCTCACCTAGACGGCCAGGGTTCAATCCCAAGCGACCACATGTGATATTTGTGGTGGACAAAGCGGTGCTGGGGCGGGTTTTCTCCGGGAACTCTGGTTTCCCCCGCCATCGCATTCCACCGGTGCTCCGTCATCATTCATGTATCATCAGTGTCACCGCCTGCGGTACCATTAGTAGTTAAAGCGGGCGTTAAACGCTACCACCTGTGATGGCTTCGACCATTACAAGGGGCAGACGCAGTGCACACAATACTCACGCAGAGGACACCAATAACAGCACACTACCACCACACACAGACCACCAGCAGCACCAGAGACCACGACGCCGACCGCAACAACAACCACCCCTGTGGAACTCTTCCCTCCGGGATGCAGTACAGAACCTTCATGCAAATGTCCTCAACATCAACACGAGACCTACAAATCTGGAGGACACAATAATTTCCACCAAAGCAGCCATTCCTGTAGAACCACCAAAGGAAATCCGCCATTTGAACACAATAACACCAGTGCTCCAAAAACTGCAAATCAACGCTGCGGACACCACTTTATCTCTCCAAAACACCGACGCCATCTTCCTCGCAAAGTTCGACACCACCATCAACCATCTAGAGCTACACCACAGAGACTACCAACAACATCAGCAATACAATTCGCAACCTGAAAGATGATCACCAGCGACCAAATATCACCTAAGAAACAACAACTGCGCAGACACGGCATATCATACGACGTACTTCAACAAGCACCACAGCTCATACTGCCCTGGTCTTTTAGCTATTCATTTCACCGACGCTGACTCAACTTTTCCATTTTCACGACCATACACAAATGATACAGAACACCGACACAGCACTTAACCTGAGCTTTCCACCTCTGGGGGAGGATCGATGGAAAAATCCAGAAACCCCAAGGTCTCTTTAGAAGCCACAAGACAAAAATAAACGATGAATAAAGTCTCCCGAAACACCATTCGAAACATCCTTCACTCCCAACGGTGGCAGTCAGAGCCTCGGGCGTATCTGTCACACGGAAACCTCGCATCCCACTGCTGAGCCATGTTATTCGGCTGGCAGGTAACTCCCGGCACACTAGCAAGGGTGCTTAGCGTAACCACCCTAACCCGATTTATCTCCTTGAACATTCCCGACTCCACCTTTAAAACCACGACAAAATGCGTCCCTGTGGCAAGATAATCCATCTTTACTCTTTCCATCTTTCTCTCTCTTTCGCTGTCTCCCCATTAAAAAGAAGGGGGGAAAGCATATCTTCATTGCGCCAGTTTGCTTCGAGTCGAATCATTCAGTTCCTCTTAGTGTAATTAGCTGTCAGTTTATTCAAGAATTTGTGAAGGAGAGAAAATTCTCTCATTTTAATCAGACAGAACGATTTATCATATTAGAAACAAGCAGCAAGCTACAATTTGCGGAGAATCTACGAACTCTACCTTTGGATAAAGTTGTATTAATTGTGGGGAAAAGCTTTCTAAGGAGCTATAACAAGAGACGGCAAGAAATGAGTTGCGATTAACTTTTTAAATGTAAACACTGTGCTATAACCTTTAGGAACAGCTACAATGGAAGTTGGCATGAAGAGCAATGCGGTGTTGGCATGACCCGGAAGAAAACAAAAACCCTGTCTACTAGGCATCAACTATTGACTACAACGGGAAATGAGTGTGATTTGACAGAGTATGAGGTAGCGTTTGAATGACGTTTGAAATCCTACCTTATCCGATGTAATTCCGGTAGGGGTATGGAGGCTTTCCCGCAAAAAGCTATGCATAGGATTATACGTTCAATGCAAAAAGAGATCTCTATACATAAAGCTGTGAGGATTAACCAGCAATTGAGGGTGTAAATAGTACTGGAGAAGCTATTGACAGGGCCTTCAAAACCAGTAATCTGACACTGTATCTAGAAAGTGATTTAGAAACCCTCCTGGAAATTCAAGAAACTGGCTAATGAAATGAAGGGATACAACTTAATGGGAGTAATTGGGCTCTGCATTCTGTGTACGGGGTATGTCTTCAATTTAACAAGCACAATCACCTTCTACCTGCATCTATAAAAGCAAAAAAAAAAAAAAAAAAAGCATGTGTCAACCCTGACAAAAGGGTCATCAACGTATAGAAAATGGAAGGAGGTGGAAAAAATATGATGAATTTCATGCATCGCATTTTCTACACCACTGTCTGCAACATTTTAATTGCAACATTTAAAAAGAAACATGGTACATCTTTGAACGTGTTTGGACTGTAAAAAAAGAAAGTAGTGTTTCCATAAAGCTTGTAGAGGAAGAACCACCCGATCATCGGACCTTCTTCTGCTGAGTGATGAAAATAGCACACATCACTATGTATACATGCAGAACATTCAGAAGGTTATTCAAGAGCAAAATACAAAAACACAACGGACAAGTGTACACCTGTAAACGCTGCTTCAGTCGCTTTAATGATCGATATAGATAAATTGGATTGGCAATATTGCAGGAACATGCTAGTATCTGCAGGCAGCATGGGATAGTTATGCCCACAAAGGAAGGCTCGATCATTGCATTTAAAAATGTGGAAAGGATGTTGAAACTACCGGATGTCGTCTATGCTGATTTTGAGACTATTCTCGGTCCATATTACTCAATCGAGGTTACCAGAAGGCAGCTACACAGCACCCTATCAGAAGCATTCTCTTATAAATTTCACTGTTTACGTCAAACCTGCGTCACCTGCTGAGCAACTTCAGAATTATCTTTATGTATACAGAGGACATGGTGCTGCTTAGAAGCTTATGGATTATCTAGTATCTCTTGCCAATAAGATTAGCAGTATATGCAAATATGCTAAACCTCAGAAACTAACGGATCAACAATAGGAGCATTTCTAAACTTATACCGAATGCCTCTTGTGTGATAAAAAAAAATCACTGAAGAAAGCTGGAAAGTTACGGAGCATGACCATTTGAGTGGCAAATATCACGGAAGTCTTTATAATGAGTGCAATCAAGCCTGTAAAACGCCGAAATATATTTCTGTCCTCATTAAACGTATACGATCTTATTTTATCATTAATTACTTAGGTTGTAAAAGTGAAGTAGTGGAGGTAATTCCGTGCTCAAAAGAAAGCATGTTTCATATATTAAGCTTGGGTTTGTGGATATATACTTTTCTCTGTTCAAGTTTGGATAAACTAACGAAAACCTTAGCATCTTCTCCTGAGACACGCATGTACTTTGGGGAAGAGAAGCAATCATGCAAAGGAGTATTCCTCTAAGATTACATCACGTAAGAGTATGTTTTGAAAGAAATATGCTTGCCTCCATAGAAAGAGTTCCACATCAGATTAAATGAGGGGAAATATATCATGAATACTATGAATATGCTAAAAATGTATGGATGCATTTGAATATTCAAAATTGGGACGAATACAGACACCCCTACTTAACCTCAGTCGTGCTGCTACTCGCATTTGTTTTTGAAGCCTTCTGAGAGCAGACACCGAGTATTCATAAGGCTTATTCTATACATTAGATCTCAAGTGCTTACCTGGGATACTATGCTCTGTATGCCGGAATTGAGCTGAAATTATTATTGAATTATGATGAGCCTCTCAAGGTAGAGTCTGCCATAAGGGGAGGATTACGTCAACTTTTTCATCGTTATGCCCAGGTTAACAAACCCTACGTAGTGCAATTCGATCCTGATAAACCATCTCAGTTTATCACCTACGAAGAAGCTAATAACCAATATGTTTAAGCTATACAGCATCTACTACCTTACGGAGAATTTCAGTGTGCTTCTCTTGGCAGTATTAATATAAAAGCACTAAAAGAAGATGATCCTTTTGGATATATTATCTTATATTTGGATGTTGATAATCTTAAAGAGCTTCACGATCTTAATAATGGTTTGCCATTCCTGCCTGTGTGTTAGAAACCTAACAATTCAAGTGTAAAGAAGCTAAGTGCACACCTTGGAAGCAGGAAGAGGTATGTTGCACATTATATGACGTTAAAGCAGGCACTCTCACACAGATTGCAACTAACAAAAATACATCGTGTGCTACAATTCCGGCAATCGTGTTGCTTAAAGCCGTACATAGCGTTTTTAATGAACTGTGGCAACAGGCTAGAAATTGCTTTGACAAGAATCTGTACAAACTGTTCAACAATGCTATGTTTGTAAAATCTATGGAGAGTAAACAAAATGAAATGAATATGCCCATTTTGATGAGCGTGAAACCATTGGAAAGGATGATCGCTAACTATATTCATCGATAGAAGTATATATGGACCTAACCTGGTAGCTGTTCATATGGCACCATGACAGATTATAAACAAACAAGACAATATACATCGGAATGGGCGTGCTAGATATCTCAAAAACATGTACTCCAACCAATATGATGTGATATTGCCATATTATAAATTGAAAAAGAGTCATAACAGCCGACTACACCATGACAAACTAAAACTTCTTGAACATACAGGTACTTCTGAATACCCAGCAAGCCACATGTGTGTTTTTGCGGACTGAGATGTAAGATGTATGTTCTCGATATTCGTGGAGGAATAATAATAAAAAAAACAAAAACATTAAAGGTATAAAACGAAGCGCCATTAAACTATACATCACATTCAATAGCTATGTATTTTGAGCTAAAAGCAATGAAATACTCAGAACTGCCATGAACTTGATCATGTCACAACAGCATAACGTTTGTTCTGTAAAAGTAAAAAAATTGCTCTATCGCCACATGATGATAAAAGAGCGATTGCTGATGATCAAAACCCTACCTAGGCTATTGGCATTGCAAAGTTATGAACATAACATGAGAGAATACCACATTAATAGCTTGTCGCCGATCACGTGGGAGGAAAATAAAATGTTTGCACTGTGAACACTCCCATGCAACCAGGAAAAAAAAAAAACACATAAAATAGAAGAGTAAAAAGAATAAAAATGAGGATGAGAGACCAGCATTAGAATAAATTTCTAATGCTGGTCTCAGGCTTGGATAAATGAGTATAGACGTCTAACCTCACATGCATTATATATCTTTATATAAAATATAAAAGTTAAAAATACTAACAATATATGAGAAAATATTGCCAAAGCTTCAACAGTAACAGCAGCAACAACAGGATGAGGTCAATATTCTATAGAAAAAAAAACATGTTGATTAAAAGAAAAGAGACTGATAAACAACAAAATACGAATAAAACACGAAGAAATATAATACTCGCTAAACAATAAACATTTTGACAACAAACGCTTACACCATTTTTTCTTTTGATAGTCTCAAAAAGAGGCACATCAAAGAAAAAGATATATGAAAACAAGGAAAAAAGAAAAATTAGGTTATCCTATGAAACCATGTAAACATATCACCTCACTTCGCAAGTTAGCATCTTAACATGTAGAGGTATGCAAAAATGATATAATATGACTCTTAAAGGACTGCAAAATACTGAAACAGAATACAAAAATGACCATAAAAATATCTAAATTAGGGAAAAATTACAAATCTGTAAAAAAAACTGGATGGGCTATAAAAACGATCAGATCATCCTGGAACATATGTAAATGCTTAAAACGCAAGAAATAGTGCGAAAAGGCGTGAGAATCACTGGAACGATGACAGAAATTACTGCAGAAATGAAGAAAATGGTTGCAAAAACTAAATGAACTAGCATAAAATGGCATCTATCACTATCAAATATAAGAAAAGGGCTACAAAGCCTCTTGAGAAGAACATCGTCCCAAAGTATGTTTAAAGCAGTGCTAAGCGTACATATAAATAACGTTAGTACATCTTCGTTGCTGTCAGAAATGTGTTACATACGTTCACAGTGGCTTGAAAAATATATTGCCTTAGGGCTTAACACCGCCCTATAGATCTGAATATCTTAAAAAAAGTTATAAGGAGAGTAAGGAGATAGAAAGCACTACAAAATAGTGGAATACACTGCAAAATATAATGAAAATCTGCTAAAATACCCAAATAATATATTAAAGTCATTATAAAACAGTGCAATATACTGTAAAATATTAGTAAAACACCTGAAAAGTGCTAAAATAGCTGATTTAGAGTCCTATATGCCATTAAAGCGGTTTGGCATGGCTGAAAAAGAGCTAAACTCTTGATTAATACTATGCAACTAGCTGTCCTACCGTTGTAAACATCTACTATATGACATGGAATGTCATCAAAAGTATTTTATATAACTCTGCCATTACTAAAATCACCTTAAAATCCCTATAAATGCAATGACAGCGTGACAGATACTGAAAATATATCCACTTGCAAAAATATGTGTAAAAAGAGGTAAACCACACAAGAAAACGCTTCAAAATAATGTAAAATATAAGCAAAAACCCATTGCAAAGGTCTAAAATACGTGTTTTAAGGTTCCGCAATACCTTCAAAATCACTCAAACGGACTGGAAAAAAAGAGTAAAAAGGCCTTATGAATATCCTGCAACTAGATGTCCTGGAATCCTAAACATCCTCCAAATGACATGAAATGTCATTAAAGGCATTCCAAACAACTGTGGCCACACTAAAATCAAATTAAGAAAATAATGTCAAATATGATCACAAACGATTGAAAAAACCTAAAATACCTGTCTTAGAGCTCCAAATACCCTCAAAATGGACTGAAATGAGTTCAAGAAGAGCTTAAGTGTCTGATGTAAACCGGAAACTGACGGTCATAGAGTCCTAAGCATCTTCCAAATGACGTTGAATTGCCTTAATAGACAATCTAAACAACTGTGACAACACTAAAATCAACTCAGAATTCCGAAAAAAACCAGTAAGCAATTGAAAAATATGTCCAAAACTTCCTAAAATGTTTGTAGAAGTGCTAGATTCATTAAAACAATTTAAAAATGATGTAAAAAGGTCCTGAAACATCACCCACATTGCAAATACTTGGTTAGGACATGTCAGAATTCTGGGAAAATTATAAAATGGCTGTAAAACAAAGCATATGACCTAAGGCTCATAAAAGGCTATAAAATACATCTAATACCCTAAGCCATAGTTAGCTTCCCCCTCCCTCTAGCACGCCCCGTTGAATTCCCAAACTTTTCCCTATATGCTCATAGCCCAATCGCTGCTCTGTTGCTAGGGACTCTCGCCTCCTTCAATTTCCTATCTTTCCCATGTGCCAGGAGCTCTTTATCTTAACTACTGACGCGAGCTCCGTTGTATGTGTATGGTGTAATGCCGGCCTTCAATAATTGAAACCACAAACGTGTGCTTTACACGTGAACACGAGCCAAAAGTCTTCTTGCCCGTCATATGAGAGCCTGTTCCCAATCGTTTCAGGTGAGTGGAGTTCTCCCCGGTTCAGCCAAAGAGAACATGTTAACGCTCCTGTGTACAACCCGGTCATCAGTTTGGGCACTCGCGCATGCATATTTAATGCCGGTCGCCTAATAATAATTGTTACCGTCGACTCAAAGTTTTTCTTGACCCCGAGTCTGTACCACCAGAAATCAGCTACTCAATATGGAAACACTGCAATAAACCGCTTTTCCGTATAGACTAACCCCTAGGAATTGAGAGAGCCGGCCAAATTTTACCATCACACGCTACCGCAGAGCCAAAGTCCTTAAACACCCTGTTAAATGACAGCCTTCTCAGAGCCTCCTGTGGTGGGTCTCCGTGCTGCATGGGAGGGAGGATTACTCTGAGCAGCCTGGCGGTGTGATCTGGTCATCAAACTTGAAATGGTTGGCAACTCTACGCGTGTCTCTCCCCAGCATTTCTCTTGCTCACGAGAAATAACGGC
Organism: Hymenopus coronatus; assembly: GCA_030762935.1. Lineage (NCBI taxonomy): Eukaryota > Metazoa > Arthropoda > Insecta > Mantodea > Hymenopodidae > Hymenopus > Hymenopus coronatus. Next base: position 290,555,506 of record CM060900.1, read on the forward strand.
GAAAAACTCATTGTGAGAGTGGCATGCCGCAAGGAATGGAACCCAGAATAATAATAATAATAATAATCTGCACAGTTCTCCATTTAACAATATTCCTGTGCATGATAATGTTATAGTATAAGTAAATGACTGATGTGCAATTGTATGTTTATGCGTATGTGTGATCAAATTGTCAGTTTTTAAACACGTATTGATAATATATTAGAACGACCAAATTTGCATTAATATTTACGTATTGTAATCAAAGAATACTTCTCAATTTATTTGTTGCTCATATAGGGTTACGTTTGACTGCCATATATAAAAATGAGAAAAAAGCATCTACAGTACAGTGAATAATTCACAAATGTGACTGTTTGCCATCCTTGAATTGTTGCGGAATTATACTTGTTTCTTTTTTGGTAGTGTTTAACGCCCTCTTTAGCTACTTATGGCACCGCAGGCGGTGACACTGATGATACATGAATGATGATGGTGGGTGAAACCGGAGTACCCGGAGAAAACCCGCCCCAGCGTCGCTTTGTCCACCACAAATCTCACATGTGGTCTCTTGGGATCGAACCCCGGCCGTCTAGTTGAGAGGCAAGTAGTCTTACCACTTGGCCACGGCGGGGCCATTATACTTGTAATAAATAATGTAACATCGACGAAAGTGGTAACAACCTCTGAAAGTTGATTCAGTAAAAAGTTTGTAGAAAATGACGCCTCTGAATAGAACTTTTCTGCTTGTAAACTTTTTCTAAGGTATAATGCTTGATTTAACTCTTAACACCGTGTTGGGTGAGTGTTCGTGTGCATGCAATTTATGCTTAAATTTTTGGAAGCGTTTTGGTGACATAATAGAACCACCCAGTCAACATGAATATGTATGTATTGCAGCAAAACTATTCCTAAAGTCCATAGGTATGTGAGAATCCGGAATAAAGTATAGGAATATGCGTAATAAATGGTTCTTATTACGGAGTGGAAAACAAACTTACTTGAATATAACTAGGTCATGGAAAAGCATAGCATTTACTTGCTTAAGGTTCATATTTAATAATAGAGGATCCATTAATATTGTAGATCCATGGAAGTTCATGTAGCTCGGTTGGACAGATTTAGTTTTGTTTCACTCCACGTGTAAATGAATGACATTAAGTGCAATAAACATGAATGAACTTTACATTCCATAATGCGTTTATGATGTTTGTATTCTGAATGGATTTGCTATAAGTTCTAAATTGAAAGAGATGAGCTGACACTTACGTTACAAGAAAGTGTGTAATGTCATTGTTTTCTATAAAGGTTTAACACAAAGTAGGTAGTGGGAATTGATGCTGAGGATTGGCTAGAGAAAGTCGTACAAATATATCACAACAGGTGTTTCAAAACTGTTGTCACCATTCGGTTATTTTTTCTGGTCCCGATTACCATGATATATAGGCTTGTTGAAGATTGGTTAGGGAAATTAATGTGAATGTTTCTCTTCAGGTATTGAGCCGGTGTCACCATTTAGAAATGTTTTTCTCTAGATTGTCATGGCGTAGATTCAGGTATAGGATTTTGCTGCAGTGCTTTAGTAATGGTTAAATAAAGTTATGTGAACATTATCTCCTCGACTGTTTTGAAGTACCGCCAACATTAGATTGATTCTCTCCTTGGTTAACATGAAGTAGCTAGAAGTATATTCTTTCGGAGGAACAATTTTCCGAAGTTATAGAAATCATAAATTAATGCATCAGCTCCCGTGTTTCAACGTGCTGGCACTTCACTGGCTTTAGCTATCTCTTGGGGGGAATAATTCATTTTGAACGTGTTCCATGTTAAATATTTGACCATTCAGTCCTCTGCATACCTTTGTGATTGCGATAGAATATGTAACTTGTTCTTCAGTATGTTAATACTGACGTTCTCACATGAGTTCTGCTATGAAATAATCTAGAGGTAACATGCTAGCCTTTGGATCACCGCTTTAAACCCTGAGGAAGGCGATGGCTTCTTTTCGGCTTACGATTCCTTAGTATGACTTCCTTCGGACGTGCACTAATGTCGGTGAGCATGTCAAGTGTGGTAAAAATGCCTCTTGAGTAAATTTAAGCAGCACGGTATACAATGGGACACTGACAACCAAAGTAGCTAAATAGCGCCCATAAATAAAGCTCTATTTTTCACTTCTTATGACAAAATTAGAATCCCTGCTGTCATAGCCTATGTAACCGTGATATCTAAGTAACATCAGCACGGCTTTACTGTAAATTAGCTTAACAAAAGACGGTACTATCTAATGTAAACGGAAAAAGAGAAATAAAGTGACGAAATAATATATTTAATTTATTTACCACCCTCTTTACGTTGTGTACATTGTTTTACAAACTTCATTGCACTATCCAGGTTAGTACCATGTACCACATGTATACGGAGCGGCTCCGTGGCAGAGTTGCTAGACTGGTCGCCTCTACCCTAGGTGACTGGGTTCAATTCCAGGTAACCGCATGTGAGATTTGTGGTGGAAGAAGCGGTATCTTGGCGACTTTTCTCGAATTTTCCAATTCCCCCCACCATACATTACACCAATTACGCCATTATCAACTTATCAACTTCCCTATCATCAATTTTGCCTTTATTTCAAATCTACTTCCTGCCTTTCTTACTAGGCATCGGGCTGATCTTCCTCTGGATACTCTATCAGATCCATGGTTAGCTCCTCTTCAACAGAAATTTAATCCCAAGCGTTGGCTTCTTAGTCCTGCGGTGTAAGTTCTCCATATGAGCAGGGTAGGCAGGTGAAGAAGAAGATGTATATGAAAACCAGCTCATGTCCATTATCAAAGATGTTTTATTGTCTTCTTCTTTGGTTTGTTATGCTCCTTCATTCCGTTTCTGTAATATTTAAGGCGCATCACTTAAAAATGAACTACTTTAGCTAAAAATTCATATATGAATATTTTAGAATCCTGCTGCTAATTTAAAAATATTCGTAATTTTTTACATTAGGATCCTGGGACACCTGAATCACAATCATTAGTTAGCTATTATATATTCTTATACTTACTTTTCTTTCAGATCTTCAGTAGCAGCTTCAGGAGCAAGGATATCGATTCATTCAGGACTTCTATCACGATAAGAGGTGTATAAATTAGATTTCACATTAAAATATCTTCTTTGTATAATTATGTGTCTTGTAATACTAGCAGTTTTAAAGTTAAATTAACGTTATAGCCTTCGATATGCATCTCAAATATCCTGACATACAATGAGGTCAACTCTTTCTAAAGAGATGGATCGTTACAGGTTAGGGAATGCACTCTTCAGTTCCATATCTCCTTTTATAATTTCAGTGATGAGGTCTTGCTTCAAAGAAAACAGCAAAACCACCTAACGCCATATAACTATTTTAGGCCCACTGTTAATAATCTCAAATTTTCGCAAAGCATGTATGTGCATAAAACATCCTTGTGCTTATTTGCCTACTAATTCAGTCTCCATCTGCTAATAAATGATTGTTGTTTTCCTCAAGGTATGTTGCGATGTCATCAGGTAAAGGGATTCTGTATATTATCTTCCAAACACCATTTATTACTGATCACGAGCTTCGAACACATACACGCTGTGTTTCATTTATCGGTGCCTATCTTGCTCACCAGAAGATTGACCATATCGGAAGGCGTAAAATTCAGGAAAAGTAGAGCTTTAGGAATAAGAACTGCAAACAGTAGCGGGAGAGCATGGTGCTTAGGGAGTGGAGGACAAATTTGATAGTACAAATGTATGCCAGAGGGATACTTCTTGAAGCTTTGTAGCTTCCCTAATATATCGCACAAAATCTTATTTCTGTACCCTGCGACGGCTTTGTGTGTAATGCATGGAATTCCGTCGCAATGACTTAAATATTGCTTATATTTAACAATGAGTGCTTGGATTATACACTTATTTTCAGTTCCACATGTGTTACTTCGGTTTTAGTTATTCCTGTCGTCATTACGTTCCTAACAAACGTTTCTTTTCTCCTCTGCACATATCTGTTACTGGCATTTGTTAACATTTTAGTATCAGAACTATTTTGCTCATCCCACAAAAGTATTCGTGTCACCGTATATGCACACTTTTTATATTCACCGTGAATATTCTAATGTTCTTAATCCAATTAGATGTAGGTTTATTGCTTCGCAAGCAATTGACTGTCATCCAGTTGGCTGCCACAATGCTAGAAGCTATACTTTCAAAGCTACGTGTTTAACAAATCCAGAGTTGCGAAGCAACGTCCACCGCATCCTAATCCACAGAAGACTGGTCCATTATCATCTTGGAGAGCGGTGTACTTCCGTCATCGTACATTTCATTAGATTATAATTTTAACCCTCTTCTTACTACAGTTCTGGAAGAAATATTTTCAAAATTGCTGTTTCAACCAACCTGGGATTTCGAAACAAGGGTCCCATTATCCTAATTTACAGGAGACATATCCGTTACTATCTAGGAGAATGGTGCATTTCTATCATCATTCATGTCACCAAACGAAATTGTTCAAATTTTTCTTATTACTCTAGAAGCATTTCAAGTAACGTTTTTAACCAAATTCTGTGCTTCGGACCAACATTCTCAATATCCCAATCTATAAGGGACTGGTCCAAAATTACCAGGGAGAACGTTCCACTTAATAATTATTACCTTATATTTTAAGACCTTTCCCACAATTGGGGAAGAAATATATTCAAGTTCTTCTGTCCAACTCTGGGTTCCGAATTGAGGTTTGCAACACCACAATAAATTGGGCACTGATCCAGTTTCAAATTGGAAAGTGGTCCATTTAAAAGGATCTACATTGTTTGGTCAAATTCCTTCAGGACAGTGAAAGGAGTATAAGCGGATTTCACGTGGTTGTACGGTGGCTAACACAAAGTCCAGACTCATGTAACGGGTCTGGGCCCAGGTAACCGGATTTGTACCTTTTCCCTTTGTTGTCTCAAAAGGCTGTAACCTTGAGTGATTTAATGTGTATCGCACAATTCTGTCAGTAGCACCTACGAAGTTAAGTGCTTTTGGAAAACAACAAACTCAGCAGCCCTGGTTTATTTAATTATATACATTATTAAAAACATGATACAAATGTGGACAATTCATATTACAGTGTCATTAAATTTTGCTACACTACTTCCTCCCCTTCATCACACCCTTTATCGTCAAGACAATAACACCAGCGTTCTTAGTACAGCAGAAAATTTGGCATTTAATTATACCCATAATTTAAAATATGATCCATATGCATGCAGTACATAAAGGATGAGTTTAATGTCTCTGGGTAGCTCAATTGGCTAGGCGCTGGCCTTCTGATCTCAGGTTAAGCATTCAAACCCTGCCCAGACCAATGGTTTTTAGGGGGTTAAAAGTCACAGTGTCATGTTAGTAGACATGCGGCAGTGCTGATATGATACTGGCAATTAACAGTGTCGTTAAACAAATAATTAGTTTAATTTAGTGAGAATTAAGTCTATCGACAAATTTCAGGAGTGATTCCTGACTGGAAATGTACCACAGAAGTTCGTTGTACCTTTTCTCTGCAAATATATAGCTTCTCCGCTAGATGGCATTGACTTCATTCTCACATAACTTGCAGAGTGCGTTGATACTTCAATTTAAGCAACATAGACGCACTATGGTCCATTGTTCCTTACAGGAACAAACCAATATGGTATTCGTTTAGGACCAAGCAGGTGGAAATGGCAGAAAGACAGTGCGGACATTCCAAGTCACATCTCTGACCATAGCACCACCCATAACACAGCATTTGGAGCCAGTTTTCGGCGTTTGTGAGCATAGGTCCTTTGAGACAGACAACCGCTCAGGGCGGGCGCAGACTGTGCTTAAACCAGATGATATTGAGCAGAACCCCGGCAAAAAACTTCAGGCAATAGCGCGCCTAAATGATGTAAGCCAAAAGACGGGTTTCTGTATCCTACATGACAACCGGTATTATCCCTGTCACCAGCAAAGCGTGCAGGAATTATCACCGGCGGATTTTCCTACACGGGCAACATCCTGTAGCTGGTTTCTGAAACTGGTTAGCACCACTATGGGTTTTTAGTCTTCGGTCCTCTTAACTAATAAAGTGACCTTTGACAGAGATGACATCATTAATCTGCATAATCGTCATTTATAGACTACAGAAAATCCTCAGCTAATGGTTGAAGCGACTCGTCAGCAATGGTTGAGCAGTGTAGCTCCTCAGCCTAAGCCTACCCTAATAGTTTCAAAATATGTTTAACTGTCTAATAATACTTTCTAATGAAGTGTACGAGTATCGAAGCTAAAATGAAATGCTTCCACTAACAAAACAAAATCTACATGCAATATTATTTTCCTTATAGATAGAGGTATTTAAATGCTAGGATTATTGAAACTTCGACAGGTCAGCATTCTTCTGGAACGAAGAAGCGATCTTTAAAACGAGAATACGCTAGATACTGGAGCGATGCAAAGGCAATTGTCACTTGTCTGCTAAGGGCAGGCATATTCTGTGTCACCCTGCCATGTAATATAACGATTACAATTCCAAATATTTGGTGACCTGTAGTAAGCATTAGAGTACAGCCGATCAAGTCAGCTTTCAATCTTGCTCGTTTTCGCTGTCGCTAAATCCGCCTCTTGCAGCCAGTAGATGCAGCTGAACGCATATCGGACAGCAGAGAGCTTTATCAACGAGCGTACGAGAGTCTCAATACTCGCAAGACTCATAAGTCTCGTTAATAGCAAGGGTGTGGTGTTTTGCACGGAAACTAGCATAATCAGTCCTGCAAGTTATATTATTTCGTGTGTTTAAATAATTTAAGATTTAAATAACCTACCAGGAAAAGGATTATGTTTAAGTAACCCACACCAGGAAAAGGGTTAAAAACGAAATATGGTATCAGAGAATCTGTAGATAGATATGTGGACATGGTCTCCACTTTTATTACAAATAAGTGTGTATATATTTTATTGCTCTTAAGAAGTTTATGTTGCAAGAAAAAATTATATTTTCGGTTTTAATCTGAACGCATTTATATAAGGCAACACAAAGCATAGGTATGTCATTAACAACTGATATCGTTGATTCAAACAGTTTATTGTGAACGCGTTAGGATATATGTACATTTGAGCGATGAGTCAACTTGTATCATTATTAGAACACCAATTTTTATTGCTTTATAACTGCAGTTTTAGGCTTTTGTTGCCTTTTGTTGGCCTCTTTAGGTTTGTAAACAATTTTCCTAGCTTTTTATTAATTATTAAGGTTTTCATCCTTTCTCTTTGTTTATTTAAACAATTTTTCTACCTATTCAAGGAAGTGATGACAAACGCTTTTATAACATAATATAGATAAAATATTATAAAAGCTATTTCACTTCACGGAAGCATCCTATTTATACGTACTGTAATTTAAGGCAATTTATTACACAGCATATTCGTGCTAGAACATTTAGTTTAAAAAAATCAGCATTTATTTTTAATATATATTGCTCAAGTAAAGCAAACTTCACATTTAAGCACGACCAACCACATTTCCTATTTTTCTTTTGTTTTTCTAATATATTCCTATAGGCAGAAAGAGATCGTTAAAATATCGCAAGATGTCGTTAGTGTGTATATCACACACATTATTTCTATACCAAGATAAAAATCGTGATAAATTCTTTCCCAGGCTTACTCCACATGTACAGTCAACAAAACTAAACTAGTTGCTCAACACCAATTGTAGTTCAAATGAATTGAAGAAGGAAATTGATCATTTTATACTGAGGTTAAAATCAGCAATCAAACTTAAGTATAGCGAGTTATAAGTCTCAATGTGCCATTCAGGGTTGTTTTTTTTTTTCTTTTTTTAGATTGAATAAGATTCACACATTAGCGCCCAAACGGCTTAAACATAAAAGTACTTCGAAACTTTCTAACTTACTTTTAAGGGAATAAATAGTTTAAAACCTAAAAATCCGCGTCTTAGTTATTACATAAGCTATACTACGGATCATACATCAACTTATTTCGCCTGTAGTTACGAGAATACTCGAGTGGCCTCGCTCGTGCGTTAGTTCTCGATATACAGGATTCTCATTGCCACACTCTCGAGAGGTAATGTGACCTACTAGTAACGTGTGAGAGTGGCACGCGTTTTGACCGCCTCTATACTGGGGAAAATGCTGTTACAAATGCTGAAATGGCGCATGCGTTGTACATCAAAACCGCCAGACAGTAAATTTGTCTGCCCTACCGAGTTTTAACGGGTCTTCCGAAGTAAACTAGAACGTGTGCACGAGGTTATTGTGTGCGAAAGACTTATAGCTGTATTAACAATTGTGTGTTTTGAAGAAACAGATAATTAGAAATGAAATCCTATTTGTAAGTACTTATTAAATAGAAATGCACATTTTAGGTCCTAATAATTACTGCATTACATTGTGAGATAACATTCACATGGTCTTTATAAGAAAGTTTCCCGTTATATATTTTGTCTTTTCAAGATTGAGAAACGAACTCGATTTTGTCTACTCCGAAGATCAGTTTTTGTCTCGAAGTGTAACTTAAGTTATAAAACTGTTTGTGGAAACTGATATTCAAAGCGTGTTTCCGGAAGCTTACAGGCTGGTTATCTTAGCTCCAATAATTTCTTCCACAAGTTGCAGTGTCGCTACTTGAAGAGCGAAGCCCTACTTAAGCAGCGCAGTGAGACAGGGCAGAGTTACAGCGTTAGCGACGGCGTCTATTGAATGCGAAATTCTTCATTCGCTGGAAAAAATATGAGAGGTGGTACAACGATGCCATTAAGTGATATACCAGCAAGAATGATCGACGCATTGATCTGCTTTACAACTGAATGCAAGCAAAACGTTTCTGCTAGATCTGTGGTGTGCGTATTACGGATATTTGATTACCCTAGAAATATCACTGCAAGCTGCCACTGGGGCAGGGATTATTGGTGATCGCCTACTTGGACCAGCTCTTCTTCCGCAATGCCTGAACGGAGGAACGTATCTCAATTTCCTGAAAAAACATAATACCTCCATTACTGGGTAGTGTGTGCCTTTCGCAATAAGACAGGCAATGTGGCTGCAGCACGCCTGCACCTTTTGCATCAATATTCTCCAATACCTTAACAACATATTTTCTATACGCTGGTTTGAACGTGGAGGTCTGTTGCATGGCCTGCTCGAACAACGGACTTAAACCCCCTGGATTTTTACTTGCAGGATCATCTGAAAGGCAAAGCACACTCTGAGCCTGCCCCTGATGCTCCAGCGCTTCAACAGCGTGTTCACGCAGCCCGTGACGATATCCGGACACAACCCGGAACATTCCAACGAGAAGACCAATTCATGATGCGACGTGTGAATACATATATTGCGTCCCATGTGTACATTAGGATTCAGGTCATGCACTGCGTGCCAGGACACTTTGTTGATGACCGGAGAATGGTCCATTTAAGGGAATCTGAGAGTGAGATTTTGGCTATAATAGTTGCTGTAAATTTTGGGCATCTGTAAAACATCAACATTTAACTGTTCTTTGTTTCGGGCGCTACAGCTATATAAATATTGTACAAATACCTATTTCTTAGCATTTACTTTTTAAAACAGCTATTTTCTCCAAACTACATTTCACACTTTCAAGAGGGCCGCGCCGTGGCCGAGTGGTTAGACCATTCGCCTCTCACCAAGGTGGCTCGGGCTCGATCCTTAGCGACAGCACGTGGGATTTGTGGTGTACAAAGAGGCCCACGAGCGAGTTTTCTCCGGGTTCTCCGGTATCCCCGCCATCACATTCCGTCGGTGCTGCATCTTCATTTCATGTATCATAAGCGTCATCGTCTGCGGTGCCATATGCAGTAAAAGTGGGCGTCAGGACTATAAAAACACTTCAAAGTTATTCCAAGCGTTTGAGTTAGTGTTTAAATACAACTAAAGCTTCCCAGAATGTGCAGAAATATCTATTGTAATATTTACAAACTGCAAAATTATACTAACACGAATAATAATATTTTAAAGAATACATTTTTATGAAAAAATGGTTAATTTTATAGCTCAAAATTCCTATATTTTAAAAACATATAACTCAGTAATCAAAGTAATTGAAATATCACCGTTGAAATGTTTTGTGTTCAAGCTCAACTTCAGAAAATGTAACTAGTTTTTTCTTCAAATTTTGAGATGCGTGGAACGTTTTGACTGCGTAATATATTCATATAATAAAATCTATGGAATAATGTATATCTTGCAAAGTATTTATCCAATTTGAATAAAATTTGAAATTCAGAGTAACATAGGGGCAATGCAATCACAGTGAAATTGTAGGAAAAATATGTACAGAAATACAAACATTTTAAATTTCTCTTCCAGTATTTCTTAATTGGATAAATAATTTAATGGAACATCACAGGCACCTGTCGCTTTAGTGGAAAGACACTTTAATATAATTGACATTGCGTAATATTGGAGACTTAATTTTGCCATTATCAGTCATGGCATCTGCCTTTCTTTTGAAGGAATTGCGTAATTATATCATTTCTGCACAGGTATTTTTAAAGAAATGGTACTTTCTCACTTTCATTTGTAAATATTGCCTATGCTTAACTGCAGATTTTGCTTACCTTAATTAGCTATAGGAGGCAAGCACAGTGTAACACAATATAGGAAGTAAGCACCGTGTGTAAGTTATGCTTGGTTTATACGTATGTATATGAATCAATATTAATGTAAGTTGTTGCATTTGATGCACAGATGCTTCCGTGTACTATATGCTGTGGCTAGGGTTGCAGATATACAGCTGCAGGTTAGGTTGACAAATTAAATATGTGTACTACTATAACAGCTCATATTTCATCACGTCGCTTAATCTAAAAAGACAAATTTATTGGTTTATCAAATTCATAAATGTGCTCTGTTACTTACAAACATATATAATAGGCACCTTGGTTCCTTTATGTATTGTATGGCAGTAGATGGATATGAGAAATAGGTCACCATGGTTACTGGGTGATGTTCCTCAATTATTACTTAACAGTAGCACTGTGTCCTCAATGATGATCCTACATAAAGGACCCGGAGAATGTTAAAGAAACCACCTTTCTTAGGTGTGGGCGATCTAATACAGCTGTGTTTTATTTCCAGGTTTAGTGATGTACATGGCAGGTTTATTTCTAAACTATAGAGTTGCAAGTACTTTTTTACAAACCTATAACTGATAAAGCTTCCAATGAATAAAGTGAAAAAACAAATCCACTATCCGCGTGCACATAAAAGTTATATTAAACATACTACAAAGGAGTGCTAAATTCAGTTTTTCAGGAGATCAATTAAAGCAATAAAATTTGTTAGTAAGGCATCTGGGTGTAAAGCTGTTCTATAAAAATATACCAATATATATTTATCCGTAGGAATGAAGGAATCCTGGTGTGTTTAGCAATTTTTTTTGGTAGTGTTTAACGCCTGCTTTAACTACTAATGGCACCGCAGGCGGTGACACTGATGATACATGAATGATGATGGAGCACCGGTGGAATGCGATGGCGGGGGAAACCGGAGTACCCGGAGAAAACCCGCCCCAGCGCCGCTTTGTCCACCACAAATCTCACATGCGGTCCCTTGGGATCGAGTCCCGGCCGTCTAGGTGAGAGTCGAGTGGTCTAACCACTCGGTCACGGCGCGGCTTTTTAGCAATTTCGCTTCAAGTTTTCGTATAATGGAAACTTAAACAAACTAACTTTGGGCCACAAGGCATACATTCCTTTAATCCTCGGTATACATAATTTCCTTATCATTTTACAATTTGCCATACGTTATGTTCTACGCTAATAAAATAAAAAAAACACAAACATGTTTAAAAGTATTACCTTTACTATCAGCATGTATACTGCAGTACTCTTGATTGAAACACCTAATGATATTAAAGAATAAACGGTTATATAGAGCCTGTTTGTATACGTCATTACTATTTGTTTTAAACGCAGGTACTTATGCGCAGGTAGAAACGGATTAACATACCTAATTTCAAATCTTTGCAAATAATCCAAATTCCGAGCAGTTAACACACTTTATAAGATCATAGTAATTATCAAGAACATAACGGACCGAGATTCCAGTGTTGAGGCACAACTGAAAGTACGCTAAATGCAGTAGAAAACAATACCCAGACACAACACACGAATTCCTATGCTTTAAGTAGAAGGAAATAGTCAAAACATTAAAATTGAAACCCAAAATTAGGTAATTTGGATAACAGGACATTATGGTCAACGGAATCAAAAATCTAAGTTAAGTCAGTTTAAATTGTATAAACATGTAATTGCTAGATCAGTGAGTTGTCAAAAACAGGTTGCCAAACAGGAAAGATAGCAGTAACACAAAAGCTGAGAAACTGAAGACAATTAGGAGAAATAGAAAATAGGGAAAGTTTCTTTGCTCTAAGTTCCGGTTCAGGTCGCTCATTAAGAACGAAAAAAGAAATGGGGTATATAAATGCGAAAAGCATCAAATGAGGCAGCAAGAATGCATAATTAAAGGAAAATGGCTCCGTAATTGATAGAAAAGGACGAGAGAAAACAATATAAGACCGAAAATGATGTACCTATTTCAATGCATTATTAAGGTAATATGTTTAGAACAGAAGAATATATGCTTGATAATGAACTGTTTTTTATGACTTAGTTCTGCAAAACGTTGTGATAAAATGAATAGATTTAAATAAAACTGGCACTGACAGCATTCTGGGAGGAGTTTGGAAGGTATAGTCTAGAGATTATACCGGAAGGAAATTGGTGGTTAATTTATTTAATATGATTTCGGAGATGAGGGAAATGCCCTAGACACGGAGAACAAGTATGTCCTACACATAAGTGTACTTACATATAAAGGAAAGGGGGAAGTAAATAACACAGCTAGCTATAGGTTGATACGTCCTCTTTCCAATTTAGGAAAGCTCTTATTTAAATTCCAGCAAATATGTTGCAGAAATGGGTAGATAAAGAGAATATATTAGCTAACTTTCAAACTGGATTCAAGGTAGGGGGAATGGCTGTAAACAACATTGTTGTAATAAAGGCAGTGGACAGTAATTTGACAACTAACTGCAAAAGATTTAAGTGGTACTTATTGACTTCCTTTCCCCCCTCTTTTCCGAGTGGTGGGAAAACCCACCATTGCATTTAAACTATAGTCAATATTAATGGTTTGGGAGATATGTCGGTCTCTCTGCTCGGTAGCGGAGTACCCACTGAAAACCATCCACCAGAAGAGAATAACAGAAAGAACAAGAATTGAGTCAACGTGATAGTGTGGCACTATCACTCTTACACCTGCACATTAATGGGATGAGTAGATTCACCGGCCACCATAAACACAAGTACGACTGAAGTCCTGCACATGCCCTGGTGAATTCAGGAAGAATTGAAAAGAAGTGTTGGTTGACGGAAAAGAATGAGTTCGGAGTGTTACTGGAATCTGCGACGAGGATTCCAGTGAGAAACTAAACCACTAGCTAGGTGCAGCGATGGCTGACTTTTGGACGGTGAATCTGTAGAAAATGACTATGTTGATTGAAAATAGCCATCCAGCTGTGTCTGGAGGGCTACGACTTCCTCCTTGATGAGCCTTCTTGTAGAGAAATAATTTCTTTGTAGTGTCTCTGAGAGGTCAATAACATTGACTGGTTTGCAGATTCCTTGTCTCGAAATTCCATTATTATGTGGAGGCTGATGGCAAACTGGAATCTTGAGCATATCCTGCCGAACTAGCTCAGCTTGGCGATGATGTGCAGCTGCACTTCCTCTTGTAGGGCTTCTGTCTTCTGAAGTCCACTGATGAAACTTCACACTTGCGTCAATCGGGGGGTGCAGGCGTAGTCTGTTCGCTTTGAATAGACTGCTGTTGCTGAGGAGCTGGTGGCAAATCAGACTGCTGATGGCATGTAGTTGTAGGCACGGGTATCGGCTGCGTTGTGGTAGGCGTAAGTCCAGGCGGATGCAAAGGACATCAGAACTGCCCAGTGCAGTGATCTGCTCTGCAGCAGGTTGTAGAGAAGCGCAGGCGTCGAATCAGATCGTGCTGCTGGAAGACAGAATTCAGATTTGAAGCACCACAATAGTGCCAGCGAGGCGGTACAGTACATGGTGGTTCTATCCTTAGATCCCGTCTAAGAAGTTCCAGACCTGAAGGCAGCTACGTCCCAATGTACCTTATCCCGAAAGACAAGGTGCATCAGTGATGTTCGCCCGTTTCAGGACTGGACCCTTAAGATCCTATTTACAGATGACCAGAGTTGCTAGGCGCAGCTCAAGAGAAATTGAGCTGGAAGATATTGATGGACTTATACGACCATGTCACTAAGCTGACTGTTGCTGCCAGGCAGGTCATCCTCGCAAGAGGCGGCACCAAGAAAAACCAGTAGTTATGCGTGAGGCGGTGCAAGAACCAAGTTGGAAGCGTAAGCTCCAGCAGTGCAGTCAGTGTAGCTGCACCTCTACGTGTGCGATCCTCTGAGGTGGGCAAACCCGGTGATGTGGTTGTTGCTTTTTCCTTCTCATGACTGAGAGCTCTTTATTACTCTAAAGTTAACAGTTTAGCCGAATTTGTCAAAGACAACACCATAAGCATTTAAGTGTTGTGGATAAAATTAAACAGTAATGGTATAAATGGTTTTGGGTTAGAATTGTTTGAAAATACATACCAATATAAATGGCGTAAGAGGATAAAGTAACAGAAGCGAGGGGATATGTTTGAATGGCTTGCAATCCTACTTAGGCTGTAAATCTAACATAACCTAATTTTTGTGTCTCCGTATTTTTTTATTTGTCTTTTTTACGATGTCTCTCTTCCTAGGCTGTCACTAGAAGAATGACCTAAGCCTTTTTTGTCGAAGAGCTAACAGTTTAGTGAATATCATGATTACTGCTGTTTTAATCGCCCTTTTTTTTTTTAGTCTATTTTCTTTTATTCAAGATGTTTTTTTTTTTCTTTAGAATAATGATTGCAACATTTGTTGTTGTTTTTGTTGTTGTGGCTGTTGCTGTTACTGTTGAAGCGTTGAGCATATCTTCTGATTCATTGTTAGTATTTTTAGAATTTACATTTTATATAAAGATATCTAGCATGTGAGGTTAGGCGTCTCCTCTTTTAGCAGAACTTGAGACCAGCATTACAAATGTATTCTAATGGTAGCGTTCCGCAGACCCTCGTTCTTATTCTTCTATATGTGTCTTTTACTAGGTTCATGGGGGCGTTTGCAGTGTAAACTTCAATATTCCTACCACGTTACCGATGATGAGCAATGCATGTGGCATTCTCTATTGATTCGTTCACAACTCTGTAATGACCATAAGCATAGGTTGATATTCCATCATCAGCAATCAGTCTTTTATCATCATGGGGCGATAGAGCGATTTTGTTGACTTTTGCTGACGAAACGCTATGCTGTTGTGACATTTTCAAATTCATGGGAGTTCTTATTATTTCGCTATTTTAAGACAATCTACATAACTGTCTAATGTGATGCACTGCTTAATATGGCTTCGTTTTATGCCTTTAATCGTTTTGATCACTGCTCCATCTGTATCGAGAGCATACATTTTCGGTCTCAGTCCTACGAATCGTTGGACCATTTTCCCGTTAGCTTCACTTTTAAACTTTCCCAACACTTTTTTTGTTATGTTTGGAGTGGCGTATGTGGCTTGCCGGGTAATTAGATGTATCCAAATGTTCAAGAAATTGCATTTTGTCCTGGTATATGTCAGCTGTTGTAACTCGATGAATTATCGAGTCCGTATCCATGTACATAAGCTTCAGGTTTTCAGTCCCATAATACATTAATATCACATCATATTGGTATAAGTACATAAGGGTTTTTGAGATATCCAGCACACTCATTGCGATGTATATTGGCTTGTCGAATATAATCTGTCGTCAGGCCATATGCTCAGTTGCTGTTATAGGTCCATATATACTTCCGTCAATGAATGTAAGCTTAGAATTCAGCTTTTCCAATGTTTTCTCGTTTGTTTCATGCGATTTCATACATTCTGCATGGTTTTTCCAAACATAGCATTGTTGAAGAGTTTATACAGGTCCTTTTTAGTCATTCCTGGCCTTTTGCCTCAGCTTGTTATTGAAAGCTATGTAAAGTTTTAACCAGCACGATTGTTGATATTGTAGCACACGATGGATTTTTGTTAGTTGCAGTCCATGTGAGAATGCCTGTTTTAACATCATGTAATGTACAACATACTTCTTTCTATTTCCGAGGTGTGCAATTAGCTTCTTTACAGTTCAATTGTTTTGCTTCAGACACTCAGGCAAGAATGGCAAATCACTATGAAGACGTGAAGCTCAGTAGAATAATCCACATCAGCTTTGAATATATACCCAAGATGATCCTCTTTTATTTTTGTGGTTTCTATATTAATACTATCAGGATGAACTCACTGAAATCCTCCATAAGGCAGTGGATGCTGCATAGTCCATCCATATTGGTTATTTGCGTCTTCGTATGTAATAAATTGAGTTGGTTTATTAGGATCAAACTCCTCCATGTATGTGTTGTTAGTCATGGCTTATCGGTGAGACACCTGATATAATCCTTCCCTTATGCCAGATTCCACCAGGAGAAGCTGCTCATAATCCAACAAAAATTCAAGCTCAATCCACGTATACAAAGGCATAGCATCCCAGGTAAGCCCTGGATACGCAAAGTAATGTGCAGAATCAACTTTATGAGTAATCAATGTTTGCTCTCTGAAGGCTTCAAAAACATCTGCTAGTTGCAGAACATCTTAGGTTAAGTAGAGATCACTGTATTCTCCCAAATATTGGAAATTAAGCTGCTCCCATACATTTTTAGAATGTTCGTAGTCTTGATCATTGATTTCCTCTTAATTTAGTCTGTTGTAGAACGCTGCCGTTGGAGGCAAGCATGTTTCTTTTAAAACTTGCCATGAAGTTACGTAATCGTAAGGAAATAATCCTTTGCGAGTCACAAAGCCTATCTCCTCTTCTCCAAAGTATTTGCATGTCTTAGGAAACGATGTTAGGTTTTTGTTAGTTTATCCTAAATTGGACTGAGGATAAGGTATGTATCCACTAACCGAAGCTTAATATCCCCGACATGCCTCGAGAATGAAATATACTTTTCTTCTGAGCAAGCAATCACCTTCACTCTTTCACTTGTACAACCTAACTGTTTAACGATGATATGAGAATCATATCTATTTAAGTTGTGCATGAAAACAGAAATATATTTCGGTGTTTTGCAGGCTAGATTGCATTCATTATGGAGACTTTCTCAATACTCGCCAGTCGAATGGTCATGATCCGTAACCTTCCAATTTTCTTCATAGAAGTTTGTTATTACACAAGTAGCATTCAGTAGAAGACTCAGGAAGATCAGTCTGTAGCTACTCAACAAGTGGCGCAGGTTTGAGGTAAACAGCGAAACTCAGTGGAGAATGCTTCTGATAGGGTGTTGTGTAGGAAGCTTTCGGATTAGACTCGCATGAGTAATAATATACTCAAAATCTGCATCTTTGACATATGGGAGTTTCAACATCCATTCCACATATTTAAGCTGAATGATAGAGGTTTCCTTTGTAGGCACAACTATCCTAGCGATAGCATGCTGACTGCAGATAGTGGCAGCATCCTTCAATTTTTCCACTCCACTGCGTCCATATTGGTCATCAAAATGGGTGAAGCAGCGTTTACCGGTGTACACTAGTTTTTTATATTTTGTCTTTTTTTTCTCGAATAAGCTTCTCAAAGTTCTTGATGTATACATAATGATGCGTAATATTTCCATTAATCAGAAGAAGAAGAAGGTCGCGTTTATCAGCTAGTTTTTCCTCCACAAACGTTATTGGAAACACTTCTTTCTTTTTATCCAGCCCAAACACGTTGATAGATATTTTATTTTTCTTTTCAAATACAGAATTTCCAGACAATGGTGAAGCACGACAAGTCGTATTTTTCCTCGAGTTTCTTGTATTTGCTGACACGTTGAGGCTTGTTGCCGACGAATTGAGCAAGGATAGCATATGAAAAGCACGGTTAATCACGATGGTTCTTAGGCTTCACACACCCTTTCTTTGCTTCTGTAGGTGCAGGTAGAGGAATATAACTGCTTCCGCGAAGGGGGCTGTACTTATTAATTCGAAGGCGTAGCCCCTCCACAGCAATCAGAGCCCAATTGCTTCCTTTAAGCTGTGATTCCTCTATTTCAGCATCCAGTTTCTTGAATTTGGTCTCCAGCATGGCATCTAATTCAGCTTCTAGAAACAATGCATGATTCCTGGTTTCGAAGGTCTTGTCAGTAGTTTCTGCAGCACTATTTACAAATTGGCACTCCACTAACAGGTTAATCTTCACAGCTTTCTGTATGGAGAGCTCTTTTGGAAAGATTGCACGATCATATGCTTAGCTTCCTTCATGTCCTTGCTCGAATTGCATCGGGTGAAGTAAGATTTCAATCGCCCGTCAAACGATGTATAATACTCTTTCATGTCACACTCATTTTCCATTGTAGTCAATAGTTGATGTATGATAGGCTCGGTTTTTGTTTTCTTCAGGAGCATACCTTCTCCGCAATGCTCTTCATAACGAATTCCATTATATCCGCTGTTGAAGGTTGCTGCACAATGTTTACATTTGAAGAGTTGTCCGCAGCTCATTTCATTTCAGTGATTAACTCCTCTGCTTACTGCGGACCAAGCCAATTACCGCCGAGGCTCCTAATTTCTTAGATTTGATTCTGAGTGCATATATTAAACTTTAGCTTCATATAACTCCTAAAATGATTTAGACAAAGACTTTTAGTAAAGTGCTTTCAATAGACAGGAATTAGGGTAATGTTATAAATATACTCCAGTTTACCTTAGAGTCCAGGATTAGATGTGAAAACTTAAATATTATTTTCTCAGGAACTGTTAGTCCTAGCATGATGGCACGAAGACTATGCGGTAACTATTATTAGGTTACATTAGATTAAATTATAATTTGTAATCATTGGTGCCTGGTTCGAATCCATAACTTTCGATGACTTTTTAAATTTTTGGCTGAATCCTAAACAATAAGGCCTAAATTAACGTAAAAAAGCGAGCACTGGTAGTCTTAGCTTGCCAAACTATGGTCATATACATTTTTATTTTTAACCTAGAGGGTCTCGGTTCGATTCTAGGTTGATGTATGAAACTTTAATATCTTATAACTGCTATACTAATTTAGATACTGACTTCTAACAAACTTTATTCAGTATGTTGTACATTAAGTTATGTTAAAACAGGCACTCTCACATTGACTACGTCCACAATAGTCCATTATGTGCTACAATTTCAATAATCGTACTGGTTAAACCTTACATAGCGTTTAATAACAAACTGAGACAACAGGCTAGAAATGACTCTGAAAAGGACCTGTACAAGCTCTTCCACAATGCTATGTTTGGAAACACCATGGAGAATATACGAAATCGCATGGATATACGCCTTGTGACAAACGAGAAAACATTGGAAAAGCTGATTTCTAGGCCTACATTCATTGACAGAAGTTTATATTGACCTAGCATAGCAGCTGTTCATATGGACTCAAGACGGATTATATTTAGCAAGTCAATATACATAGGAATGAGTGTGCTGGATATCTCCAATACCCTCATGTACTCATACCAATCTGATGTGCTATTACGTATTATGGGACTGAAAACCTGAAGCTTATGTACATGGATACGGACTCGTTAATTCATCGAGTTACAACAGCTGACATACACCACGACAAAATGCAATTTCTTGAGCATTCGGATACATCTAATTACCCTGCAAGCCACATATGCCACTCCACGCAGAACAAAAAAGTGTTGGGAAAGCTTAAAGGTGAAGCTAACGGGAAAATCATCCAACGATTCGTCGGACTACAGCATAAGATGTATGCTCTCGATATTGATGGAGGAATGATAAGAAAGATTAAAGGTATAAAACGAAGCGCTAATAAGCAGTACATCATATTCGACAGTTATGTAGATTGTCTTAAAAACAGCGAAATAATCAGAACTCCCATTAATTTGATAGTGTCACAACAGTATAGCGTTTCGTCAGTAAAAGTCAACAAAATCGTTCTATCGCCCCATGAAGATAAGAGACTGATTGCCGATGATGGAATATCAATCTATGGCTATGGTCATTGCAAAGTTGTGAAAGAATCATTAGAGAATACCACATGCATTGCTCATCATCGGTAACGTGGTAGGAAAATTGAACCTTACACTGCAAACGCTCCCATGCACCTAGTAAAAGACACATATAGAAGAATAAGAAGAATAAGAATGAGGGTTGGCGAGAGTTCTGCCATTAGAATACATTCCTAATACTGGTTTCAACCCCAGATAAAAGAGGAGAAACGCTTAACCTCACATGCTAGATGTCTTTATATAAAAACTAATAATGAGTGAGAAGATAATCTCAACGCTTCAACAGTAACATCAGCAACAACAACAACAACAAATATTGAGCTAGTAATCTATAGAAAAACATCTTGAATAAAAGAAAATAGACTGGAAAAGATAAGAAAAGACGAATAAAACACGAAGAATCATAGTGTTCACTAAACTATTAACACTTCGACAACAAAGGCTTAGGTCATTCCTCTAGTGACAGTCTAGGAAGACAGACATCATACAAAAAGACAAATAAAAAAAAAGATGGAGACACGAAAAGTTGGATTATGTTGGATTTACAGCCTAAGTAAGACTGCAAACACTACAAACATATCCCCTCGCTTCACAATTTATCATCTGAACATGTAGTAGTATGGAAAAGGGATATATAGTATGACTCTTAAATGACAACAAAAGAAAAAGAACTGAAACAGAATACAGAAATGATCATAAAGGCTGTGGAAAAATATGACAGCACTATACATTACTAGATAGTCTATAAAAGAGATCAGATCATCCTGGAACATATTAAAAGTCTATAAAACATAGTAAATAGTGAAAACAAGTCTGAAACACTGAAACGATGAATACAGATACTGAAAAATGCATAAAATTATTGTAGAAACATCAAAAACTAATACAAAAATTACATCAATTACTATGAAACCATAAGAAAAAGGCTACAAGCCGTCATGAAAATGGTATTGCTTCAAATACGCTTAAGTGCTCCTAAACGAACAAAAATGTCGTCAGTACCCTTCCTCGCCGACCCAAAGTTATTAGGACCTTCCAAAAAATACATTCAAGGTGAGTTGAAATACGTATTGCATGAGAATTTAACACTATTCCATGGTTCTGAATACCTTAAAGGTCGTAAATGATCTGTAAGGAGACAGAAAGCACTGCACAATACTACAACATTCTGCTAAATGGACTCAAATGTGCTTAAATGTCTATAAAAGTGTTAAAAACTATAGAAAGCATTGCAAAATACTGTAAAATATTATCAAAACGCCTGAAAAGGGCTAAAATGCCTGTTCTAAAGTCCTATATACCAACAAAGCGATTCGAGATGTATGGAAAGGAGCTAAAATAACACATCAATACCCTGTCCTACAGACCTAAACACCCTCTTCAAAATGGTGTAGCATGACATTAAAAGCATACTAAACAACAGTGACAACTGTATAAATCACCATTAACAGTCTGAAATATGTATGTGAAAGCACTACAGGCACTGAAAAAATAACACTAAAACATACTAAAAGGCTTATAGGGGCGACAAACATCAATGAAAAACGTTGTAAAGTAATATGAAGTATGAGCAAAAACGTCTAAAATAGACTAGAGTACCAGCTTTAGAGTCTTAAATACCCACAGATGGTGTGAAATCAGTTAAAAAAAGCTAAAATTTCTGAAAAGTACCCTAAAACTATCTGTCCTTGAGACCTAAACCCCCTCCAAATAACATGAAATGTTATTAAATAGCATACTAAGCAATAGTGGCAGCACATAAATCATCTTACAAATCCCGAAAAATAATCGCTGAAAAATAATCCTAAGGCGTACTAAAATGCTTACAAAAGCGTCAAAAATCAATAGTAAACACTGTAGAATAATGTAAAATATCAGCAAAACCGTCTGAAAAGCGGTAAAATACAAGCTTTAGAGCCCCAAATAAACCCCCAAAATGACGTGAAATCAGTTGAACAGAGCTAAAATGTGCGATGAGAACTCTGAGACATCCGACCTATAGACTAAACACTCTCCCAATGGTATTATATATCATTAAAAGCAATCGAAAAACCTGTCTTAGCACTCAAAAACCTACAAAGAGCTTATAAATGTTCTGTACCAACTCATAAAGCACAGCAAAACACTGCAAAATAATAAAACAAGGGACTGCAAACGGCACGCCGCAGTACAAAAATTGTTAAGCATTTCAAAATTCTGGGAAGAAACATACAAATGAATGTAAAACAAAGCAGCCAACCTACGAAAAAAACCTAAAGGACTGAAAAAATACACCTAATACTCTGAGTCTAAGATAAGTTCCACCTCCTCCTGGCATGACCCTTGAATTCCTTATCTTTCCTATGTATGCTCACTTGCCCTTGGTCCAGGATCCATCTAAAGGTAAGCAGCATCGGGCCTGGTCCCTCTCTGGGTGGGTGGCCACTCAGATAGGTAACCCAGCCCGCGCCGGCTGCACAGAGGGAACACCTTGCCCAATTACTTTGACAAAGACAAAAACGCTTGCATAAGACTACATCTTTTATATCACACGGGTAAATCCGCAAGAAAAGCGGATAGGTACCGTGGTGATTTGCCCCCGCCCGAGTACACTCGGGCGACTAGTTCCTGCTCCTGGCTCCTGGCTAAAATAGCTAGAAATCACGATCTTAAATTTTGGATTAGTTCAGATATCACCTATAAGGCTGCTATATTGTTCGTTGTTGTTTCGAAACAATCTATACCTGTATTTCTTCACTATTGCTGTAAATTTCATGAGGATCATAAGAATTATTTTACTAAGCAAAAATAAACGTATCTATGTTCTCACTCAGCGTGGAAATTTGCGTAGCAGAAGAGAATGCATGTTATATTAAAGTGTCATTTTGTACGGTGTATACCTAATTTTTAACCCATTAATTTAAATACTTACACACATTAAAATAGACTTGTTATGTAATGTGAGGGAATGTGAAAAAGTGAAAGAGGTAAGAATATGTGTATTAAACTTTTAACTTATTTGTCTTCTGGCATTAATGGTTTTTAAACGAATAATTTAAAATAGCATGTGTGGTGGATAAAATAAGACATGCATTTGAAATACTGGCATATATCAGTAATTATCTTTTCAGATAAGAATGACCCAAACGATTGTTACGAAACATATGCGTAAAAATATGTCAGTCTGTCTGTCTATCTATAACATACAGCGTACTATAGTATTCCGAAAACACTTTTTTTTACAGAATTTCAAAAGGATGAATACTAAGAATCTGCAGGACTGTCTCGTACCATCTTTTTCCCCTTTTTCCTACATTTCGGTTCTTTTCTCCTTTTCTTTTTACTTACAAATACACATTTACAAACACATAAACACGTATGCCCAAAGCAGGACTCGAACTGGCGATCCCAACGCCACGAAGCACCAAAGATAGGTACTTTAGCGAGCGCGGCCATGAAGCCCGGTAGATTCATAAGGATAGACGATGTGTCAAAGCAAGCACTCATAATAGGAAGGTCTTAAGTTTCAATTCCCTCAAAAAAATTAGATTTTTCTTGCAGGTTTTCGTTAGTGCTCATAGCTGTCGTATGCCTGGAAGATACTCTAAATGTAGGCACGGAATGTCTTACCCTGAAATTTTATTTTATGTATCATCAGTGTTCACGCTGTCATGTGCAAGAAGAGCGGTCCGAATGGAGAAAAGAGGTATAGTTTTACGGTATAGCAAGCATCGGCACAGATATATAAAATATGTTACTATAAACTTTTCGCTTATATTTGAAGCTTCTTTATTATGTACCCCAAAAGGAACAACAATAACACTAATTCACATTTCAAAACCGACTTTTGTGGTGAGTTCGAAAATGAACTCCATTTTCTCCCACCACATCAGATTTACAAAACAGCCACCAATAACCAGTAATGAAATTATACCTTTTTCAAACATAATAGAAATTAATTTAAACAAGAACTTTGTGTTTGGCCAGAATTTGTTATTCGTCACTAATTAATCATTACTTAATAATAATGAAAAATTATAAGTACATTCATATAAGCTTACCTCAAAATTGCATTTCAAATTTTCTCCTCTTTGACCTTCTCGCATGATGTTCAGAGCAGTCCCTTTTAACATCCAGGAATAGTCAGCTACCATTGTTAACACTCCACTTCCCTTGACACCTAATTTCCATAATTTTTATATCCTGGTGAAATTCTTTACCCTGCTCCTCAGTAAAATCTCCTAAATTAAAAGCGAAATAATTTGGATAGGAATGAAGGAAATATACTTTGCCACTAACATTGCAACCAGGCTGTTTGAAATTTTAAAGCATCACTTTCGATATATTACAATCTTTTTGGTCTTTTTTTTTTTATTTCCGAGTAAATTGAAAACAACATTTCTGAAAGCATTGCACGTATACTTCACTTCTCGACTTATAGTATTCTCGAACTGACTGTGCATCATCCGTTTTCGAATATGTGGGCAAACGAATACACCAGCCTTCATTTTTATAGGATAATGAAGGTAGTGCAGTACAAAGGTATTTAAAGCACTCACTGCCTATATCTAGATTTTTCACAAATTGTTTCATTAAAACTAAGTTTACATGGAGAGGTGGCTACAATACCTTTGCGGAATGAATACTAGGTTCAATGGTTATATTTTTTCGCTCGGTACTAAATTATTCCTACGTGATCACTGTTTCCTTTCCCAGTATTCTGACCTAGCTCTTCTATCTCATTCACATAAGAACAAGGGTGTTTTGTGAAACCAGCCTGCTGATCAAGTGATCGTTCAATAATGTTGAAATTTCCACAGACTAGCCATGTTTGGTTTTCGTACTGCAATTTTTGTAACCAAAACTTAACCTTTTCATACGTCTCCTTTAAAACAAAACAGTGGTCTACAGTAATGGAAAGGTGAATATTTCCATTATTAAGAAAAACTCCTTTAACACTTTTTGAGAAGAATCTATGAAGAATCCTTGCTTTTTGGAATTATAGTTAATGTTAAAACTTTAAAGATAGACGGGATTTCTTGGCAATACATATACTAAATTTTTTTTGTTCGGCAAAAAAAAAGAAGAGAAAAGCTCCTTCTCACGATGCCTGTACCATGAAAATATATGCCCTCAGCCAATACTTTATTTTCTTTTAAACTAGAGCCTAACAGTTCTACTGATTCTTTAGGCAAATGTATATCACACACTGAATCATGAAGCTCATTTCGATTAAGACATCCAACATGATCAGTATTATCTGGTTCATAAGTATGAGCCATTAGAAACTCAGTTTCAGTGCTACTGGATGGCAGTGTATCTCATTCCGGAGTGTATATCAGGACCATGAGGTATGGCAGAGGGAATGTTAGGATATACAATATCTTTCTTGCTTTTAGCATTATATCTTGCTACCTTACTGTGCAAAAATAACAATCGTCTCATGATTTGTAGTTCCCTCCAAATTATATGAATACCAAAGTACAATTGGCTTCTGTTTTCAATTTTTCCAACTTCTTACCTCTGCATTACAACTACGACTACTTTGTGAGAGCACCACGTTTCGACATTTCTAAGATACAAAATGTTATGTTGTACTCTCGCAGAAGAGCGAAAAATCACACACTTCATGTTTACTTGACAACCAACAACTTTTAAAATGCTGTAGGTTCATTATCAGAGAAAGAAAATCCTTAGCCTGATAAACTGGATTACACTTCGATATATTCAGTTCTTTGATGCATTTTTTGTTTTAATTAGCAAACTCTAACAGTATATATTTCCTGTAATTAATTTGTATCGCCTGAGACACTAAACGTTTCAACTTCCTGTTCATAGATAAGATGAATGCAGATAGATAAACATCTCCAAGAATAACAACAAATGTTTTAAATCTTGTTCATTTTAAGGTGAAGGCACATTTTTGTACGTATCTAGGGCGTATACAGTTAGTAGACTTTAATAGACATAAACATAAATATAAACATAATATACAATATAAACATAATACTAGTTATATTATTTCACATTTTAAGCACTAAAGTTGAAATTATAAGATGTTGAGCCTTTCTGACAAATGATAAGCACACCGCAATACTGCTATAGTGCATACATTACGAAAAATATTCAAAACATGAAGGTTTGAATTGAAAAAAAAAATCTGAATTGGTACGCAAAATTGGTTTTCAATTTTGCAATCAGTGTGAAATTGTGATTCAGAAACGCTCATTTATTTCAAAAAAGAAATCCATGCAGAGCGGTTGCTTGTTGCGAATGTTTGTGGAAACCTTACGTCCTGATTGTGTTACATTCTTTCCACAAAGGAGCTCTAAAGAGAAATCAAATACAGAAGTCGCACTACCCACCTTACTGTGCTGGTGTTTTTAATATTATATATAATGCATTTCTGAGACGTTATGTTATTTAGAATATGGCTCTAAAGAGAGTACTCCGTAACTTTTACAAGTTTTCCGTTACTAGTATACACAGAAATCACTTGGCAAGAAGAGCAGTTTAGTTTCGATCGCATTCCAAGCGTAATGAACAGGTTTGTGTATTACCAACTCTTTTACTTTGGAAACGCAAGCACCATGTAAACTAAAGAACGTTACTGTCAATGCTTTCTCAATATAAATGTGTGGGCTTTAAGAATCAATAGGTTTGGGAATTATAAGGTGTTTTCTAAGAATACTCGTGAAATGGGACGAATAAGCAAACTATTTTCCTTATAATGTTGGTATTTGTTCTTAAAAATTCAACGAATTTAATACCGCTGATCTATAATTTTAACATTTTATAGCAGGTACATTATTTTAACATTTACTATTAAAACAATTTCTTCAAAGTAGAGGCCATATATTGCTCTCCTCATTATTGTTCGATATCAATTGGGAATAACCACACAAAGCCCCCTATTAATATTTATCTGAGAGACATATTGTACTTACTGCGTATGAGAAACTTGAGTAGATAACGTAGTTAGTATGGACGCTTGCACGTTTGTTAGTGTCCTGTACTACTGTCAGCGAGGAACTATTTCGTATTGTCTGCTCTGGCTAGCCTCTGCCAAATCAGTCCCGGCTACAAGCCCTCTCGAAACAACACCTTAGGATGAAATGCTGTAATACGAGCATGCCGTTCTTATACAAAGCTGCGCTTTACAAGCCTCCGGAGCGGAAAAGCTCGCATTGTAAACACAGTACATAATTGTCCTTCCTGGGCATATTTGGAAGAGAGATACCCTTTTTCTTTCCAGCGAATCAGTGCTTTTGGAAGAAAATAAGTGCCCATGTAAAGTATATTTATATATCTCCATCCTAAAACTGATATTTCTGACCAAACGAGACGTGGTTCAAGCACTGTGGTATAAAGGTAGTTTCTTTGTGATCCATTAGATTAATGTTTTTAACCAAATCACAATATGTTTAAGTTATAATTAAGGATTAAACTAGCTTGGATCAGCAGCCCCGTAGCTTACGCCACAACCTTATTTATATGTAGCTAGCTGTTGTTACCTGCTACCTAGCGCAGCTAGCAATACATTTGTTTGAACTGAGCTCTGTATCTGAAAATTGGGTACTTCAAGAAGTTACATTCAGTTTTTATTTATTTCTATAATAATATAACAATAACAATACAGATATAACAAATATACTATTATTTGTTATATTTATGATTAGCCGGTCAATTAATACCACGCCGTTTGTCTGAGCCATAGATCACTTCGTGCTTCCGAACACAGCCAAATTCACAGGAGGCTCCTACAAGTGACAACAATATTTTGTAATGACGTTGCATGAGTGCCTAGAGTATTAACATGAATGAAACTTCATTTACATAAGTGTTGCCTCATGTAAAACAAAGCAGTTTAGCACCTTAAAAGTAGAACTGTGAAAAAGTGCTAGGTTTGCACGAATTAAACAAAGTATATTGACTGACCGTATTCCCGTAAGAAAGAGTACTGACTGAGACGGAATCTAAATGTATGCGCGGTTCAAAACGTTTGAAGTTGAACCAGAGCTAAAGTGCGCAATTCCCAATCATCCACAGTTAATAAGTTTACTTTTTTCGTTGTTTGTATGACCGATAACTTAGTAAATACATAAATATTTAAATAAATGCGATAATTAAAATGATGTTATCTTTAAAAATCCATACTATGCCTGCCTCTTTGGACTAAAACTATTTATTTTCATTTGAGGGACATTTTCGTCTCTATTACAAATTAAAATAAACAAAAATAAAAAACAAAATCAGAAAAATATATAAATGATTAATACAGTAATTACTCGGTTCAATATTCTTCAAGCTAGAAATCTTAGTAATTCGTCCCGGCATGGATACCATCAGGTGGTGAAAGCAATACCGTCTTCTCAGGGAATACCACGCGCCTTGGACCCTGTTCCATAGCTCAGCAAGTAATTTCGAAGACTCTCTTTTATTATTCTGCCCAAACGTCCTGAATTGGGTTTAGATCAAGTGAACTGGGAGGGACAGGAATCAATGAGATATCCTTCTGCCCATCAAACCAACGTTGAACTTTCCTTGATATATGGACACTATGGTTGTCCTTCAAGAACAACATTGTTCCTTCGGATATCTTTATCTGGCATATAGGGCATACAGATCCTGTTTCCTAGACTAAACTCTCTGCAGTGATTCCTTATGGTGTGAAAAGAACCAGGAAACTGACAACCGCCTTCAATTCAGCTGCAATTGAAAAGGATCTTCTTTCTACTTCTATCAGAAAACGCTAATCATCCTTCCGAGTTGCAAGATTTTTACGATAGGTGGAATGTCATTTATCTATACTGCTCCCTATATTGCTGAGCCCAAGCATCTTCTAGTTCGTTCTGTATGCCATGTGTACGAGCAACCAAGCGAAAAGTTTGCGTTAATCAAGGCTGATACAGCAGAACGTCTAACAAGCCAGACATATCACAATGGAACTAACATATATTCATCAGCAAAGTGTATATTTTAGTTCACACAGGCACCAAGTGAAGGTAGTTGTGTACCGTAATACACGTGTAGCTCTCTCTAGACTAGAAAAAGGGACTGATAAACGCACTCGCAATAGTACTGAACCAAGCATAGCCCTCTTGGCGTTTAGATGTTCCTTTAGGGAAGTATTATAAGGTATAACCAACAAGTTCATTGGAAAGTAAGATATCCATATTTCTAAAGGGCTATGTAGGACTATTGAATATTTATGAAATACTATTGTTTTTAAGGTCGTCTCCTTAGCACGGTGGTAGCGTTGCTGCTTGCCAAGCGGGAGACCTGGGTTCGATCCCAGTACAGGCGTGGGAATTTTCACCTGCTAGGAGATTTCGACCGGGGTGCACTCAGCCTCGTGAGGTCCCTGGGGACCATTTGAGGAGTTACTTGATGCAGAAGTGAAAACCACAATAACTGGCCGGGGGGATCGAAGCGCTGAACGTGTCTCACCCCGTCTGTAATTGACCGAGATGGGGAACGCAGCGATCGGGCGGTAGGCCAAGACTCTTAGTGAGCTGTGCCACGGAGTCGGAGTCATTGTTTTTTAATCGGTAGAAGGATGTTAGAAAGATGTATAGAATGTCACATATAACTTGCTTTAGTAGTAGCTGAAATGTATATTTGATAAACTATGTTCTTCATAAAAACAAAAATAAACAGAAAATCCGGGATTAAAATGTAAATATTAATATTGGTTACTATACTGACTTCGTATACTCAAGGTCCTGGGTTCAAACCTGGCGGATGAATATTTTTGGCATAAAAAACATGTTTAAGCATGTTCTTTCACTCTACCTCTGAAATCCGTTATCGTCTGTAGGGGTCGTAATCCGAGGAGGAACTGATTCACTCAAGAGTGCGGCCGGGGCGTATTTACGGGGGGTGGACGAACAGGACCAGACCCTCTACCCAGAAGCGCTCGCCGCTAAACAAAACCTACGTAAAAGTTCTTCTGTTTGTTTAACTTAAAAGTGACACATCCATTGAAATTCCCCATCATAAGCAACTTTCTGCTATACCACAGAAATAAAGGAATATAATATTTAGCTTAATATAAACAAGACTATAAAATAAGATTATTTGTGTGCTTTGTGCGGGTTAGTCGCTTCACAACCAACAAGACTCTGGAACCGGGGACTGTCGGCACGGCGTGCATTCCTACAACTACATACCTACAACCTCTGTTCAGCGTTAGTATGATGTGTATTATGGTATATGATAGCGAATGGCTATTTGTGCTCTTTTCCTCTGGTTCGTTGATCCGTTACGCTAGTGAATTTACTTTTTTGTTTTTGTTTTTGTTTTGTTGATTACTCAATTTAATTGACATGGAAAAAAACTTAAAGCTGACGATATCGGAATAAACCTGCCATTCATCACGTAAAAATGGGACACTCCCCTTTTTTACTTCTCGCATCCCGAGAATTTTTGTTGGGACTCGAATACGTCTCGTATTTTCTTGACACTGCCTTCCTAAATTAAAAACCTAACTAAAATTGTTGTCATTTCTTGTTGTAGGAAATGCTGAGTCGGTGCCTATCTCGCTTATTTTTGTTTTTGTTTAGCACATTCTGTGAACAGAAGTCTTGCCCAGTATAATGTTGGCAGTTGCTGTGCTGTGATATTTGCAAGAACTGCAGCTATTATGCCTAATCGGAACTGTACCTTTTATCCAATTTACAGGACAGATATCCATTCTTCGAAGAAACAAGGCTTAATTATGGAGTTTACTGTAACATTTGCAAGCGATATTTTCGGTTTATTGAATGTAATGTTTCCTTCATTTATTGTTATGTTAATGCCATATTCAGAAAGTATTGATCAATAAATCTAACGTTTTCAGGCGTCCCGTATTTTAATGGAAAAAATGGTAGGCTTACACCGGTAGCAGCACCATTTATTTTTATTTTGAAAGGAAAACAACTGGATCAACTCCAGAAAGTGACAAAGGAAGTTAAAACTGACGAATCCAGTACCAGACAAGATAAATAATAAACTGCTGAAATTTCAAGTTGTAATACATCGACGTCTAAGTTCATTCCCAGCCAAAGAACACTTCTCATTTCATCAATCCTAATGACATTGGGCCGTATAGGTGACCCGTATAGGTGGGATACGTCGTTACTTTAAGATTCACATAGCTGCTTCGTAAGTAGTACTGATTTGTATTATCTAGAGCATAAGGATTTGATTTCGACTCCAGATGCAGGCAAAAACTAGAGCAGAGTCTATGGGTTCGATTCCCGTAACCCCTCCCCACCTTGATGATCGATTGGTTGAATGGTGGTTGGAGTAAAGGTGAATTTATGATGATTGTTTTGTCCAATAGGATATGTGTAATTCATAGCAAGTATCACGTGTTCCATTCTGTGCGCGGGTTCTCAGTTGTTGCTTGAGGGTTTGAAGGTGTGAGGGAGTGAGAGAGATGAGCTATGCCAGGTATTAGGTATCTGTATGTGTTTATTGTGTGATTGGGGCTGTAGGTGTGTGGGTGCAAATAAGTTACTAATGTAGCGAGTTTGAATCTGATTGGCTGAAACCGGATCTGTCGTGCAAGAGAGTAGGTTCTGGGAAATCGTTAGCAGCTAGCGTCCGGAAAGAGGGAGACAGCACGTGTCTCTGAGGGGCTGTGTGTATGTAAATAAATTATTAATGCAACAAGTTTGAGCCTGGTTGTCTGAAACAGATCCTACCTTGCAAGAGAGCATGTTCTGGCGGGTCACTAGCGACTGGCGCTTGGTAAAAGAGTGAGACAGCATGTGTCTCTGGGTGCATATATGAGGATGTCAGGTTCCTCAGAAGTTAAATCTCTGGTGAAGTGCAATGGAAGACGAGGAAACGATTGGACTGGAATTGTGGGAGCACATAATGGCTGATCATCAGGAGTCATGCGATGGGAAGTTGCATGTGACTGTACGCAGCAAACCTTCCTGCCACAAGCAGTTTACAAGTTCATTCCCGTGCACCGAATGTTGTAATCTTTATCATCAAAATAAATCGTAAGTATACATTAAAACAAATTTGTGTTAGTCAATTTTGATGCAGCAGCAGACATGTATCATTTATATATGTTGCAGAGATCGTGTGAGCGAGCCGGTGCCTCCATCGGAGCTAAGTGCTACCACACAAGATGTAGATGAAGTAGATGAAAGTGCTGCTAAAGTATCAGTTGATATTAAAAGATCTTCTCAGAAGCCTGCTAAAGCAGAGAAGCAGTTTTTTAATTGCTAGCTATAAAACATTAAACTAATTTGTTTTTATTTCAGGAGGCAGATGAATGCAGCAGGATGAATATTAATATATGTTTCCATTTGTGTGTTGCAGGTGTATGAATGTGAGAGTCCACGTGAATACTGATGAATACATGTAAGTAGTGTGTGTGTGCTCACTTCTAAGATTACTTGTTCTTTCCGTGCAGGTCAGGAAAGAGGGAGAAGAAAGCAGAAGTGAAGAAGAAGAATCCATACGACGATGTGCTCGTTTTCATCCTAGAGCCACTTCCAGCAAAAGATGCGGCCAATTGATGAGGTTATGCTGAAGGTGGCCTCCATTTCGCCTGGAACCACCTCCTGCAAAAGATGCAGCCAATTGATGAGGTTATGCTGAAGGTTGCATCAATTTCGCCAGCCCATTCTGTGATCATTGGGCTTTATCATGAACTTCCTTCTTTATTCATACGTGCAACGAGTGATTTATCCTATGAATATATAACAAAGTCAGACTGGGATATTATTAAAAAACATATTGCAGTGTTCGAAACATATTCGAGAGAAAATAAGTTTCCATGTGTCAAATATAGTGAACATGTGTATGCACACAATACCATTATATTCATAAACAATGAAGTCAAATTTGTTAATACATGTCTAAACGATCATATTACTGTTGCTGTGAAATAAGTGAACTAAAAACCGTAATTGAAAGGCATTTAACATGCTTGCATTATGCGCAATTATCAAGATCCTCATGTTATGCTGGAAGCAGGGGTGGGAAAAGGAAGATTATGGAAATGTATGCTGCAATGATTAAAATAGTTTATGCATAACCATATTTATTTATGTTAGTAAAACTAAATTACATTCTGAACAACAAGTGAAACAGGTTTATATGTAAAAACCTTGTCATGTAGAATTAGACGAAACAGTGTTGTTTGAACTGGAATATTAGCAGATGCTTGAATTTATAATCTAATGTTGACGTCTCCAGTGACAGCCTATTCAGGCTGATGGGAGTAATCAATAATAAATAGTGGTGCATGCTGAAGAAAATCCTTTCTCTTCAAGAGGGGATAATTATCCTTCCCATAATATGAGTTATAGTATCTTGAATACATCTCCTACAGAGATGCCAACTTTGAATGTCCAAAGTCTAAATTCATGTGATTTTAGGGATAACACTTGCTGTTGAGTTAAAGTTTCAGATTAGTAATGTTGCAAAGATCAAATATGGAACAGTCTTTCATAGCATCATTTAATCTTGCAATCTGAGCTCCAACTATAACAAAACGAAGCTTTTCGAGTTTTGAGGTTGTTGCAATATTCCAAGTGAATCATTTGGTCTGAGGAACTGCGAGCTGGGTATGAAGATGTATGGTTCGGAATGCAGTATGCCGAGGTTTATAAAGTTTGACAATTATTAGAATGTCTATCTTTTCAGAGTCGGTAAGGCGAATGACAAACATCCTCCATTTTATTCTTGTCAATTTTAGAATTGGTGATTTTGCTCCCTCATGTTGAACACAGTTCTTGGAATCCTTTATCGAATAAGTACCAATTCACATTTTCTATTTAGAATGAGCTCTGTGTAATCAACTGCAAAACCGAGAAGCACAAACAGAGGAACTATAGCATTGAATGTCCCATTTGCAAAATTCACAATATCCGCATTTTCTTGCGGATACGTTCATCTAGGACTGTACAGCCGAATCGTTTCCATTGGATTGAACGTTGCAACGTTGCGCATTCCAGGATTTCTAGTTCTGGCAATAGTGCACTCATTCACATCCAAACGAATCTCATCAAACATGAATGCAAATGCATTATTGGTGATTTTTGCAGTTGTTGGCAATCCATTAGCCTTGGTGAGAAATCCCTCCATATAAATATTACTTCTGCTAGGCAGAGTGTATAAATCCACCTTGACATAGAATTCTAATCTCGTCGTTTGCGTCTAGCGCTGATGTGTTGTAGGGCAGAAATACATGCTCCTCTTCTTTAGCAATCTTGGTGGCGAAGACTAGTACTTCAGTAACATTCAAGATATCCAATATAGCACTCTATATGCTAATCTCTCGAGGAATCTTCGATTAACTGATGTTAACGAGACGAAGGTCTGCAAACAAGTATGAGCCCATTAACGATTTATTATAGCACAGACGATGCGATCTAAAAGCTATTCCCATTGCGACGAATGCGTAGAAGAATATTTATATCCTCGCTCCTAAGGTCAATAAATTCACCGTTCTGTTCGACTACCCGAAGAGAGATTTGAGCAATCAATTCGGTAGATATGGCAGGTAAATATATGGGATTCGATGGCTCTTGCGATACGTGATATGCTGGTGGTACAGATGGGAAAAACGCGTACAGTGAATGTCCGCTTTTACCATCAATGAAATACCCTGTTGCAGTACTGCTCTCCATTCGAATTATGCTCATTTTAAATATGTTCACAAGCTTGTTAGATTCATTCAATTCATCAGCATTGAGAAAACTATCTTCAGCTAATCCTAAAAGTGAGCCAATAGATCTCTTTTTTGAAAAATCGATGGTATATGGTATATCGATGGATTCAGTCTTCATTGAATTATTATTTGGGCGAATGAAGAATACTTCATCGTCCAGTCCAAATATCTCCTTAATAGCCGAATTGGTGTCAGCAATCTCGTGCTATGCATGAGGTATCTCGATTACTCTCGAGACATTATTGGAAATATAATGAAATAGATTGTTGCTTGCGTCAATGTTTGGAATAGAGTAGTTGTTTCAAAATTGAGTAAGGCAATCCCTTAACGTCTTGCAGGATCCAAATATAGCAGAGGATTTAGGAATGAAGTAATGTTTGTCTCAGTTCGGCTCACAGCAATTGTATAACTCATTTTGATTAACGACCCTCAGAAACAGACTGTTTTATAGGATAAATTGAGGGCAGAGATGACCACGAATGACACTATTCAAATTCTGATACCTTTGCACATTATATACAAACCGAACACCTCCGAGGTAGGTTTAAATTTCTGGAGGAGGCTTCAGGTCTCCAAAACTATTGAAATAAATGCAATATCGTCCTATTTTTAGATGGCAACCCAATGCTTACCTTCGTTCTCTGAAGCGTCAGGATTCACTACCATCCTCCCTTTTCGTAAAGGCTTCGATGGTAGCTTGTCAATCATATATACACCCCTAAATTAAGGTACTCTTAAACGTTTAGCATAACTTTCAATATCAAAATTTCTTAGAGCTTTCTGCGGTATAAGTACAGTGCGTTTCCCGAGTTTTATAACCTTTACCTACAGCTCCTATTTTATTTAAAGAGGTTAGCATTGGACCCAGACCAGCTGGAACACTGATCCTCTTCTTCTTCTTCCTGCTCCCAACACCCTTGCCTTTAGACCGCATCTCTCTGTTATGACGAGTCATCTCAGCAAGTTGTTTATCAGCAGCCTTCTTCTTATTCACTGCTGAAGCTATCTGGGCTGCTCCTCCAGCAGCAGCACCTAAAGCATCAGTTATAGTAATCAAAGATAAAAAAAACCCTCTTCCTCTTTCTCTTCTTCCTCTTTCTTGCTCCTACAGCAATCTTCCCCTTCATGATGGCGGTTACAAGTTTGACAGCAAGTCTCTCTTTCCAATCGGTGTCACCTGATTGAACACGATTCGAAGCCTTCTCTGCAAGAATTCTGTCAGCTGTACTCCTTGAAGCAATGTCTTTATCAGTAGCGTAAGCAATGTCGTGATCTTCACAAGCCTGGGCCCCTCTGCAATGGTTTCCGTAGCTTTGTTCCAGGTCCACAGTATCTGTAGCCAGGCAAATGAGCTTCAAAGAGAACCGAATTAATTATTGAATTAAGTATATAGCCTCTCTGCGGGACTTCCTTCCTCTCCTACATTTCGTTGTCCACTAGATCTTATATATATACACACACATAGCATATTTGTACATTTAGTTGCTACAATGGAGCTCGAGAAGCAACAGTGTACGTTACCTATTCAGCTATTTGAATTTGAATGTGGTGTGAGAAACCATCGGCATGGCTATATTCTTCCTAACAACGTGAGAGCATTGTTTTTGGGTATCTCAAATGCAGGAAAAACAAATATATTACTAAATCTGCTACTTCTTAAGTCTGGAATTAGGTATGAAAATCTATGCAGGGTGTTAACGAACTACACCGAAATAATTTGCGAGATTGTGCACGTTACTGATATAGGTAATTTGAGATCAGCAATGTATGGTCTCCGGATAAACATAACGCAGCTACATAGCGTTAGACGTGTGGGTATAAGGTGCTAATAAGTCGGTGTTAAAGCACAGCATGTTGAAAAAATGGCTTAGAATGTCCTTAAAACTGCTGCCCGAGTATAGAACTATAGATTTTTAGTAGCTCGTTACTAGTGTTTTCCAGCTTTAACGTCTCAAAAATCTTTAAAATCTCCAACTTATCACTTAACAGTGCGACATTGAACATTCATTAACTACATTCTTCAGTTATGTAGCCTACTCTGGACGCGTTTTTTCAATTGCTCTGGTGGCTTAATGTGTAACGCGGGAAACTGATGTCCCAAAGGTCATGAGTTTGATTTCCGTCATAGAGTAAATGATTATTATTATTATTATTATTATTATTATTATTATTATTATTATTATTATTATTATTATTATTATTATTATTATTATTATTATTATTATTATTATTATTATTATTATTATTATTATTATTATTATTATTATTGTTGTTGTTGTTGTTGTTGTTATTATTATTATTTTTTTTTTCATTCCAGACGAAGTGCCGCGATACCTGAACGAGACCCGATCTCGGAAATTATCTTTTCCTTGAAAGCCAGTATCATAAACACTACGCTAGAGGGGTACGCTGTAATACATCTCTTCGTTTTTCATGTTATGCTCTCGGATGTTTAATAAATTAACCAGTGGCGTACTGGCAATTCAGAAACTTATAGCCGTTACTTCGAAATTTCAACAAACAGAACATCAGTCTCCTATCTCAAATAACTTATTTAAGTAATCTAAATAGTCTGTAAAGGTATTTCGGTATAGTTCATTAACAGCTTGTATATTTATTCAAAGTCTCTTCATCAACCTACAATATATTTTCAAAGTTCTTAAATATATCCCTGATATAGGATTGCATACATTTGAAGAAGGAGATGAGGTATTGCAACCATTAGACGCCAAAGAAAATTCAATCTTTATATTTGATGATGTAATCAATGAGAAACAAGACAAGATTGTTTCATATTACAGCATGGGTAGACATCGCAATGTTGAGGCTATTTACCTTGCTCAATCCTATGCTAAGGTTCCAGAGCATTTAATCAGAGACATTGACAACGTACGCTTTAGACAGGGTAGTTTAAACCTAAGGCGTGTGTTTTTGTGTGTATATATATATATATATATATATATATATATATATATATATATATATATATATATATATGCGCTTTATGTCAATACAGACATGAGTTACAATGAATTTAAAGATTTGTGTAGGAATGTATGAAAAAGTGATGCAGGAAGACAGTTTGTTGTTATAATTCCCGAATATCGATTGAATAATGGGCGCTATAGAAACGGATTCGATACATAAAGCAAGGTGAATGAGTGCCATTATAAAGCAGTTGAGGTTAGCCATGAGTGTCGAAAGATTCGGAGCGCAGAGGCCGCGATCCTCCAGCAGAATTCTTGATCGTTATATTATAAATAAGAATGGTAAGGGAAACTTTCACTTCAGCAATAGGAGATTCTGCAATGTTAATGATCCTGAAGAAACGAATGATGCGTCCACTAAAAGCTATGGTGGTAAAATTACGTCAGACAGTGAGAAACGCTTGCAAGCACTTTCACGTCAATATGCTGGCAAAGTTGAGGTTACTTTTAGAGGGAACTTTAAGAAATGGCTTAATAATCTGAGGCAGAGATCATGCTGATAGCATTGTGGTTGGAAAACATCGATTAAACGTATTATTAGATCCAATTCATGATCATAATGTGATAAATTGAAAGTTTATCGCCAAATATGTCAATTATAGGACTCAAACCTTAGACAATGATGGTAACGTGAGATATCAACAAAGAATGCTTACAGAGATAGCTGAACCTGTTGTTAAAAAATTGATGCTGTAAATAAAAGATACACTTTAAATCATCTGACAAATGCACTTAACGAAGCGCGTCAACAAATAAACAAATTTGCATTATCCTCATTATCAAATGCTCTCGATACTAAAGTAAACAGTAAGATTCAAGCTATTGAGAACAAAAGGCGAAATGTATCGGCAATAACAGTTAGTGAGCTCACAAACTCAATAAAAACAGCTAAAGACCTCCACCCTCGAATCTTTGAACAATATCAAGAGAGAGCAACTTAGTTTAAAAACGAAGCTGAATGATCTCAACGAGAAGCTAAAAAGTGTTGATGATATTGGACATAGACTCATGGAATCTGAAACTGTTTACAGTATGCCGTTCTCAAGACTAGAGGTGTGAATACTTAAGTTGAAAAATGAAATAGAGAGCATCTGAAGAATGTTGAATACAAATAATGAGAAGCTTAAATAACGATAGAGAAGAATGATTAAGCATTGATCCTTTCCAATAAAAATAATCTCAGTCGTATGGACAGCTTTTATCAGTTATTGCCGAGAATGAATAATGGTTTAAACATTTTCTCCACAGGTGTTAAGCACCAAATGGCGGATATGAAAACACACGTGCATCGTTCAAAGTTATCAGCTATACATACGGCAAAAGCTTACGATGCTTTGAGAACACAGTTTGCCTGGATGAATGGAAGAGTTATCATTCAACTTCAGGCTCTGCCTAGGGGTAAAGGCTCATTCATCCTACCATCAGGAGGCACATTCTACACGTTTTCATTAGATGGCGCTTTGTTAGAGTGCACTATAATCACGGCTGATCTCCTAAATCCTGAAAATACTCGTGTTCCTCTAGAGATGAGAAGCCTCAATATATCAATCAATTAATGATGTGAAGGGCGACACCTAACCAGTTGCATTTATGAGAGGTAATTTACTGACCATCGACCCTGCTGCATTTAAAGGAGCCTCAGAAGGGCTGATCTTATGTATAGAACTTTGGGCTGTGATTAAATTGATCACTCAACCAACCCTAAAATTGACTCAAACAAAGTCATTTGCATGCAGTTTCAGGATGGAAAGTGAAAGCATAAGGCTAAAAGAATCGGTAGCTCGCCATACCAAGGCAATCAGAGAAAAATGGCGTTCTCTGAAAGGGACCAAGTTTCAGAATCAGAGGGTAATTTCTGAAGTTCTCCAACCTGTAACCGAGCCTCTGAATGATATATTGAAAGTTAATAATAAACAATATAGCCATAAAGAGAGAGTAATGTCTCAACTGATCTGTCTACTTATTTGAATCAAATTCGCTCAAAAGATAATTTACTGGGTGATATATACGGAGTTTGCAAAGCAATTCAATTTAAGTATACACGACTGATCTTTATGAACTAATTTTCAAAAAAATACCACAAATGTCATCACACTCAGAGGATGACTTGGTTACCTATACTGGCATTATGAGAAAAACTATTATTCATAGAAGCGGCTTCAAGACTCAAGGAAAATTGAAATCAAATAGAGGGTATAAGTATAAGATCATACAACCTCTGCTCCGTTCATATATACGCTTTGGTCTCGAATGGAAGGAGCATCATCCTAATAGAGAGCGGGACTTCTTTACTGGTCAAAAATCAATACTTTGGTAAATCGTTTAAGATTACTCATTGCATCACAAAAGACTGCAAATAAGAGTCATTCTGCAGAAATCGATGAAATAATAAGAGAGTTCAAATCTTGAAAATTATAGCATGATTAAGCAAGCCAACGCAAAGGAATTGCATACACCTGCCAGGAGGAACCTTTTGCGTCTTAAAACGGTTAGTGAAGGATTGAAAAATTGTTGGAGATTGACTTGGTTTTCCTCACGCAAAACAAAATAAGCAACTCAAGTGCATTTTTTTTTTCAATTAATTTCTATTGCAATATGGCATATGCACGTTCTCTGAAGAATAAGATAGGTGCTAATATATCGAAAGCTTTGGAAAGCATATTGAAAGAGTTGGAAACACTGCTTAGAACATTCAGTCTGACAACGGAAAAGAGTTGTATAATAAATTCTTTAATACGTTAATGGTCAAATACAACTTTTACTATTACAGCACTTTAACCACAGTAAAGGCTGCTGCTGCTGAACGTCTGATAAGGACAATTAAAAAGAAGGTATATCGGGAATTCCTGGCACAAGGATTATACAAATGGCTGATGCTCTTACCAAGGGTCATCTCAAAGCACATAATACTTACCATTCCATTATTCGAATGCGACCTATAGATGTCAAGAGTAACAATTTTCTGCTGTCCATGTACCGCTACAATCATGCAGGAAATCAGAAGAGGAGGGCAAGTTTATTTCAGTCTTGGTGATTAAGTACGGATTTCTAAGTATAAAGGACCATTTGACAAGGGTTTCATACCCATCTGGGATTCTGAAATGTTCCAGGTTGATCGTGGGAAGAGTACCCTACCTAGCACATATATCATAAAGGACAAAGATGGGAATGAAATTAAAGGAGCTTTTATGACTATGAATTAATGTCAATTAAATATGGCATTGCATATTTAGTGGAGAAGATACTGAGACGTCAAGGAGACAGGATACTTGTAAAATTGTATGGATTTTCACATTCTGAATGGATTAATTACTATCACTTGATGTTAAAATAAAAAATGCACAGATTGACAATAGAGAATGTTTTTTATTTATATGTGATCATTTATTCCCTCCTCCCGTTGCAATAATTGAAAACATTACAAGGTTTGATTAATATACTCTACATCACACATTTCGTCATAAAGTATACAGTTTACGAATATATAAAAGCCAAACAGTATAAAAATATATACTTATATATTATAATCTCTTCGCTACTCCCATTGCATCAATTGAAAACATAACAAGGTTTCATTAATAACCTCTACATCAAACATTTCGTCATAAAGTATACAGTTTTTTGAATATATAAAAGACAAGCAGTATAAAAAAATACATAATCCTCTCTTCCCTCCTCCCATGGCATCAATTGAAAACATTACAAAGCCTTAGTCATATACTCTACATCAAATATTTCGTCATAAAGTATACAATTTACTGAATATATAAAATACAAGCAGTACAAATATATGTAATAATCTCTCCCCCACCTACCATTGCAGCAATTGAAAACATTACAAATTTTCATTAATATACTCTACATCACTCATTTCATCATGAAGCTTGCAGCTTACTGAATATGTAAAAGGCAATCATTACAAAAATATATATTATATTCACTGAGGTCGTATAAATTGAGAACAAAAGTTGTTTTTATTTCATATATAAGCATCTCCTCCTCTTGCATTGCATAATTTGAAAGACATTTATATGTAATACAACTTGCACTATATCATGAAGAACCCATTTTAAGGACTATATGCAGTATAAAGCACAATCGCATATCCATGCATACACTCTTCAGTAAAAAATGACTTTATGTTTTAGTTATTTTAACTGGGTTATTTACAAAAGTAAATTACTGCAGCGGAGGGGGGGTTTAAGGAAGGGTTAATGATGATCATCCACATCCTCATTCTGATTCTTTATGACCCCTTTCTCTTATCATTTTTCCATAGAGGGCTAACTTATTTGTTTCTATTTTAAAATGTTTGTGTTTGAGGCTAGGAAATGTGGTTTATACAAAATAAAAAATAGGTAACTGTGTCTTTTAAATAATTAAAATACTAGCTAAAGTCTAAGGATTATATTCCAGTCTTGCTGATACCCTTAGCCTTCATGGTAGTTTGACCATCATACTTGTATAAGTATAGTTTCGATCTTAAGCCCACATACTCCAGCATGGTCTTTCCCCCCAATTCATCTTTAAACCAATCACCTTGTTATTTGCCTGTTGAACTGCATACGGATTATCTATTTTGAATTGGATTAATTGTTTTTTTCACACAAGCTGTGTGTAGGACAGGAGTTGGTTAGGTAGAGTCAGACTTAAAAAGTCAACGCCATAGCCGGGATTTGAACCACGGATCTCCCGATCTCTAGCCAGTTGCTCTGCCACTGAACCACCATGGCAACATACCGGCATAGCATTAAATTTCTCAACTGACTCGCATGTTTCCCGATAAACCACAAGGTGTTTTAAAATTATTTTGAGATGACAACCTCAATGGCGACTTACAATGTTATAAGTACTTAAGTCCTAGGGTACATAGTACAGCCAACTATTACGGTCAATTGGTATTGGATTTATGGTTTTTTCACACAAGCCGAGTTGGATAGAGTCAGACTGAAAAATTCAAGGAATCATTGTATTTTCGGTCATTTTCTATGAATTTTCCATAGACAGCGTTGTTTAGTTTTTCAAAAATTAAAACCAATTTTTGAGGTTTCTCAGACTATCTTCTCAGTGTTGAGATCAATGTAAGGCTTTAACCAGTTGGATTGATCATATGGCACCACACGATGAATTTGGTTTAAAATTATTCCTAAGTGAATGTATTGCTGAACACTCTTGTAATGAATAACGTATTTCTCTCTGTTTTCTAATGTTGCTAGCAGCTTCTTATACTCTCCATTGGGAGGTAACGCATTTAGTGGACAAAGAGAAAGATCGTTATGATAATCGTGAATGTGTTCAGGATATTCAAGATCAACTTCCAATACATACACAGTCTTTGAATTATCTGACACTGACATGAAATCTATGGCATCAATCTCTGACCTTTCCAATCATCTGAGGTTAGCACATGGCATTGTATTTTGACACATGCTTTTATCAGAAAAATTATTCTTGACGATAAAGCTCAGGTAGTTGACAGGAGCATGTTGATTAAAGTCCTTCATGTATCTGTGGCTGGCCTTAGAGTAACGCTTCACTACAGTGCACAATCCACCTCTAATTCCAGACTCGAAGAATTCAATCATGTCTTTGTCTGATATTAATACTGGTTTCACCTTTGTGGTTTTCAACATGCAGTCAAATGCATATCCTGGTAATGTAAAATGCCACGCAGGATCAAAATTGTACATTTCAAAATATCGCGAAACTTTTCAAAAATATCGGCAAGTAACAATATATCGGTCTTTAATTAAAGATCACTGTACTCCCCAAGGCTACCGATTTTAAATATTTTCCGAACCCTAACAACATGATTGATGATCTTCTATAATGTCATCGAATTCTTGTATAGGTGGAAGTTCCTTTTCATTCAACTTCTCTGCACACTCCAAGTATGAAGAGTTTGAAGAGTTCTGGATTGGGATACTCTTCCTTTGTAATCTTAAAGTCATCGTCCGCAAGCATTTCAGCAAGGCAAGATAATTTATCGCCAAGGAGTCTGTAACTATCAAAGAACCTGAAGTAAACGGTCCTATATGTTTTTGTGAATGTCAAACATCTTTCAGAGGAATTAGCAATACATGATGTAGGCTCACTATCATAGTTCAAGTGTCGGATGGGAAAGTGGCTATCATAGTTTGACATGCAGTGCAGGAATATGGGCAACAAATTGGGTAATTTCCAGTTGAGATTACATTTATTATGCGCTGCCTTTAAATAGAGTCCTGAAAGGTGATTGTGATCCCGAATAGATCTATCAGACTACTGAAAGTCTCTACGAGAGATTTGACAATGATTTGCCTTGTTAAAATCATGCTCATTCTGGAGAGTCATATACATGAGTTTAATTTTCGAGTAGATTTCAATGATTTGATCAGCAATTCTTCTTAATTGGGTGAAGAAGTCATTGATGGCGTTCGATCCTCTAAATAACATGAATTTCGACAATGTTGGATCATTACGACATTCAACGTTTACTGATATTGATATTGTTTCATGTCTTTGAACTTCTCGCGTCCAGCTATGTAGGTTCGATAGCTCGCAAGATTGGACTTTGGCCAACACCGACTCAATATCTGCATACACCACAAAGGGTTCAGCCTCGCTTTTTGAATAATCTTTGAATTCAATTGTATCACTCTCCT
Source organism: Hymenopus coronatus (assembly GCA_030762935.1). Lineage (NCBI taxonomy): Eukaryota > Metazoa > Arthropoda > Insecta > Mantodea > Hymenopodidae > Hymenopus > Hymenopus coronatus. The sequence goes on from CM060900.1 coordinate 290,599,971, forward strand.
TGGACATTTCAAGTACTTGACACTTTTTGCACTTCAGTGCTCTCAAAATGTTTTCACTACCACAACGGGTCATGCATGCTTCGCAAGTATACAGTTTCTTAGTATTCTTAGTAGCTTGAGATCTTACAAGTCTAGATAGGTTGGAGATGAGACAATAATCTGCTTTACATTCTTTCCAATATAAAGTAGATTGACATGATGTTCTTTTTCTCTGATGTCTGGTATAGTGGAATGACATGTAGATTATCTTCTAATCCCAAAACAGAAATAGACGTTCCTGGGTTCTGGTTTTCAAAATGATCAATCGCATCTAGAGTCACAGGGAATTGCATATTCAGATAATTGAATGTTTTGAAAAGCAAATCTTTGGGGTAGGAACCTGGTCGATCACTAGAAAACTTTGCAGGATATCTTGAAGCCAATAAACACCATGCGAAACAATAAGTATCTATTTTTTATGTTTATACAGCTGACTTATACCTGATTGTTTCAGAAAGCTCAATATACGCACAGGCATGCAGCGGGTCATATAAGGTAATGCCAGTCATCAACCCGTGAATTGTGAACAATGCTTTTGACGAGGCTTTACTATCAAATAGTAATATGTGTTCTAAAATGTCATTTGCAATTGTATGGAATATGGATTCAAGATTGCCTGCCTTGAGAATATGTTTTGACCTTGAATTAAAGAAAACTGGAATGCTTTCTCTTTTTCAGAGGTTTGGATTAAATATGATGCTTCCAGAGAACAAATAATTTTTAACCCAGAAATATGTCTTTGTAGGGTACACCTAATTTCTTTCATCACAGGAAAATTTAATTAATTAAGAACTTTTGCGGTCCAAGTCTCTGTAGTGTGTTTTCAATTCCAGAGTTATAAGTGCACCTCTTGAATGTGGGCTTTGGAAGTTTACATTCTAAAGAAGCAGCACGAGGATGCGGATTCTCGCTAACCTTTACTTTTTTAGAAGAGGGTAATTCTTCATCTCATGCTTCGCGTTGGCGAATGCTGCTGCTGCTGCTGCTGCTTGGAGATGACGAGCAGGATGGTGCTGGTTACGATGATGTCATCCGACAGGAACTATGTTGCTCGGTCAGCTGTGCACATGAAGTCTGCAGATTCCTAGATAAGTCCAATGACTGATTGCTATAGAACGGGATGGCTGATCGAACTGTCAGAGTGCTGTCAGTGTTTGTGTGTGTGTTACTGACAGGTACAATGTATCCTCCTGGTTTGCTGTAACAAAGCCCAGAACATATAAGTACCTAGTTTCATTTAATTTTTGGTATAATAAACTTAAATTAGTCACAGTCAATGTGGGAGACACTTGTCTTTCTTTGAATTTTACTATAATAGACTCATTTCATAAACATCCTGTATTCAATATTGTTTTCTTACCTGTTATTAATGAAACTTCCCTCTGGTTTATGTCATCTCCTATAGATTTCTGGAGTATCCTCAAAGTCCCCTCTGAATCTCCACACATCACAGGGTTACTGATTTCTGATGCAATGGGAGGGAGCTTCGGTTTTTCTGCTTATTTCGCCTAAAACACACACTTAACAGTCATGTCATGATAAATATTTTGTATGAAAGTTGTATTGAAGACATTTTTCTTAAATTCATCTCACAAATTCTTTCTATTAGTAGTAGATTTGATGAACACTGAAAACTGCAGCTTTCCTCCCAAATATTTGAATTCTGTAATATGCATTACGTATATATTTATATATATATTTTTATGTAAAATAATATTCACATTATATTAGATTACGATATTTTAAACATGCAAGTCCATCAAATAGCTGTATTTTGTAACATATATTATGTGTAAATATTTTTCGAAAATGCAAGTCAAAAATCAAATTATGCTAGATAGTGATTGATATTGTAATATTTGCATTCTGTTATATACATTACGTATAAATATATTATTTTTGGAAAATGCAAACTAATATTCAAATTATACTAAGTATCGATACTTTAGAAAATACAAGCCCATACCTTCTCGGGTACAAAAGACAATTTGCAAGTCTTGAACTTGCTGGCTGGGATCAATCCATGATATACCAAGCCCAAGTTTCCGGGATGCTCGCTCAGGCTATCTACTGGGTAGGAACACCTGTACTGACTCCACTCAGCAACTATTCTTGGCCCGTAGCGGTGTCTATACTTTCCGCGGGGTCTTGATTTTGTATGCTCTATCTGTCTCCAGTTCCTGAAGCGGCTTTGCGGGTAGGAAAGCCTTCCCCTCCGCCATTTCCGCCAACTGTTCCATAAGTCCCCCTAAAACAAGATATCTGTGTATCAGAGCATCTTTGAGAATATTTATTATGATTTATTGGTTTAGACATGCATTCGTCTTAAATATGCTGAATGTTAAGGTGTCGCTACACTAAAATCTCAAGCATGTTTGCTGGTTTACACTAGAAATATTTAGCAATGTTTGTAATTTATGTATGATGCATATGTTCCTGTAAATCAGGGAAAAACAAATTCTGAAAAATGTAAGAGCTGGTCATTATGTTTTTACTTTTTAAACAAAGCATATGTGAGTTACTACAGTAAATTGTTCTTAAAACTGTTTATAGCTGTATAACTAGCGATCATAAAAAACAAAACTTTTGCATTCACATAAATTTCTCTGTACCGAATTCTTCAACGAATTATTCCTAAACTGCTTATTATATTTACATAATGCTAGCCTAGAAACAATATGATGCACTATGCCTATAAATTCAGGAAATAACCATTTTTTTAAAAAAAAGAATTAAGAGTTAGTCACTATGGGTTTTACCACGATTTTCTTGTTCTGCAACATAATTTAGTAACTAAAAACATAAAAACGAAGTTTGACTAATTAATGAAATTTTAAACAAAAATATTAAGTGGTATAATACAGGAATATACTTGACTAGATCACATATAAGTTTACCACTGAAACTCCTTCTTGCCTTTAATTTGTTCCTGGTAATCTGCAATATCGTCTAAAATCAATATAAAGTCCAAAACTAAAAAGAAGTTTGTATTGCTCATGTAAAAAGGCAAGTTTGCTTTATATATGAAGTTCTTTAATGCTAAAGCTCTCAGCATCCCATTTAGGCGCGAAAGGCTACTTATTTTTCTCAGAAGCAGTTTTATCAGTTTTGAGGCTTTTGTGCCATAAATCTACAACACAGGATCGATGTCTTTAACTCTCCTCCGAAGGAAGCTCTGCTAAGGACTTTTATGCTTAAATAAAATCAGACAGCGAATGAACCCGCGATCTTGGAAACTAGAGGCTAATATGTTATCCCTAAACCACGCAGGACTACTGATATTGAAGTTTTTTTAAATGTTAGCGTGATGAGGAGGGAGCATTTTTCCAAGCTCCTGGAAACTTCAAATATAAAACATTTTCTCAACCCCCCAGAGCCAAATTTTGGACAGGCCACTGGAGTGCGGCCATTTTTTTTGGATAAGTATACATAACCCTTATATTATGTATTGTTTATTTATTATATTATTTATTTGTTAACTTTAGCTTATGTTAATTCTTTTATTTGTTTAATACTTACTATTACCATTTATGCTGTATATTAAGACTATCAGATGATATACAAAAGTTAAGCATAATGTTAAATGATACTTTGAGGTGTATCACACTACAACAAGCTGACCCATGAAAAAGTTTACAGCGGCTGTGGAATCAATAGCGCTAGTCCGTGTGTTCCTTAATTTTTGGACTAAATCTCAGTTCTATTGCATCTTAATTTGAACAAAAATGTATTAGTAGAACTTGGAAACAATTATCTTAGGTAGAGCAAGTTCTGGCAATCGGGCTACTGTTATAAACATGGAAATTTAATTAGGGAGACTTTTCAGTCTGAACAGTATAATTTAGCATAAGTAATACTATTTTAGTATACATATATTTAGAAAGGTATTCTGAAAGCATTAAGTTAAAAGTATATCTCCCCTTCATAAATACTTTTTTAAAACAAAACATAAATATAACAATTTCTCCCAGTCATAAGAAATTTATACCTTTATCGGAATTCAATGGAAATTTGGGGTTGTTCTGCAGGCATTGTTAATATGCACCCGATAACTAATATTACGTAGTACTGAACGAAGTTCTCGAAGTGTAGTACGTGCCTTTGTACATTAGGATATATCATAAATATCTAAAATTTCATGGTGTTTTATTAGGACTCAAGTGGAAACCTACCTGTCTGCAATAATCCGCAATATAAAAATGATATTTCTTTTCCCGAGTTTGAAAGGGGCATTTATTATCAGCCAAGAGTAAACTAGGAATAAGCAGTCCCGTTACACTCATAAATTTTCTGCAGTATATACAATAAAACCTCTAGAGGTTTCTGCACCAAAGGGGTTTAGTGGTAAGCATGTGGATTTTGGGGAGCAGGAAAGCTATTTATTATTATAATTTAGCTATCTAAAACTCATTTAGGGTAATTCATTATTCTTCCACACATGATGTGCAAAGGCTAATGTGTGAAATACAGAATCACATTGAGAATTCATAGTGTCATAGTAGCTCATTTTGTTAGAGCAAGGGCACGAAAGCCGAAGATCCATTGTTCAAATTCCGGGCATGACACTAAACTTCAATCAAAGTTTTTTCTTTCCAATTAAAAGTTTAAAACTTTCAGAAGCTCCATTAAAATACTTCCTAATTCAAATCCAAATGTAGCTTATACAAGGTATGTGTATAAAAATAATTAGGTGTTACTGACTGACCTAAAGGTGGTAAACTATGAAGACCGGGACGTACCTACGAAATTGTAAGTCGACATTGAGGTATGTTATCTCAAAATGAATTGGAGAACGACATTTATAGTATTTAACAGTCCTTGAACAAAGCAGTACCCTATAATTCAGAATTTTAAATAACTTATTCATTTGTTAAATTTTCCACTTTTCGGATATCCCGATAGATATTCTTGAATTTTTTTAGAAGACTTGCGGTATACGTATATGAGGAACCAATTTGAAGATTTCAAAAAATAAATCTAAAGGTTTGGAGAAAAACTGTACTATAATGTGTCATTCTGTCTTCAATTATGAGGTATTTAAGACTATTCTTTCTTGAAAACATGGACTGTAGAAGAGACACTTAGCGATCTGATAACCTTTGTTTCGCTAAATTGTGCTTACTAAGAGAAAGTAGCCAGTTTCAAAAAAATTCTTTTTGAAACATGCATACTTACGAAACCAATATTGCACGTAATAGTACTATTATTTGGATTATATTATTAAACAGGGCAACTCTTTTTAATATAAAAGGTATGCAAACTAGAACTGGGTTTATTAAAGGGTATCTTAAATATTGCGTTTCGAAGGCAACTCTTGGAATACATATACATAGACATATTATAACGTTACCATCATTATAACGTTAATCTGTAACAGAACACTTCACGGCTTTATGCACAGCAAACACAGGCAAATCTTAAGTTAATGAAAACATACCCCAATATGTGTACACTTAGCTTTATCCAATAGTTTCATTCGCAAATTGCCTTTCATAATATAACAAGGGGGTGTGTGGATGTTAAATGTAAGTTAACGGATCAAAAACGGAAGATGCAGCATAGTGGAATATAATGTGAAATAGCGAATGTTAAGCAGTTGGTGCATCAAATTTTCTAGCTACAACTAAAGGACGTTTTATCGCTCCGATAATTTTATAGACCGGTCATAAAACCCTTGTAAAATACAACTGTGTTAAAGCCCATTCTTATTGTATACGTCAGCACAGGAAGTGAACACTGATGCTGCATAAAATGAAATGATCATTAGGAAATGGTATTTCAAATGCAAATTTTGCAGGCCCAAATTTAGGGTGCTTCTCCGGCATTTGCCAATAGTGAGGACTGAGGAAAATATGGGAAAATCGCAAGATCTTGCGGAATTTGAAACGTAGGCCTCCGCTTCACGGACCCTCGCCTGTCGATACAATCGTGGTTGATGCTATCAACAAGTTTAAATGTATTTAGATTCAGTACAGATATGCTCTCAGAGGGACAGGTCAAACTATAAGAACTATTGCACCATAGAAGAAGAAGAAGAAATGTACGCTCGGCTTTTTTTGTGATTGCATAGCTGTGAAATAAACGCAAAATTCACCATGCAATCATGTGTAACTGATGACAACTGACATTTCCAGCTTCATTTAGAAACGAACTGAGAATCCACACAAAAATACTGATGACATTGAAAGCTGTAGGTGGCTGCAGCTTTTCATACAGATTGAAATGGATGCAAAACAAATTAAAAAAGTACAGTGTAAGCATTTAATTTTGATCGGGCAACAAAAATGATGATATGCTGTGGGCAAACATCTGTAAATAGATATTAAGTACCGGAAAATGTTCGTTTGAAGCGCTTTGGGACATAGCTTTTTCAGTTCTTGGAATTTCTTATAATTTGGAAGCCCGTGACTTTGAACAAAATGATTTCTCATCAAAAGAAATATTCAACCTTGTTTATTCACAATCCTTCAAAATGAGGTTACTGTAGCTCTACTTTCTTTTTAACGCATTTAGAACTGGACTAACTTGCAGCTTATATTTACAGTGTCCTTTTAAAACAAAAACAAAAATGATTTACATATGTCCAACCGTTTGTTGCGTGGGCTGTTTTAAAATAGTTTTCCATTAAATACAATTGTAGACAAATATATAATATCTAGAATGTATGGATATAGGTGATTTCCTATTTATATTGATGTTATATTGTCATAGCTCTCACTTGAACCTGCAGGTTTGTCGGCTGAAAACTGGATTATAGCATGTGCACAGTTTTACGCTTTTAGGTTAATTATAACTTATAACTAATAAGCAAAATATATGAGACTCACATTAGATTTATAAAATACAGAGATAGAAATGCACAGAAAATGGAAATCTGTATTAAAAATTTGGTAATTATAGTCACAAAAAACATGTACTTCATGTTCTATTAATTCTTCAAGCCTAAGGGAGGGGGATTATCTGTGCAATTTCAAGCAGTCCACGCTGGTCCTTCTTCATTCAATGAATAAAAAGAATACTATATCATCGAGTATTAATCCGAAGTATTCTGGAAATTCTATCGGACTTCTCGAAGAAGTGAACCAGCTCACATAACAAAGGATGAATAAAACTGTATCGCAATTGACGCTTCTTGTAGACCACTGAAGGTGCATAAAAATGACACTGATAGGTATATATCATAGTATAATTTGTGAAAATGAAGGACATCTACTGTATATATCAGTGGCGATTCTGACAGCCCTAATTACATGGACTTTTCTGCAACTTTTGTAGAAGTTTTAGGAGTCTACGTGGATAAAAACAATGTTATGTCTGAATCTAGACACTTAAGCCATGCGTACTTCACCGGTTCTGTTCATATAAATTTGGAACAGCGTGGCTTACTTGGTAAGTTTCGTGGGTTATGTTTCCTCCTAAACGATCCTTTACATGATTTGAAACCAAGAAAACAGAATTCTAATAGTTGGTCCACTTATCCTAAGCAATCGCTGGGCGAGATTACTTATAAGAATAGATGTTTAGATGTTCACTTTAAGATTGTATTGTCATGCAGAATGTGAATACTTACATATTTTATTGAGCAAGAAACATAAACCTTCCTGCATATGTTGGGAAGTTATGCTAAGGGAGAACACAAAGGGTCAAGGGACATAATACTTGGCACGATGCCAGCCAATGCTCTACGGCTTAAATATATGGAGTTATTTTTTTTCTCTCCTATATTTCCTTAGTAGACCTTATTATTCTTAACGTTTTCCTTTTATATATACATACACAAACATAAACATTTACAAACACAAACCATGTCCAAGGCGGGACTCGAACCCACGATCCTGTGCACCACGAAACGCCAAAGCGAGACACTTTAGCGAGCGCGGCCACCGGGATCGGCATATGGTTCATGAAGAGCTTCAATGTCTTACTAACGCTAGAGCAGTCATATAGATAATATCGCGATTCACCGTTCGCAAACTCGAGCTGAAGTAGCTGATCCACCTACAAAATATGAAATATTAACCACTCAACCTATGCAACTTGACAAAGGTCAGAAAAGCATGTTGCGCCTACAATGCTCTGTTTTATAAACAAAATACACATTTAATCATAGCTATTAGACTTTTTTTTCTTTTTTTACATATCCCATGGTACACTTTCAAAATATTTTGTTAAGTGTGAGACATTTATAAAGCTGATGAGCTTTTGCAGGGTAACATTGCAATATGCATTATACCTTAGCATTATACCTTAAAGGATTTAGATGCTAATCTTCGACAAAGTTATCGGAAATCCTTAAATCCCTCCTATTTATTGCATGTATTTTGATGTTTAAATAATATTCACTCTGTACTTCACAAAAAAAAAAAAAAAAAAAAAAAAAAAAAAAAAAAAAAAAAAAACAGCTACCGTGTAACTTTCTTACTCTACTTGGTGAACCTATTTTAATGCACCTTTTCTGTTAAGAACTTTAACATGTTACTTTGTATGTTTATGTCAGACGAGTTTGGATTAGAATCATAGAAAAATATATTAAAAAAAAAGAGTAGAGAGAATGACAAGTGTTACTTTGGAAGTTTTAGTCTCCGCGCATTTGCATCTTTAGGCACGGGATAATATAAACTACCTGTGTAAGTTCTCTGCTGGGTTTTAACTAAATTGACTCAAAATACTTCTAAATACTGCGATTTCAGATATCTTGATCAGCTTATCAAAGTTCAAAATGTATTTTTAGACCTAAGATGATATTTATCTATAAGTTCCGCTTTTCCTGCATTGCTAGGAAAATAAGTTTATGCAATGAAATTTGGAATCAATCCAATTTTTAAAACTGTATTAGTTTGTGGTTTAATGCGTTGGAACATTCCATAATAAAGTACCTAGAAAGATAAAAGCACGTTATTAATTTGATTCAAATTTGATGAGGAGGTGTTTTAAAATCACACATGTTTAACCCAATAAAGAGCAAAGCGAGTGCCATTTTTAAATAGCTTAAGAGATTCCATTTACAATTTGAAATGTGTTACAGCATACTTCTCCAAAATTATAACGTTCCTCTCTAAATTTACAATACACATTTATGCTCCTTATAACATAAAGGTAACATACATAATGTCCAGCTTACCCATTGTAATCTCTCTTAGTCACAGTGAGAGTTTGATTAGTTGGACATCTATTTATGTTTTTTAAAGTATATAAGGAGATTTCACTGACGTGTTTTTGGCAGGAATACTAAAGAACTTTAGAAAGTTTCAGATACGACAAGGTCTAGGGGTGACATTATGGCCTAAGGTTCCGAAGTTCATGTGTTCAAACCCGCCGAGAGCGATGGATAATTTGGGGCGTCAATGTTCAGTGGTTTCCTGGCCTAAACGTACCTACAGAAGTCTTTCTAATCTAATCCTTAGCACGGTTTCAATAGGAAGGAAAGAAGAGCCGGCGATCCCGTGTCGTACATTTAAGGGACGTAAAAGAATCACAAGCCTGACAACGGGTTCTCTGAACAAAATTAAGTAATATTTCACGCCGAACAAAGACGCTTATTAGTTTTGCTGATTTCAATGTCGTTGCTGTAAGGCTATAGTACGGTTGTATAACTAACAAAAGCTTTCTTTTGAAATAAGTTTTCTTTTCGAAATTAATTTGAGTTATCTACAATTAATGCAGCTATATTAAAAATAATTAGATTCAGATGCCACAAAACACTTTTGTTTATTTATTTATTTCTAAATGTAGTTTATTACTGTGTAACTTACAAGTTACAATGTAGTTTATTACTTATTTGCGTTTACAAACTGGAAGCCGTTCTTAAAATAGCTTTCTATAATTCCTCTTACCGGAGAGAATGTTACAAACCTTCAGTAACCAGTTCAAAACCTTTATTCATACATATTTTGGTCCCATTTACAAAAGCTGGAAGGTAATACAAATCTGTAAAATGAAACGAAATCTAATTTTATCCCACCACAATCATCACTAGCGGTGTCAGTTCGGCATATCTGCATAAAATTCCACTTGTTATGGAATAACGCACATTTTCACTTGTATTGTGTCATTGATTTTGTTGTTGTTGTTGTCTTATTTTGTTTTGGTTTTTTGCACATTGATAGGTACTATCCCCATTGGATATGCAGTGTTGTAGGAAGTTTAGAATTGTTTTATAGGTAGTGCAAAGGATGAAACTCTTCATATTTAAGGTCATTAATAAATTTAACCATCAAGTTCTAATATCGTATTTAATGGCGTATCCATGCCGTTTTTATACACCGCTGCAGCCAAATGCAATATGAAACTCATAATCGTAAAAGAGCTGCTCATGAAGCTGCTGAAGCCGAGCGGCTTGACCACTTGCCTCTCACCAAGGCAGCGTCCCAGACGACCGCATGTGGGATTTGTAGTGGACAAAGCTGCGCAGGGACAGTTTTCTCCGGGTTCCCCAGCTATCGCATCCCACCGGTGATCCATTTTCACTCCATGTATCATCAGCGTCACGCTTTTGGTACCATCTGAAGTAAAAGCGGGCGTTAAACACTCTGGGAAAAGATGACCTTTCTGGAATAGCCGACTGAATTTTAACACTTAATATGCCAGCCAGAGCTGTCTTATCTCCGTTATTTGTCTATACCAGAAAAAAGTTTACACAACTTAAACTTCAATTGGTGAAACGTATTTTTTTACTTCTCTACACCAGAAAATAGTTTACATAATTTAAACTTCAATTGGTGTAGCACATTCTTTTTATTTCTCTACAACAGAAAATAGTTTACACAGCTTAAGCTTCAATTGCTGCAACACGGTCTTTTACAAAAATATATTGGGAGTTTGCATAATTTGTGCCTTATTACACTGCTTATGACAAACTCAAAATCTGTTATTTTAGAAGCTCCTATCCCTGAAACAATATTAATATTTTCGAGGGTTTCAAATGACCAAATTGCACTTACAAAAGAACATTCATTTCCCGTAGGTACATATATTATGTGAACTATTTACTATACATTATCTGTAAGAAAGTTATTTCCTAAACGCAATGTAGCCAATCTAACTCAAGCGATGTAACATCTCGTATTAGGAAATATGAGAAGGCAGCTACACGTAACGTAGTATTCTTAGGAACTACACTTGCATTACATTAAGAAATACCACACTTCTCACAAGATCTCTTGCTGACGAAAAGCTTGTCTAATTCAAAACATCAGGGTTACGCCGGTGTTCCAGAACGATTAGTCTTATATCTATATGTTTCAGCTGTCCCTGGGGCTTTTTCGTATTCACCTGATATTGAATATTGCATTTACTCACAAGTAACAAGCATACTTTTTCCTAAGTTCCTGTAACACTTCATGTATTTTGCTTATGTGTATCCCAACTTGTCGATCAATTTACTTATATCGTTGTTAATAGTTTGTTACTTAATACTTTTGGTAACCAGTAGTAAATTGGAAAGAAAAGCTTGAAATAGCATTAACACACACAAACACATAATATATGCACATATCCAAAGGAAGTTATTCGCTTATGATAGTTTTTTTATAGTATTTAACACCCGCTTTTACTACTAAGGCTCCGCAGGCGATGGAATGCAGATGCAGCAACGATGGAATGCGATGGCGGGAGAAACCGGAGAACCCACCACAAATATAACATCACTTGGGATCGAACCCGGGCAGTCTAGGTGAGAGGCGAATGGTCTAACCACTCGGCCACAACGCGACCTTGCAAATGATTATGAAATGCAAAAAAAAAAAAAAAAAAAAAAAAAAAAAACGAATATTGCAGCACGTGATTTTCTTCTATGTAGTATTTGCTAGTCTATCTGCGCGTCGGTTCAAGATCAATATTGTGGGTTATATTATATTTACCATTTATTGGTAATAGTGTGAAGTTAAAATACTATTTCTGTTGCTTAAAACACAAATTATGTATATTGCTGCATTTCTTGATTACCATGTTGCTTGTCTCGTTTACGTTTTACAATAGTTATACTAGCTATATTGAATGCTGACATGGCCGTCATTGTAAAACAGTCAATTAAGAACAGGAAATGTAGGTTCACCAAAAGCACATCGTTATCTGGTAACATATCTTATCAGTACTCTTGAAACTTGGGGAGTACTGACTTAACTTTAGTGGCGGACATATTGTGACAGTGCCCTGAGCGGCCGTTCTCACGTTCGCCTTGGTATGTGAGTCGGCGGGACTAGAGGCTTTGGAATACGGTTAGTACAGGAAGAGACGACCGGTAACCGGAAGCCTTGGAGTGCAAGACATCAACTAGCATGTGCCAGAATCTTCCACTAGCTTCGACTGGCGCCTAGAAACGTCCGTAAAGTCAATCACAGCTACATAAGGAAGAGTAGATAGCCAATTTACTGTCTGGGATCAACCTTGACTAGAGTTAGCACGCAATGGAGTGAGATAGCCGACAACTACCTACGCTTCGAAACGTTAAATAAATTAAAGGCTTATTTTGTAACACATTTTTGGGTATCCAAAGATATTTGTTACATTGGTGTTATGAAAGGGATTTTTACGCCGAGATGAAGATGTTGGAAAACTTATTGGCCGAATGAAGGAAATGAAATCAAAAATAGAGAGATGGATCAGAAAATGAAATCCAGGATTGAATCTAACGTGGAGATGTTGGAAGAGAAACTGAAAACTGGAATGGAAACCGCAATAGAGAAAATTGAGAAGATGCATACAGAAATAAAAACAGAAATGTCTATCATGGAAGTGCAACTTCTCACAAGTGTCAACAAACAACTGAACAGGGAGGAGAAGGATGTGGATAAACTTGTGGTATAAATAGAAGAGATTGGTGGAACGATGAAGAAACACGACCTATGCCTTAATGCCTGAAAGAAAGATCCGAGAGCAGTACCAAGGAACTGAATGCCATGGTGCAAAGAATGTTCGACGGAAGGCTTGAGGATTGGAAATTCGAGACGACAGGACGCGAAACAATATTCACACGTGTCGAGCCACCTACGACGGGACGTCAAGTATTGAAGTCTTCCGCCCATAGTTTGCCAGTGCTCAATAGATGAGAAGACGAACAGTTGATAGCCAACCTCCAGGGACAGGCTGCAGAAATACTGCATGCGATCCTACGCTGGCGATGGAAGGACCTCGAAAACGGCCGTCCAAGACGGCAGTCTACCGTAGACAGTTTAACCCTCTATTACAAGAATTATCATGTTACGTGTGCCGTTTTTCCTCTAATTCGCATACCGGTTTATATATCCCTTTCACCTGGGGTACTTACCGCCTAGTTACATGTACCCAAAAGCTGCTACTCCTTCCTCGATGGGTTGCGTGTAACCGATATACGACAGTGACTGATGCTCGGCGACTGTAAAACGATCCACGAGACATTAACGCCAGAAAGAATTAAAGTGGCCAAGGGAACAGCTGAGGCAATCTTAAAGGCCAGGTGTATTCGCTGTGACAGGGAAAGGGACGACGATCTTTAACTTGTGTGGCCTTGGGGTGTGGCGAGCCAGGCCACCCATTAAGGGACTGTCCACACCAAGACGACGAGCAGGAGGAGAACGACTGCCATGGCAGGGGCAATTCGAGGCCGCTTTCATTATCCCCTCAAATGAAACTACGTACCTTGGGTAGAAGAGTCAACGGCAGCCTCATCGCAGACGGCTGGATATGAGTTGTGCCGATACCCGTAGATACAGGCGGAGCTGTAACTGTAATTGGATCTGACGTGCGAAGACACGAACAGGTGGGCCTTTCCAACGGCGTCGGTCAACATCTTGCCTGTGGAGCAGGCGGTCCTGCTGGATTTGATTCTGTGCTAGGCTGTGGGTGTTCATCGCTAGGGTGACAGATATGTGATAGGGGATTGGATGTCCTAAAGAGCCACGAGACGTTGGCAGGAGGGTTTAGGAATCGGTCGAGATGAGGTGCTACTTCGGAGCCCACATACGTACTTATGAGCGGCGTAGCTGAAAGACGCTGCAGTTGTGCCCGCGAGGAGTTAGGTGGTGGAGGTTTAATTGAAGGACCAACGGACAAGGAAGCTAGTATTGGACCGGAAGACTTCACTGCAAGATTACGTGTTGCACGAGAATTGTTGTATTGACAGGAGGAAGTAGCCGTGAGGCTACTGAACACGATGGATACCAACCAGGGCATCCACACCAGGACGCGGTTAGGAAAGTGTGAGCCAACTGCGAGTGTATCGCCATGTGACAGATCCAAACACCCAGCAAGGCCGCAGGACCTGGAGCCCCGGCTGAGAGGCATGCTGAAGAGAAGAGTCGACTATCAGACCGATTCACAACTGTAGAGCATGCGGTGTCTACTCAGCCGTAAACAGTCCATCTTCAGCGAAGGGAAAGGTGATTGCCGTCCCTCTGACAGAGCACTCAATAACATCGACACCGGAGACTTCCCACCGATCCGGCAACCAACAAAACGGGTTGGCGAAACAAGTAGAGGTGCGGCACATTCTGGAGAACATGAAGTCTATGGGAACCTTTGAAAAGTTCAACAGAAGGTGATGCTCCAAAATATGAAGGCCTTCAAACGGAACTGCTCCCCTGCCACTAAGTAACAACCATTAACAAACAAAGAACGACCCTGGATTAGGGACGAGAAAGACACGTCACGTTTTGGTAGAAAAGTGGGACAGGCTTATCATGTTCTGAAAAAACACAAACAATAAGATGTTGAAAGGTGGTGACACCAATGTCATATTTGTGCGGCAAATCGTGATACACAGAGTAGGAGCCGGGGTCACATGCAGCTGCATAACGCGCAGCACCATTCAAATGCGTAGCCATTAACTTACCTGGGGCATTTCCTTTGTCCGACAGGGCAACGATAATGAGAAGATGATTGGTGGGGTTTAAGAGCGCAAGGTTATTATGGTCCTTATGAAACTTATGGCAAAAGAAAAGAGATAAGAACACTTCCAAATAAATCATATATAAAATAGTAGTTAAAATGAGACAAAGAATCCAGTGTTAAAAGCTTTAGAGATCTAAAAAAGGGAAAGACACAGATTTTTAAACCAATGAAGTAAAGAGGTTAAAGCGGAAAAAAATACCTAAAAAGAAGCACTAAGTATAATTGACCAATGCGATAAAACTTAAAATATCTGCCACCAAGGTATAAAAACAATTTAATTCCGCGGTGTAAAAAAAAACATTTGCTAAAAGTTTAAAAACCGTATATACCGCTCAGTTATAGTCAGTCAAAACCTCAGCCAAACTGGTCAGCATTTGTAGAGATGTTCGAATGTGTGCTGGAGCAAAAGCTGCAGCAACACATGACGGACCGTCAAGGACTCTCTAGGAAGCGGAGAGATAGGAGCCGGTACCTTCTTAAGAAGTTAACTATGGGTAAAGATACAGTGACGAATGCGCAATCGAACTAATCGGACCTCCTACCGACGAAATGCTAGAGGATGTTTCCCAGTGAATTGGAAGTTCCTTCGCCCTGCTAAGTTTGTTTGCGCGGAGAGCTGACATTCTCCATGCCAGCAAGAAGGTACCGTTCTCCGCACAATAAGCATAAAACCTTCGGCTGTTACACATTTAAGCAAAAAAAGGAAACAGAAAAAACACAATTTTGAACTATATAACAAACTCAACTTAAAAAGATAAAGTAATCACTGACCGAGTTATAAATAAACTACTAGAATATTCTCTTAAAATTAATGCAAATCCAATCAATATATTTAATTGAATCGAAAACAATTACTAAGAGGTCTTTGTCTAGCTCCGTAACACTGGACTCTGTGGTAGCGTCCTTGTTGCCAAGTGCGTTAGTTCACTCCCAGGCAATCCAACATGACTAGGAATCCATGCACACCCAACATTAACGCCCGAAGTGTGTAAGATGTGGAGGGCATCGTGAATGCGCTGGACGATGGGATAGTAGCTATACCAGACAGCTCTGGAGGGTACCAAGGGAATCATTCATAAGGCAGTCACCCAAATATCGACGGCGAACATACAGAAAGGCACAGTATATGGCAGGAAGCTCAGCAGAACAAATAGAATAGCTACTATGCAAACCAAAGGTACGTGATTCAGTTACAAAGACAAAGCCATATCCAACACCTTCGATGTACTTGTTGTCAACGGCGATATAAAAATGTGGTCACTGTAGCGGGATAAAAATTTTAAAAAAACAAGAACAGATGCTAGACACAGGCATAGCAGAAATCCTGTAAGCCGCCATCCCGTGATCTATGTGGGATGTAGCGCGTAAGCAAGGAGGGTGCACCCTCTACACCTTGTGAAGCAGCCTAGACATGTCAATATAATGCTTCCGATGGGGCTCACGGAAACGAAAAACCTGCCGGCCTTGGACTATGCACAGGTATGTACTTAAGCCTGCATCCATAATTATCTAGCAGGACATCACGCCGATATCACAGAGGGGATTCTGCCAATGTCGTTCAGCCGACATAGCAGTGGGGGTTCTGCCGATTCGGCATAGAACCTATCCACCAACTGGGCTGGTTAGAAGAGTTTCAACGCCACACGATATCCTAATAGCGGACAGTGTCTAACCTTATCAACACACATGCTCAGCTAAAGAATAAACTTGAATCGAATCAGTGCACAAAAGCGGAAGCAATACTGTACGATCCGCACCCCAAGATTTGCCACTTAGTAACCTTAAAATATTCAGAGAACGGTCACATCGTGCATTCAACTGTGCTATATGAGGTGACCAACAGTTTGCGATCGTAAATCAACCCAAGAAATGTGTGTGTGTGTGTTTTTAACGCCTGCTCTCACTACTACGGCACCTCAGGCGATAACCCAAGAAATTACACCACATCTGCGACTAGAAGTAAATCTCGCTCGATTCCAAAGGAAGGCCGCAGTTGCTGCCTACGGTGCTACAAAGTAACGTAGAATGACTTCTCAGTTTTAAAACGAAAGCCGTTTCTCGAGATCCACTTATAAATATTGTCTAGACACTGCAGGAGGAGGAGTTGCAAAAATGGCGTTCGCTGAGAAGAACCAAAGATGTCAAAGTCGTCAAAGAATAAGCAAAACAAAACGTCTGGGGGAACATATTGTGATATGGAGTTATATGTCATATTAAACAGCATCACGCTCGGAACCGATTCCTGTGGTACACCGTTCTATTGAATAAAAAGGTTCGAAAAAAGCAAGCCGACCCTTATTCGGAAAACGCGGTTTCTCGTAAACTCTTCAGTGAACAACGGTACGCGTCCACGTATATTCTAGTTGTAAAAGGAGCGTATCCCTGCTCGCCAATACGTATCAAAAGCCTTTTCGAGGTGAAAAAATATACCTCTGTTCGACAGTTCCCAGGAAAGCCATTTATGATATGCGTCGATAGCATTAAAGGTTCACAGCTGCTGATGGACGTCTTCGAAAACCGCACTGGATGTTAGTCAGGAGATTGTGGGATTCCAGGCACCACACCAACCGTCCATTGAGCATGCCTTCCATCACCTTGAAAACGCAGCTGGTGAGGGAAATAGGACGGTAAATAGACGGAAAGTGACCGTATGCTGTTGATCTTCCGCCAATATCCTGGTAAAATAATGTCAACGCAAACAGGATTATAGACCTCAAGCAGGAATGTCTTACGTTCAGCAGAGAGGTGTTGTAACATTTGGGTGTGGATTGCATCTAGACCTGGTGCAGATTTTCGCAAAGAGGAAATGGCATGTTCTAACTCCATCATGGTGAAAAGGCAATTGTAGTCTTCAAGGTTTCCGGAACGGAGACAGAACCCTTGAGATTCCACCTGAACCTTAAATAAAAGAAACAGAAGGGGATAATGGTCTGAGCTAGAAACCTGAGCAAATGCACTTCTATATACATTAGCCGCGTCAAACGAATCCACAACGGCATATGCAGCTATAATGTGCTCGGCGGTTGGCATATGGGTCGATTTTCCTACCACAGGCCTCAAATTATTACATGGAACAGAGAAAAATGTTTTTCGATTATATAAAGCTACACAGTTGCTGCATGGTGCCTTTTTTGCTAACCTAATCTTGTCTAGATTTGGCGCGCATCTTCTTGTATTGCACGAGAGGTATTCCGCATTCATCGGTCTACTAAGGCACCAAAAATCTTCGAGGT
Source organism: Hymenopus coronatus (assembly GCA_030762935.1). Taxonomy (NCBI): domain Eukaryota; kingdom Metazoa; phylum Arthropoda; class Insecta; order Mantodea; family Hymenopodidae; genus Hymenopus; species Hymenopus coronatus. The sequence continues at coordinate 290,618,108 of CM060900.1, forward strand.
TGGTCATTCAAAGGCGGAATAGATTACTCAGCAGCACAAGAAACGGTCTCTGTGAACCTTTCCATTAAAAGATTCAAGGACTCACGCTCATCGTACTTAAAAGCAGCCCAGCAGGAGTAAAATGCTCAGTCGTTTTGATCTACGCGCCATCTCGGTAAACCAGCGGAACATAAATATTCTGTTAAGAGACTAAGAAGACTTGGGATGTGGTAACTAGAGTGTAAGCCAGAGATGTTATTGCTGTATAAAGAAACTGCTAAATGTGGAATACAAATTGCTGTATGAAGATAACAAAATCAGTGAAAGGCCTTAGATAGAAATGTAGGCTCTCCGATGTTCAGGAAAGCTAAGTTATTGTGCAAGAAATCTGCAATGAAGTTATCTGTCGCACAAGCACTAGAAGAGCCCCAAAGTGGTTGGTGGGCGTTTACATCGAGTAGCAACAGATGTCTGAAAAACTAGGCATTCCAAATAGGTACACGAGAAGTCCTCAGACGGAGGTAAATATATACTTCAAATGGTGAATCTGATAGATGGCAGTTTAATCCTTATGGTCACTGCATTGATGTTAGAGTATAAGAATAGGAAGTCAGCAAAATGAGCACTACTGTGCCCTCACGTGGAGGGACACCGTCTTTTGGTGACAAACCACACCATACAGAAGAGTACTCCCTGAAAATATGATTATCCTGTGGACGGAACTTCATATCCTGTAAGCAGATGACCAAAGGTTGATCCTGGTCGAGCAGAGTTGAAGCTCCGGTCGATGTGCTCTAATTGCGCGCATGTTCCACTACAAAATAGCCAACGTCTATATCATCGAATAAGTACTATACTACTACTACAACTACTATTACTACTACTACAACTACTACTACTACTACTACTACTACTACTACTACTACTACTACTACTACTACTACTACTACTACTACTACCACTACTACTATTACTATTACTACTACTACTCCTGCTATTACTACTACTATTACTACTACTACTACTCCCACTCCTTTAACTTCCACTCCGCCTAATTCCACTGCCCATACCACTACCATTATCACCACTACCACCACCACCAACCACAACCAATACCAACACTACCATTACCACTTCTATTGTCACTACTACTACTACTACTACTACTACTACTACTACTACTACTACTACTACTAATGCTACTACTACTGCTACTGCCACCGTCACGGCCGCCGCTACTACTGTTACTTCCGCAGCCACCATTGCCAGCCGCCACCGTCAGCATCGAAATCCGCTGCAAACCACCGCCACCGCTGCTGCTACTACTACTACTACTACTACTACTACTACTACTACTACTGCTGCTGCTGCTGCTATCACCAACACCACCACTACTACTACTACTACTGCTATCACCAACACCACCACTACTACTACTACTACTACCACCACTACTACTACTACTACTACTACTACTACTACTACTACTACTACTACTACTACTACTGCTGCTATCACTAACACCACCACTACTACTACTACTACTACTACTACTGCTATCACCAACACCACCACTACTACTACTACTACTACTACCACCACTACTACTACTACTACTACTACCACCACTACTACTACTACTACTACTACTACTGCTGCTATCACTAACACCACCACTACTACTACTACTACTACTACTACTACTACCACCACCACCACCTCTGCCACTCCCGACGACGCCGACGCCGACGCCGCAACTACCGCCGCTACCACCACCTACACCACCACGACTGAGATTACCTTGACCACGACTACCACAACCACGACTACCATCATTACTAGCACAACCACTACTACCACTACCACTATAGCTACTAACCCTATTACCACCACCACTACTACCACACCATCAGTATTACCACAACCACCACCACTACCACCAACGCCGCCACCGCTACCACAACTACTACTAGTAGTAGTACCACTGCTACAACTACGACTACCACTACTACCACCACAACCGCTACTACTACCACCACCGCCCCACAAATACGAATCCTACATCCGGCATTTCGATCTTGGATCACATGTGGTGTGGGCAACGCCCAATGGGCCGCACGGTGGCCGTGTGGTTAGATCACTCGACTCTCACCTAGATGGCCCAGGTTCGATACCAGGCGACCGCATGTGAGAGACGGCAAACAGTGCTCTGGCAAAGTAGGCTCTATATGGTGACGATCGGTTATGAAACAGAAAGCATTGTATCAGTTTTGAGTATGGAAAAGGATTTAAAGGAGGCTAATTTACGGGACAGGGGCTTCGGGTCCCCAGTACTGGTCTGGAGTAGGGATGATAGAGCAGGCTCTATGCGACCGTCATCAAGAGACTGCACTGAATTGATTGGAAGAACAAAGAATTAGTATTACCTAAGGATAGACCGCAGAAAAAATCACTAGTGGAGATAGTTGCCGGCAGCAAAAGGACACCGCCAAAATCAAGAAGGAGAAAGGGGAGGAAAAAAGAGGTAGAAACAGGAGTGGACATCGATAAAGAAGTAGAATTGGTCGGAAAGCTAAGGAAAGATATTTCCCCAATGATAAATTTTAAGTATTTTGCCTTATTGGCTGAGAAAGACTGGCCTGAGAGTGGCTGTCAAATTATACAGATCGAGTATTGCAATCTCCTTAAAGTGGAAGGAGATATTGCAGTGGTAGTTAATTTAGAAGGTAAAGGTCAAGCAATGTTGGAGAAATTAAAATAGGCTTATCCGGATACATCGGATATGCTAACAGAAGGAATAGATGGGGACAAGGTGGAGTGTGTGCAAATGACCTCGTCGTCACAAGCAAGGGAAGTAGAACGTATACGTCTAGAAATATATAGGAGAGAGATACCGTATTGTAAGAATGCAAATGGGACTAAGGATACAGAGTTCCTTCATTAAAGATTAGCTCAATGACATCAATTACTACAAGAATATTAGAGGGAAAAATATTTTTTGCCGTATTGGTAACATGACGGTGGCGGCTGGCAATGGTGGCTGCGGAAGTAACAGTAGTAGCGGCGGCCGTGACGGTGGCAGTAGCAGTAGTAGTAGCATTAGTAGCAGTAGTAGTAGTAGTAGTAGTAGTAGTAGTAGTAGTAGTAGTAGTAGTAGTAGTAGTAGTAGTAGTAGTAGTAGTAGTAGTGACAATAGAAGTGGTAATGGTAGTGTTGGTATTGGTTGTGGTTGGTGGTGGTGGTAGTGGTGGTGGTGGTATTGGTAGTGGTGATAATGGTAGTGGTATGGGCAGTGGAATTATGCGGAGTGGAAGTTAAAGGAGTGGGAGTAGTAGTGGAAATCAAAGGAAACAATTTGATAGAAACCAATGCTGCATAGAAACGAAAATGAAGATTTCTGCACTAAAAGCGGCAATTTTGTTATTGAAAGGTACCCTAAAAAGTAATCCAATAATAATGATTTTAGGTATCGGTATAAAAAGATGTCTGGTTATGAGATATTTTCGAATAAATTTAGACGAAAAAAGAAATTTTAAGGACCATGTGAATTTCGTAAGATTTAAAGCTGAAAGCATTTTAACAAAATTATCTGGAATTGTTCACTCCGAATTTAAAGTACCACTATCGCCCATCAGCTGCTATCATGCTAGTAATTTCGCATCCATTCTAAATTAAGTAGCAGATGTGTGGGCGGACAAAGCCAACAAAAGTTCAATTAAATTATTACTTAGAAGATCTCAAAGAAAAGTTCTATTACGTTTTACAGGTGCGACGTCCACTACCCCAACCATGACTCTGTTAATTAATACAGGCAATTTGGCCAATTGATTTAATACTTCGTATGAGAAGAGCTTGTTACTGGTTAAAGGAGCAAAATAATATTAAAGCACAACAAATTGTTGGATAAAACTGTCAAACTAAATTAGATATTAAGAACAGATTAATACAAGAATGGCATAAGGAATGGGAAGGGACTGAAACAGGCAGAATAACGTTTTCATTTTTCAACAGCATTAAAGAACGGCTAAAAGTAAATATAAATGCCTCAAAAGGCCTAATTCACTATTTATCAGGTCCATATTATACTTACTGGAAGAAAATAAATAAAATACCGAATGAAAATTGTGAAATTTGTAATCTTCCGGGAACTCCGGAACATGTATTGTTTGAATGTAGTAGAAGCTCACAAGAGTTATGGGAAGAGAGAGAAGCACTTAGAGGTTGTTATATAAACGAAATTTTACGAAATAAAGATTTATACACCCATTTTTTTTGTAGTGTTTAACGCCCGCTTTAACTACTAATGGCATCGCAGGCGGTGACACTGATGATACATGAATGATGATGGAGCACCGGCGGAATGCGATGGCGGGGGAAACCGGAGTACCCGGAGAAAACCCGCCCCAGCGCCGTTTTGTCCACCACAAATCTCACATGCGGTCGCTTGGGATCGAACCCCGGCCGTGAGAGGTCAGTGGTCTAACCACTCGGCCACGGCGCGGCCCGCGATATACACCCATTTGGAACTATTAGCAAATAAAGTAAGTAAGAAGCGTTGGCAGGAAATGATTACTCCAATAGATCAGAGAAATGTCCAATTGAATTTAGAGAGAAAACATCAAATGAGATTAAGACCCAGAAATATTTTACATGTAGCCAACTTGGATGTTATAAATACCCTTGAAGGTTATAGTTAATTATTAGCTGAGAGAGGGGAATTGGATGACATGCAGGGAGATATTTAACGGCTCCTGCGAAACCCAAGAGAAAAATACATTGGAATGAGAATAGTAATTAATAATAAAAAGCGCACCTATCATTTCATGTAATTAGTGGAAGAGAAGAAGAAACAGAGAGAAGATAAATATCAATTTGGGGAAAGCGACGATAAAGTAGAAGATCATATGCGCTGGTAAATGTAGGATAGATGAAGATGGCGATCCTGTGAAGAAGGCAGTAGATGCGGTATTTGGGACGGGAAATGGGGGACGGGGATGAAGTGAGAAAATGGGGGATTGGGACGAAGTGAGAATATGGGTTTCCCAGGAAGAAGTGAGAAAATGGGGTTCCGGGGTGAAGAATGAAGATGAAATTAAGTGTGATATGGGAAGAATAGTGTAGAAAAGTGTAGTATTAAAACTGACTATTAAATAATGACACACAAATTTATATACCAGTGTAGGGAAATTAAAAGTTACAGTTATAGAAGAATACAATAAGTGACTTTAGTAGAATTATGATGAATATTGCATGTTGATAATTAAAAGATAGGAATTAAAACTAGTATCAGTTACTAATACTTATGCCGCCGGTTACCGGCAGATTTAGGTAGGGTAGTGTAGTTTAATTTCAATTTATAGTAAATGACTGGATACCAATTATTTTATTATTGGATACGAGTAATTTAAAACCATTAGATTTGATTTTAAATGTTTAATTAAACCTTTAAACTTGAATTAAATTTAAATATTTGAAGGGTTTTAATTAAACTATAAAATTTAAACTGTAATTTTGAGTTTTGGATTTAATGTAGACTTAAATTGAATATAAAATTACATTGAATATGGATGATTTTGAAATTTTTCAATAACATAATTATTTAATTTTAAATTTGTGGCATTTTTATATAATTGGAAGTAATTATAATATTAAGTTTTAGAGAATTTAAACAATTATAAATATAAAGCTAAAAAATATAATTTGGTATTATAAAGTTTCTGAAGTAATAAAATTACTTCAAATTTTATAAATTAAACAGTAATTATATTTAGAAAATTTTAAGGAATAATATAATGATAGTCAGAGTAATATAATTAAATTACTTAATACAATAACTATTAAAGTAATACAATGATTTTAAATTAAATATGTGCGTAATATAAATAAATATAAAATAAATTTTAATTAATATTAATAATAATAATATGAGTAATAGTAAAACTATATAGTACCATTAAATAAAAATTAATAATATATATCAAAATACGAAATTATAATGACAAAAATGATATTAAATAAATTGAATTATATTAAATTACATATTAACACATTTTAATTGACAATTATTGTTATTTTAATTGGTATTTATAAACATTTTAGGCTAAGTTATGTTAAGTTTATACCTGTAAATTTAAATTGTATGATTAAATTTGTAATTGGTATAAGTGGTAATAAATGTATAAAGTTTGAGATATTTTACCCTGGTTTAAATAATTAGTTACCAGGGTTTAATACTAGGATTTTATTTTTATTCATTCGAATTTTATCTTCAACTACTACTATTACCACCACTAAAACTACCACCAACATTTCTACCACTAACACCATTACTATCACCCCCAACCACTACCAAACCCACATTAGCAAAAACACCTCCGTCACTGTCACCGCTACCGCTTCCACTACCCCTACTACTACTGCTAATGCTACTACTACTACTACTACTACTACTACTACTACTACTACTACTACTACTACTACTACTACTGCTGCTGCTGCTTCTACTATTACTACCACTACTTCTGCTACTTCTACTACTATTACTTTTTTTAATACTACTACCACACCTGGTACTACTTACCATCATCATCACCACCAAAACAATTAACACAACCACCAGTATTACCAACACCAGCACCTCCACCACTACTACTAATACCATCACTACTGCGTCGACCAATGCCACCGCCACCACATTTCAACTACTACCTCCACCACAACTACGACCACCACCAAAATTACTACTAACACCTCGACTACCTCCACCACCACGACCACCACAACCACCACGACCACCACAACCACCACAACCACCCAACCACAACTACGACCACCACCAAAATTACTACTAACACCTCGACTACCTCCACCACCACGACCACCACAACCACCACAACCACCACAACTACAACTAAGAGCATCATTACTACCACCACAACTACCATCTCACCACCACCGCCACTACCATCGCCAACGCCCGAGCTACCGCTACTACTACCATTATTACCAGACCTACTAATACCACCACCACTAGCATAACCACGACCACCAACACTACTACCACAATTACTACTATCGCCATCACGATTACCACCACCGCTAACGCCACCGTTACCGCTACTTTCCCGCCAACGCCCCAGCTAACGCTACCGCCACAACTACCATTATTACAACACCTACTACTACTAAAGAAAATTATTAGGATAGTTAAAAAAAGTTCCTATATAACTCCATGTAGACCCCTATTTATTGAGTTAGGCATTTTAACTATTTATAATCTTTATATTTTAGATACTTTAGTATATATACATGCTTCTTGTCATAGACATATTTTGAGGATGGATATTCATAACTATAGTACTAGATATAGGTCCAATGTAAACATTCCATATTATCGACTAACAAAATCTCAGAATAGTTATCAGTACTTAGGTATTAAGCTGTATAATAACTTGCCTGATAGTGTTAAATGTTTAAACATGCAGAATTTTAAGTCCAGAATATATACATGGTTAGTCAAACATCCTTTTTATTCTATACATGAATATTTTAATGATAAATTTTGTGATCTTGTTTTGTAATTTATTATGACAAGGTTATTGTACTGCTTTCAACAGACTATGTCAATGCCTGTATAGTGTTTTTAGACAAATAAAAAACAAAATAAAAAATGAAATACTACCACCAGCACCACCATGACCTCCACTACCACCAGCACTACTACCACCGCCAGCGCTAATGCCACCACCAACACCATTACAGCTACAACACTACTACTACCGCCACCATTATTACTGCACCCTCTACTACCACCACCACCACCACTATTACCTCCTCCAAAAGTACCATCACCAGCAAAAAAACTGCCTCCACATGTATGAGCAGTACCAACACCACGACTACCACCGCCACCGCTCCACTACCGGTAAACCCACCACTACTACTACTAGTAATAATAATAATAATAATAATAATAATAATAATAATAATAATACTTCTACTAGTGCTAGGCCCCACGCTGTGGAACATATATTATGACTCTGTGCTAAAAGAAGAAATTCCAATTGGAACTAAAACTATAGAATACGCTGATAATTTAGCACTACTAGTACGTGGCAGAACGGAGGTGGAAATAAAAGTAAAATTAGAATGGTTCCTGAATAAAATTGAAATCTTGATGATAGAAAAGGGGTTATTATTAGCACCAGAGAAAACAGAAATGGTTATACTGGAAGGTAGAAGAACTTTAAGGGAAATAACGGTTACATTTGGCAATCAAGAAATAAAGTCCAGTAAACAAATATAGTATCGAGGTATCCAACTAGGACAAAACTTATACATGTGGTCACATATTACATTTTTAGCCAGCAAGGCAGAAAAAAGGCAGCAGCTATAAGCCGAATAATGGCAAACCTAAGAGGACCAAACCTAATGAAAAGAAGATTGCTCAGTAGTGTGGTAAACTCTACTATGCTATATTGTGCGCCGGTCTGGGTCACCTGGATTACAAAAGTGACGTTTCGGAGAGTTATGGAGAGGGTTCAAAGGAGGATTGCAATCCGTATCGCTAGCGGCTATAGAACTGTATCAACCACAGCAATACAGGTAATAGCTAGAACAATATCTATACACTTACTAGCACCGAAGAGAGTATGTAAGAATAAAAAACCAGAAAACATGCAAGTTGTTAACATAAGGGAATGCACGATACCGATGTGACAAGATGAATGGACTCTGGAAACGGAGACAGCACCATGGACTAAACTACTGATACCGGATATTGAACTCTGGCTAAAGAGGACCTACGGTCAACTTGGATATTATCTTACCCAATTTCTGACAGGACATGGAAGAGAACGTACTTGTTCAAAATGAACTTGGTAGACAGCGAAGATTGTGTGCAGTGCGGAAAAAAGGATACACCAGAACACAGGATTCTAATATGCAAAAACTGGAACCAACACAGACAAAAATATGCTCAACACATTGGACAAAATTTCACTACGAGGAATATTATGCGAGAAATGCTAGAAAATGATAAAAAATGGAACATGATTGTGGAAATCATAACAAACATTCTCAAAGATAAGGAAAAGTGCGACACAAGGGGTTAAATACTGATGCCACACAAACGATGTAATGCTGAAAGGCGGCTTCCGTAATGTGTGCAAACAGATAGTGGTTTTTAGTTGGTCAAACCCAACTCGTCACAAAGAGTAATGTCTTTTTGAAGATTTTCCCCTATCGATAAACAAAAAAATTACTACTACTACTCCTACTACTACTACTACTCCTACTACTACTACTACTACTACTACTACTACTACTACTACCACTACTGCTACTACTACTACTACTACCACTACTACTACTACTACTACTACTACTACTCCTACTACTACTACTACTACTCCTACTACTACTACTACTACTACTACTACTACTACTACTCCTACTACTACTACTACTACTACTACTACTACTACTACTGCTACCACTACTACTACTACTACTACTCCTACTACTACTACTACTACTACTACTACTACTACTAGTACTACTACTACCAATACTACTACTATACTAGGAAAACTATAATCACCAACACCAGTGCAATTACAACCACCTCCGCCACTATTACAACTGCCATTGCCACTAAAATTCCTACGCCACCGCTACCACCATCTCTACCTCTACAACATCTACTACCATTACCATTGCCACTACTATTACTACCACCACAAGCACCACAAACAACGCCACCGCTACCACCACCACTACCGCTATCACAGTTACTACCGCTAAGAACACCACCACTAGTACAATGAACACTAGTACCACCAACACAGATAGCGCCACCGCTACCGCTACAACTACTACCACCACCACTACTACTACGACCACAACTAGTACAATGAACACTATTAACACCAACGCCGCTGCCGCTACCGCTTTTACCACTACCACTACTGAAGCAACTTCAACTACCATACTACTACTATTACTACTGCTAACACTACTACCACTGCTACCACTACTAGTACAACCACCAATATCAACACCACCACCATCGCTAACATAACCACAGCTACCGCCATTGCCAACGCTACCGGTATCACTACCACTACCAATAGTACTACTACTACTACTACTACTACTACTACTACTACTATTACTACTACTACTACTATTACTACTACTACTACTACTACTACTGCTACTACTACTACTGCTACTACTACTACTACTACTACTACTACTACTACTACTACTACTATTGCTACTACTACTATTGCTACTACTACTGCCACTACTGCTACCATTATTACTATTACTACTACTATTGCTACCATTATTACTACTACTACTACTACTATTATTACTACTACTATTGCTACTACCACTGCCACTACTGCTACCATTATTACTATTACTACTACTATTGCTACCATTATTACTACTACTACTACTATTCCTACTACTACTACTACTATTGCCACTACTACTGCTACCATTATTACTACTACTACTATTGCTACTACTACAGCTACCATTACTACTACTACTACTACTACTACTACTACTACTACTACTACTACTACTACTACTATTGCTACTACTACTACTGCTACCATTACAACTACTACTACTACTACTACTACTACTACTACTGCTACTACTGCTACTACTACTGCTACTACTGCTATTACTACTAATACTACTACTACTGCTATTACTACTGCTACTACTACTGCTATTACTACTACTACTACTGCTACTACTACTGCTACTACTACTGCTACTACTACTGCTGCTATTACTACTAATACTAGTATTGCTACTACTACTACTGCTACCATTACTACTACTACTACTACTACTACTGCTACCATTACTACTACTACTACTACTACTGCTATTACTACTACTACTACTACTGCTACCATTACTACTACTACTACTACTGCTACCATTACTACTACTACTACTACTACTACTACTACTACTGCTATTACTACTACTACTACTACTACTACTGCTACTACTACTACTGCTACTACTACTGCTATTACTACTAATACTACTACTGCTATTACTACTAATACTAATATTGCTACTACTACTACTGCTACCATTACTACTACTACTACTACTACTACTACTATTGCTACTACTGCTATTGCTACTACTACTACTGCTACCATTATTACTACTACTACTACTGCTACCATTATTACTACTACTACTACTACTACTACTATTGCTACTACTACTACTGCTACCATTATTACTACTACTACTACTATTGCTACTACTACTACTGTTACCATTATTACTACTACTACTACTACTACTACTACTACTACTACTATTATTATTACTTTGACTAATACTACTACTACCACTAGTGCTTACACCACCACCACCACTCTACTGCCACCACCATGGCCACCACTACTATTACCGCTTCTACTGCTACTGCTGCTGCTGCTGCGTACGGCCTTGGCCACCGCCGCCGCTGCCACCAGCACCACCACCACAAACGCTTCCTCTACTATTGTGTGAATTTGGTTACGTCCAAAATTTATTTGGTGGATTTTGCAACACTCTAATTTTTGTTCTTTTGTGTTGGAGATGAATAATGTTTGAGACAATATTGAAGACATTAAGGTTTTCTGCTATTCCATATATGTTTGATGTAGAGGCTGGGTGTCCCTAAAACCCGAAACTCAGCTTTTAGCACAATTTCACTTTCACATCAAATTTGATGTTGAAAAAATTCATTTGCGGTTTCGATAAATATCACGGGTAACACTAATGAATATGGTGGAAACGAGGATTGTTATATTAGTGCCTCGCAAAATTGTTTCAATTTTCGGTATTGATTATTTCGATGTTGCCTGGCGTAAAACGTTAATCCAGAAACTGCATTTTAAGCATTGTGTTTTTTATAATCAGAGTAAGTAAACAAGGGAACGTCCAATCTTGTTTGCGGACCGCTTTTAATTATCATACTGGTGGTTAACATAAACCTTGGTGCCAATTAATGTACCGCTATTCAGAAGATATGTTTGAAATTGCTTGCCAAATTACTATAGTTATGCACTTATGTACTTTTCCAACACCAGCCATTTTATGTTGGGAAACAAACATGATGAGCTCACCACTGATGTGTAGGGGTAGCGTGTTTGCCTAACATTTAAGAGATTCTGCATTATTTTTATAGTGGTTAACTCCCGCTTTTATACATGTGGCACGCAGGCGATGCCACTGGGTACTAGTGATACATGGACTGAAGATGGAGCACCGGTGGAACGCGATGGCGGGGGAAACCTAAGAACCAGGAGAAAACCGGCCCCTAAGCCGCTTTGTCCACCACAAATATCACATGTGGTCGCTTGGGATCGAACCCAGGTAGTCGAGGTGGGATGCGAGAGGTCTAACTACTCGTATTCGACGCAGCCAGATCATAGGTTTGATTTCGGTTAGGGTGAACTATCCGCATAGGTGCCTTTTCAGGGGATTCCCTTTTCTTAGAATACGAATGATGATAACTGTAATGACTTTGAAGGATAACAGATTATTCAACTTAAACTCTTAATATACATATTATAGAATTAGGAAATTGATGGACTTCAACTGCAATAGTTGGGTATTAAGATTACATCTGCCATCTCCTTTCAGTCTCTCATTTGCATAGTAATTAGGGGAATTAATTTGCATATTAATTTAATTTTCATATCAAAAATGTTATATATCAAAATGCTTGCATTAATAATAATTAGAGCAATTTATTTACATATCTGACAGACATCAGTCATTCATGCATATTAATGAGGTCCGCGGACCGCATTCCCCCCTAATAACCGTCAATAACCACGGATTGGCAATTATTGAGGTACATAGACTTAGAAGGTTCATTTTCAATTGAAATTTAAAGAGGATTCTAATTATGCAATTAGATTTTACCTATCATTGCACAAAAAGCTTTATACATTACCCGATTTGAATATTTACTAAATTAATTCAATGGAGTATAAAAATGCATTTCAAGGCATACGATCACAAGATGCTTTCATGCTTTGCCTGGTTGCACATGATAGGAATTGAGGTCACGTAGCAACGAAAGACGTACAACAGCAATTTAACTCTACACCCCTCATTCGTTTACATATTATAATTGAAATCCAAGGGATACTAACAAAGAATTATCATTACAAAATCATCCCACTCCTCTCGCAGCCACTAGCGATAGCCATCACAATTTAAGGCATAACATCATCCCGTTACCAGCCATCCCTTTAGAGCGCCTTTTGGCATTTGTAATGTGTGGTCGCGTTCTTTACCTTTCTAATATATCTACTTCAGTGAGAAATCGGAGCCTGCAGCCTTTACCAAGCCAAGCGTGGGAAACCACCTGCCTCCCCACTCCGGCTTAATCAAGATAGGATGTCATTCTCACATACTCGCTGTTAAGGAAAAAGAAGGATTTAGCCATGTAGCTATATAAACAACACAAGAGCACCAGACCACACATTCAACTATGGCTACCTTTAAATTCTTCAATTAAAGTAACGTGAAAAAAATTGAGGATATAAACGACCTCTGTAGAACCTGACAGAATAACGTCATATTACACATTCAATCTCGACTGCAGTTTTTATTGTCGAAAACAGATGAAACAAAAGTAAGTGCAATGTGAATATATGACAGCAGGACAAGGTAATTTTAAATTACTATAAAAACTAAAATATCAATTTTTTATACTGTAGGATTCGAGACATAACTCCACTGCCTCCGAAGTATCTAGATATCGAGAGGACGGACGTGGATAAAGTGGACGTCTGCGCCACAGACCCATGACACGATTGCAATATATATAATGTCAATGCAGAACAAGGACATGATAAGCAATTAGCCAAGAACGCTCCAAAACACTTAAGGTGCGTAGAACACTATAATAGTAAGAATGAATTAATTAAAGTAGTCAGGAATTCGTTAAGAAGGACTTTGAGGAGTCTACTTTACATGAACGTATACATATTATTTCTAACCAGAACAATTATAATGTTTCAGATCCGCAAAGAAACCACGCCAGCACAACAAGTAGAAGAATGCCCTTGCAAATCATCTCAGGAAACTGAGAACACTTTGAAGCTTGAATGCTGACTATTAGTCAGCAAGAGTTGAGTCCAGAGAACGATGGTGACCGCATTAAGACATCGGATCAAATGTGTATAGGGTGTGTGTATGACTTTATTACGACATTCTGTACTTTTCATCATAAGTGACAACGATAAATTTGTGTATATGACTCTGCTAGACTGGGAGATGGCTTACAAAGGCCTCTCAGAATTTAGAAACTACACCCAAGGACAAAAGTGCACGTATCGAGGATACAGTGAAACTATAGTGTTCTGATATAATGTTATTGCAACAATGGAAAATGAGTGCATTAGTCTTTTCAATGTATCCCCTAATGTTGGTAAGGTATTTTTAAAAAAAGAAAACATAAATTGGCTAAAAAGGACCTCTTCGTTTACAGAGAGGAATTTACGCAGTCTGTCTAGTGTAAATAATGATCTCTATGTAGGAACAAGTACACGGAGAAGGTATGTACTGGTATCACTCCAATTCACTTTCATAATTGTGCTTTATTTCACAAAAAGGAAACATTACTAAATTTCCACATCCAATTCCTTATAATTGTATCATTAAATCAGAGATTGCATGAGATGTGTTAAGGGCTTGTAGGTAAATATTTTATTGTGAATAATCAGACTAATAAAGATGTCTGAGTGGGATATTAGCATTCCTGTGAATTTCTAGTCTAATATTTACAGTTAACAGTTACCTCCGGCTGGTGAGAGCAGTCAATGATGAATGACGGAGCATATACGAGACAATCTTTTCTCTGCAATAAGGGTTAATTTTCTTTATTGTAATACGAACTCTAAAACCTAGAGTACATTTCCTACAAAGAAGCGAATCAAGAGCTACTGAAGTCCAAAATTGTGTCATGACAAGGACAACATTCGCTATTGACATAAAGTCTCAGGTTAGTTATATTACAATGATCAAACTGGGAGCAGTTCTTTTTTGCATCGTTTATTCTGGATGTTTGAGCTACTACTATAACAAATCTAGGCGCCTGAGGCTTAGATGTAGTAGTCGCAAACGTTACATTAAATGATTTTTTGAGGAAGAGCAGCTTGCATGTGAAAATCCATAGTTCGAAAGGCGATGTCTAGGGTCCTGTCAGCCTCAACTATCTTGGGAAATTCCACTTTTTCACCACCAGAAAGTCACATTATGGGTTTTCTCCATTCGATGCGCGTTAGTTTAACAACTGCATCTTCTGCTCCAGCAGGAGTACAATACAGTTTCTAGAGTCCTTGCTTCTTATCAGCACTAGTTCAAACTTGCTATTCAGGATTAGTTCCTTGTGACCATCAGCGAATCCTAGGAGCATCGATAGCGGAACTATAGCATTTACCATTCCGCTTGCAGGGTGCACAATGTCAACTTCATTTCCAAGGTAAGCCTATTCAGAACTTAGCAATCCACTCGAAACCATTGGGTTGTAAACTGTATAGTTGCGCATCGTTGTTAAGATACTTGGATTTCTTATTCTATTCTATTGTAGACCATTCATATCCAGTCGTATCTCTTCAAATATACATGTAATAGCTTTATTGCTAGGTTTTGCGGTAGTAACAGTTCCATCAGCTTTAGCAAGCGATCCTTCAATGTAAAGAAAACTGTTGCTAGGCAAAGTATATAACTCTTCAGCTTGGCAACGGGTCCTAATCTCATCATTAGCACCAAGAGCTGATGAATTATACCGCAGAAACTCATGCTCCTATTCTATGGCATTCTTGTCGTCAAAGATAGGCGTCTCTGTCACATTGAAGGTGTCCACAATAAGATTCTATATCCCAATACCTGGTGGAACTTGCGATTACTCGTCGTTAACAGTCGGATGGCTGGAGGCAAAGTACGTTGTGTACGATGAATTCCGCGCTTATTATATATTTGATGATAACGCTTAAAATGGATTCTCATTTCGTCGGAGATGAAGTATTATGATCATATCTTCATTCCTTAATTTGATGAGGTTTCCGTCTGGATGGGCGACTCGAAGGGTGTTAGAAATGATGATTGGCATGCATATCGTATTTGATGGTTCATGACAAATATGGTACCCAGGTGTAACAGAAGAAAAGAACTCGTATTTTGAGTGTCTGCTCCTACCATTATTGAAGGAGCCTGTTACAGTACTGAAGTTGACTGGAATGATGCTCACTTTAAATATGTTTACGTGGAAATCGGATTCAGCCACCTTTTCAGGAAGAATAACAGTAGTATATGAAAAACTTGAAAGTGAGCCAATAGAATGCTGTTTTGAGAAATCAACAGTGTAGGGGTATTTCACTTCGGTCTTCATGGTATTATTGTTAGCTCTACTGAAGAAGTCATCATTTTCTTGTCCTAGTTTAATCTTTAGGAATGTATTAATATCACCAATATGTTCCAGAAGGAATTTCGATGACGTTGAGCTCATCATTTAAAATGTAATGAACACAATTATTACTATCATCAATGTTTGGAATGGAATGGAAGCTATCAAAGATCAAAAGAGCAACCTCATAGTACTCTTCAGGATCGAGAACAGAAAAGGATTTAGATATGTGGTGATCACTGAATCGATGCCTTTAGCAGAAATGGTATAACTCATTGCAAAACAAGTTGCAAGTACAGGTGCCCGCAGATGACTGCTAACATTCTGCAGCCTGTTCGTATTATACATTATCCGCTGAGATATATCTCTGTTTCTTTTGGCGGCTTCAGATTGCCGAAACTATCAAAATAAAATGCTGTCTTTCCAACTTTCTTTAAAGCAACTCATCGAGTGCCCTTAATATGAGATGAATTAAAATTCTCAACAATGCCTTCACTGAAATGGGGGTTTGAAGGAAGATTGTCATATACGCACCTCTAAAATGTAAGCTCTTCAACCGATTGACATACATCTGTATATTGATGTAGCTCAATGCTTTTTCGGGTACAGGTGTAAGCCTCTGCCCAAGTTTATTGACTCATTCTTGCTGATCTTATGATTCTTCCTCTTTCTTGAATTTAGCTCATTTTCTTTAACATCATTATTTCTTTTTAAACTTCTGTCAATTTCAGAAGCAACAGCCAGAGTCTTTATCGTCAATAAACCTCCTCTCCGTTTTTTCTTGCAAAGACCTTTTACTTTCGCTTCCATAGTTTTGTAATGCTTGCCACTTCTGCAATTTGGCGGTCCGAAACCTTTTTTTTATTTTATACTTCTATTTATTTATTTCCCTCTTTTTTTATGTTATTCACTGTAGATGCAATTTAGGCTGCAACTCCTGCAGCAGCTCCTAGGGCAGCGATAATAGGGATGAGCCATAAAAAATCGACCGTGCTTCTTCTTATAGCCAGCTCCAAGTGAAACTTGCCTTCTTATAATGCTAGTTACAAGTTTTGCAGCTAGCTTTTCTCTTATGCTCAAATCAGTTGATTGAACTCCGCTCCAAGTCTTCTCCGCAAATATCTTATGTGTAAGGTTTTTTGAAGCAGCGTCTTTGTGCTCAGCGTAGACTATATCGTGAAGTTTACAAATTTCATCTAAAGGATTAATGCCTGGATCTCCTCTCTTTAGATGTTTTACCAGTTTTGTTCCAGGACCACGATGGTAGCAAATTAATCAGTTTGTTAATTATACCAGATCCGCTTTTGCTCTTAGTACTTCTAGCTTTCGTTGTATACTAATCTCATTTCCCATTGCAACATTCTTTCACACAGGTGGATTTATAGCTGAATTCATATCATGGGGTGGGGGGGCGGGAGGGGGTATATATTCATGAAGTATTCCATCTATGATTTACTTTACGAGATGGAGCTTATCAAGCAAAAGTGCTTACTATCGATTCAAGTTCTAGATTTTTTATAGTGGCCTAAGGCGTGATGGTCACGAGAAGTTGTTTCCATGAAACGTTGGAGCTTTTATTTTAGGAAGTTCCAGTGGAGGAAAGACGAACGTTTTACTCAACATGGTCCTACACGAGAATGGTCTGCGTTTCGAAAATTTGTACATCTACTCAAAGTCTCTCTATCATCCAAAGTATGAATATCTCATTAACCTATTGGAAAACATTGAAGGTGTAGAAGTGAATACCTTTGAAGATGGAGGAAGTTTCCTGCGCCCATCAGAAGTTAAAGTAAATTAAATTTTTATATTTGATGACGTCATTACTGAAAAGCAGGGGAAGATTTTGTCATTTTATGCTACGGTTGGACATTGAATAGTAGACTACTTATATTTAGCACAATCCTATGCCAAGGTGCCTAAGCATTTAATTCGAGATAATACAGACATAATCATCCTCTTAAAACAAGACAATTATACTTGAAGTGTGTGCTTAACGTATATATTAAAATGGGTAAGAAAGAAACTGATCGCTCTCAGATCAGAATGAGTATTGACAGGTTCGGATCACAGAGAAGTTCTTTAATTAGAGGAGTGCTAAACTATTTCATGATAAATAGAGACGGAAACGGTAGCTAACAGTTCAAGAAAAAGAGATTGTGCAGCATCCTAGATCCTGTAGATGTGAGTGATGCAACATCTAACGAATATGTTAATACTCTTTTGTCTGTCACTGAGAAACTCTTGCAAGAGTTTGCCGTAAAAGCACCATACCAACGTATGGGTGAATTTGAGGTTATACTTCGGAACCACATCCAGAAATCACTAAAAGTTCCGTATGAAGGTCCATTGGTATACCTAGCCCTGAATATAATATCATACTGGACATTATAAGAATGAAAGTATTATTACCACCTGAAAATGATACTGATGTGCCTAATAGAAAGTATATGCTAGACTAAATTAAAAAACGGCACCAATCGATTCAAATGGCGATTTTTCATTTCAAAAGAGAAGACTAATAGAAGAAACAGATCCTATACATGATAGCGACGCTGCAATTATGAAATTTGTTAGACATAATATTGGAAAGAAACAAAATGAAGCATAAGCAAGCTGAACCAAATCTGTAGCTACAGAAACTCAAAGTACTGTTGCAACAATAAACAAACATCTACAGACCATAGGAAATAGACAAAGCTTTGTGGCTAAACGCTTAATCTCATCAATGGATAGCATCACCATTCTTAAAACCCAAGTCAATGTCATAAATACATTATTAAATCGAATGTGAGGTCAGCTCATTGTTACACTACAAGCAAAACCATACAAAGGTGGCTCCTTAGGATATACGCTAACGTCAGATCTCGATTACTATGACGTTCCTGTATATGGAGAACTAATCGAATGTAATATTTTATTTGATCCGCCTCCTCCAGCATAAACAATTACAATAGTTGAAATAACTAATAAGGATATTGGTAGATATGCTAAACCAGTAAAAATAGATGATACCCTAAACTTCATAGCTTATGCTACGAGAGCCAACAACGGGCACATTCTAATTTTCACTCTTAAAAATTCATATAGTCTGACAAAAATAGAAAGCAAACTAAACCAATCAAAACAGTTGATACCCTAAACTCCATTGCTTATGCCACAAGAGCCAAGGACGGGCACATTCTAATTATCACTCTTAAAATTGCATATATTCTGACATGAATAGAAAGCAAACTATAAATGAGAGTGTATCGGCTAACTTCATATCACTTCAAGATGGATAGCCAACGTCCAAGCAAAAGCCAGCGTTAAACTCTACAAAAAAGCACAAGTCTTAAATAATCCGTAGACAAGCATACAAAAGCTCTAAGAAAAGGCTGCGTGAGCTAAAGGGACAAAAGTTTGAAACCCAGAGAGTTATGTGTGAAGCTCTTCAATATGTAACACACTCGCATCGATATATACTTGATATTCAGAATAGGATCTCCCTTCTAACTATATCGGCTAAAGAGGAGAAAGATGAGAACATTTCTACCCACCTGAAATAAGTTCGAAAGAAGGACAAGAATGATATAGATGTATTATACGTAGTGCGATATGAGGATGGAAGGTGCATGCTAAGAAGCAAAATAGTAGATTTCATAAATTATCAAATAAGAGTAGGACTAAAAAAAATCGATGCTACACCGGCATTGAACGTGCTCATGCTTAAGACATTTGCTAAAATGCATATTTACACCGAGGGGGATCTGGAAACTTATAGAAGGATTCTAGAATCATCACAAATGCACCGACAAAAATTTGTCAAGCAAGGACAGCTGAGAGAGAGCAAAGCTTACAAGTATAAAAGCATTATACGTCCTCTACTCAATAAGCACAAAGCATTGGGATTGGAATGAAAAGAACGTCATCCCGAGAGAAAGAAAGATTACATCTATTTGAACGACTCAAATACACTAGTGAATCGACTGAGACTACTCATTACTCTAGAGAGTCTGAAAATAACAAGCGCAACCAGGAAATCAACAAAGTAATTCAAGAACAAAAATCGTCTAGGATCATAACAGAGGTGAAGAAAAATATAGCAGAGAGCTTCATGCACCAAAATAAGAAATTTCTTAGGTAGAAAGATTGTCAGCAAAGTCCTTGATGATCTTGTACAGATTGATATGTTTAAAATGATCCCCCAAGCTAAACTAAACAAAAACTTTAAGTAAACACTTATCGCCTTCAACTTCTAATCTAAAATGGCATATGCAAGGCCATTAAAGGAAAAGACTGGCATTCAAGTTTAAAGGACCGCTCAAGAGATTTTACATAAGATGTAGAGATCACCTCGGAATATTCAAAGAGATAACGGGAAAGAGATGTATAGTAAGCATTTTAAAAGTGATAGAGGAGAACATTAATCACTATAGCACCTATAGCAACGTGAAGCCTGCTACCGTGGAACGGCTAATAAGAACATTGTAGAATTAGCTGTATCAGGAATTCTTAGCTCAAGGATCATACAAGTGGCTAGATCTTCTACCACGAATTATCTCAATGTACAATTCTTACAATTCCATTATACGAATGAAGCCTAGTGAAGTGAAGCTTCTTACCTAGATGGCCCGGGTTCGACCCCAAGCGACCGTATGTGATATTTGTGGTGGACAAAGCGGCGCAGGGGTGGGTTTTCTCCGGTTTTCCCCGCCATCGCATTCAACCAGTACTCCATCTTCATATCATGCATCACCATTGTCATCGTCTGCGGAGCCACAACTAGTAAAAGGGGCGTTAAAACGCTACCCCTACCTAGTGAAGTGAAGGAGAAGAGTCTTCTTCTATCAGTATACAACTATGTCCATCATCAAAGAGAGAAGATGACTGCAAGAATGTTTAAAGTTGGTGACTATGTGAGGATATCTAAATATTTAGGACATTTTGGTAAGGAATACGAAGCTAATTGGAGTGCTGATATCTTCAAAGTCGACGCAGTGAAAAAAATCTGACCCTAGGGTATATATTCTGAAAGATAATGATGGAGAGGAGATTACAGGAGCTTTCTGTGGTCACGAACTTAAGTCTACACTTTATCTTAGCACATACCTGATTGAGAAAGTCTTGCGCAGGCAACTCAATAGGATTCTTGTAAAGCGGTACGTTTACCCTAAAGCACAATGATTTGACACGACAACTGTACTATAGGAAGAATTGAAATAAAGAAACATTTAACTTTCGCCTAAGGTATTCATTCTCAAAACACATCCTACCTTCACCTTTCCCCCTTAACATTTTTTTATATATCTATAAGTCACAAAAAATTGAATGTTAAATCAGTTAAAAATCAAATTATATACATATACAAAAACGCATATTCAAACTATAATTAAAATACAGGCTTTGAAAGTAATATGGAGAAAAATATACATATTATATAATATTTAAACAAATATATAAGCATAAATTCATACAATAATTAATCTATACAAATTTATTTACGTATATACAATGCAATGCAGATGACAGATATCGCTGCGGTGCCAGAGCAGTAAAAGCGGGCGTTAAACACTAACAAAAAAAAAAGATGACAGATAGAGCATTTTTCCACGCTTTATCAGCCATGGCCTGTGAATAATGGCCCCAGACAAGAGTGTAATCTGGCATTAAATAAATTTCATTTTGTCGTCTCTCTCATGGAGAGCGACTTTATTCTCCTGTATTGTATGAATTGAATGCTTGTAATGCCGGCGCAAAAATTCAGGAATCGTGACCCTGATCGCCAACTCAGCTACCGAGCCTAGCTTATCGGAGTTTGTAATATAATACTTTGCTTACTTAAAGTCACAGAGAGCAAACTTTGTACAGTCTGTATCGAAAGTGTTCCGCATATGTTTACATTTAAAGTGCGCAGTAAATGGTGTTCATTTTATTTATTTTATTTTTTTTTAACCATGGCACCTACGTTTTCAAAGTTAAGTGGCAAGGTATTACTTAGTCAGAGCAGAGAAATAGTTGAAAATGTCCTTGACTTAATGAAACAAGAGGCAAAAATGCAGGAAGAAAATATATGTTCCCGGAGTTCTTCAAAAGCCTGTACAACGTGAATGAAAGATGAAAGAATAATCAAGGCAACTAATGTTTCACAGAGCTCGGTTTCCAGGGATACATCACTTTTAAGTTAAAAGATGTGGAAGAGTTGTGTCGCCAGCGAATTTCAGAAATTAACAGGCCACAATGGGAAAATGTATGTCAACATGTTGAGAACATTGAAAATCATTAGAAAGAGTTGTAGAAAATCAAAAAGAATTCTAGTCTAGGACAATTGTGCAGAAAGTAGCGATAATGTTGATGATGACAATAACATGAGCGAAGACGAATGACTGTCAGGTATGGAAGAATTAGTGGCGGACGATTGACATTGTTCATACAGTAGGCCATTTGTATAAATATTTTGTAGATATGAATATTCATATGAAAACATACGTTTAACAGTGCAGCGCCGTATAGTGCAGGTGACTAACAGGTGATAGATATTTGGCATTGACTGTGACAGGAACTCTTCTAGCATGCATAAATCAAGTAGTGAACTGCTTATCTAAAATTACAACACGCTTCCTAGCTCTCATTAAGACTTTCACATGTCCAGATCAGGTGCGCTAGTTATAGCTACCAAATGTAATTTGCTTTACCAAAGGTTTTTCTAATATCATTTAGACATTCAAAATAGCTATCGAAATTTAAATTGGACTTGCCGGTTTAATTTATAAATTTTACCCGTTTTACAGTCTGTCCCTCATATCTGCAACTATACAGGTTGGACCTGAGCCTGACATATTCGTGCATGGACATACCTCCAAGCTCATCCTTGAATAACTCCATCTCACTTTTATGCTGTGGTATTATTCCATATGCGTTATCTACTTCAAAATTTGGTGTGTCGCTTCATAAACTGATAGATATTTGTCAATGTTTCAAATATGAAGAAATCGGCATCCATATAGGCCAAGACAAGATCATTTAAATTTGGTTTCATGACTCTATAGACAAAATTTGACACTATCGCTTTTTTAAATATCCAAAACTGCCTAGCCTATGTAGATGGGCTTTTTCATGTGAACTTCCTCTCCGTTCAGCTCTATCCCTGCAGGATTGTCTTTAAGTATAATGCTCTCAATGTCTGGCTGCCAGTTTCCTGGCCTGCTTCCAAGGCGATACAATTCGGAATTCAGTATATTTTCGCACATTTTTAATGAGTTTGCCATACACAAAGTTATTAAATTTTTCCACAGATTTTGTTCGAATTTGGGCACCTCCCTTGTACGTCTTTCTGTATTCATATTATTAGTTTTAAGCCAGTCCGACTGGTCATATGCCAACACACGATGTATTTTTTTTTTTTTTTTTTTTTTTTTTTTTTTGCAATTTGAGACCTAAGTCAATACAGTGATAGAGGTTTCTATTGTGCAAGGTGTATTTTCTTTATTGTCCAAAGTGCCAGCAGTTTCTTTTATTTTCAATGTGGTGGTATTTGACTTTCTGGACAGACAGAAAGCTCGTTGTGCTTGACATGGATATGGCTAGGATACTCCAAATCAACTTCTAGCACATATCCAATTGGGGAATCAGAAGGTACCGGTGAAGTCTGATTTCTTCTTTCGTCACCCATTTTAGGTTTGCCTTATGAAGGCATTGAATCAATCAGCTTCCGTATAAATTATTCAAATCCCTATAGGAGGTATATACAGGCTTTTCTTCGGACTTGTATTCTGGTAAATATTTATTTTGATCTTTTATAGATCTATTTGATTCACTGCACATTCCATCTCTGATTCCTTTCTCAAAAAATTCCACCACTTGTTGATGAGGCTAAGCTTTACCTTCGTCACATTAAGCATATCATTGAAGGCAAGACCTGGTTACGTGTAATACCAGCAAGGATCTAAATTGTATACTTCCAGAGAGAGTTCCTTAAATTTCTCAAAGACATCAGCAAGCAATAGGGTGGCTGTTTTAGGTACAGACCGCTCTATTGGCCGAGAATCTGAGTTTGAATGTATTCTAAACATTTTGGGAGTGTTGATACTCCTTTTCAGATACACCATTAAGCTGTTCAATGTTAGGTAATTGAGTTACTTCCAGTTTCTCTTCAGTATCAACATATGAATAGGGAAATATCCATGTTGCTCTCATGAGCTCTTGGTGTTTCAAGAGCTTTATATTCTGCATCAGTTATCTGGAATTCATCATTTTCAAGCACGTTGGGTAAGCTAGATAGCTTTTCGTTTACGAACCTGAAGATATCTAGAAACCTAAATTCAATAGTAATGTATAACTTTGAAAAGGATATATACCGCTCTGAAGTGGATACGCTACATGAAATCGGATTATCATTTAATGACAGGCTCTGTTAAAAAGTGGCTGTCATAATTGCCCAGGAAATGAAAAAAATCGGTATGAAATTCCGAACCTTTCTATTTAAATTGAAGGCATTATGAGCGGCCCCAAGGAAGGCGCCTGTTAAATTATCGTGGTCCCAAACTTTCAAATTATGTTCCTCAAGCCCCTTTCTACATTTGATACAATGACAAGCGCTAAGAAAATCGACCCAGTCTGAATCTGTCAGATTCATTTCCTCTATATTGCTGTAAAGTGAGATTATCACGCCGGGTATCACTTTAAGCTCGATAAAGAAAAGTTTGATACTATCAGGACCTCTAAAGAGCATAAATTTAGATAATGTGTTGTCAGTACACCATACTGACTTGGGCGATATTGACATGGCTTTGTGATACTGCATAGCGCGAGCCCAGCTCTCATTAGTCGTGGACTCACAACAGTGGACCTTTGCTGGCACACTCTCAATGTGAGCGTAAATTACAATGCTTACAGGAGTACCCTTTGAATTGGATGAAAACCGGATATCATCGTTGTTTGTATCCATGTCTAAAATTTGTGTCAGCTGGTGTTTCTGGAACATTTCTTCAATTTAAAGTGTATCATGTGGGGCTCACAGATCCAGCGCTTGGTGCGGTTCTTCATGAATTGATTTTTTATAAATCCTTTATATCGTAAATATAAGTTTTCCCCCTCCATGATCAATAGTATATTAACATAAAATGCATGCTTTGTTTGTGGTTGGTATAGAAGAATTACAGATTTGTCGTCATATAAGACGAATACGGCTATCGAAGTTCCTTAGTTTTGTTTTTCAAATTGATTTACCTGTTGTAGCCTGACAAATGACTGAATTCTTGTATACTTGAATTTGCTGAATAATCGATCTTTAGGGTATTTGCTTGTCTTTTGTGCATCCTTCGTTACAGCATATTTTACAGCCAGCATACACCAGGTAACTCAGGTTTCGTCAACATTCTGTTTGCTTTTAAGCGACTGTTTATTGCTAATTACACCAGGGAGCTCTATATAACATGATGAATGGAGAGGTATATAATAGCTTGCACTATTAATTAGGGAATTTCCATAGAGTAAAGATTTTCAGCGGCTTTGTCCTTCGAAATTTGAAATGTCTACAAGAATTTCATTCACCATAGCGGAGATTAAAGAATCCAAATCGGAGGATGTAGCTCCAATTTAGTATCACTATTAAAGTATATGTTCTCAAAATGGCGTTAACAGATGCTTGGATCATATACGTATCTCGCAAAGAGTAAATTATCTTGAATCTCGATTGACTTATGTCCAGTATCGAGCTATCCTCATTGATAACGAGAGGCTCGCATCTCTCTAGGAATATCTGGCGGTCTGTGATTTTAGATGTATTTTATATTTTAATATTAAAACTTCTGTATTTTAATGCCCTTTCTATTGTATTACACTGAAGATGGCTATGACTGACTGACTTTTAGGACTTTATTTGACGAGGGTGCGCCCTTCGTCCTCATCGGTGAATAATGACTCCTCATGGGTCCTGAAGCGTTGCTGCGGTGATGATCCCTGCTGTGGTGGGCTCGTTGGCGTCCTTCCAAGTAATCCTAAAATGGTCGGATCTGCAGGAATGATCCGAATGGGAGATCCTAGATGCTCGCCCTGTGTCTGTTGAGGTAGCTGAGATGTCACTACTTCATCATCATGAATCATCACAGCCAGCGCTGTGTTCCACATCTCATCCTACAAGGAATCCCTCCAAAGGACGACTTCCGCCTCCTTGTTTTTAGGAAGAGTGGATCTAGTTGCTGAAATCTTTCCAATTGTTGTTAGACCATGAGCACCTGGGCTTGTTGCTGCCTCGAGGTTTGCCTACACTCCTCTTCTCACACAAAGATCTGGTGACTCCTGGACTTTATCAGGGTTCCTGCATGTTACCAGATCAAGAGTTAGTGCAGACTGCCTATGGCCTCTCCTTTTTGGACTCTCTTGAAGGTGATGTATTATACATGGTTTATACATTTTGCTTTAGGAAAATTAATATTGTAGATCTTACCCGTAAATGGAAGGAGCGAGTCATGCTGCACGATGCTACAGCCACAGTCAGCATAAGCCTGTGCAGCTGGAGTAGCCCCTGCTGCTCCTTCTTGACCATCGCATTGGTGTGTTCTGTTTTTCCCTGAAGGATTCATTGCTTCTGAAAGTTTTAAAAATATCATAATAGTAAACTCATTTTATTTTTTCGAGAGCATGTTTATATGTCTCATTGCTCATCAGATGTTCATCTAGTAACTAGCTTGTGTGTGCAAATGTATGCTTGCTTCTATGTTTGCGCGTGCATGCGTATTCGAGTGTGTGCGTGAGTGCGCCTACAAGTACGAGTGCGTGCGTGCATGGGCGTGTGTGAATGTGTAACCAAGTGCTTGTCTGTGCGAGTGTGTGTGCAAGTGTGTATGTGGGCTTGTGTGCGTGTGGGCTTGTGAGTGTGTGCAAGTGTGTATGCGCGTGTGTGCAAGCGTGTGTATGTGTGTAAGTGTGTGTGCATGTGTGTATGTGTATACGTGTGTAATTAAATGTGCATGCATGTGTATGTGCGTAAGTGTGTTGTGCGTAGGTGTGTGAGTTTGTTAAAAGTCTCTTAGAGGAAAATGATGGGTCTAGATTTCTATTATGATAATGTTAATAAACGATGAGTATAGTGAAAATGCACTGCGTTTTATGCTATATAAAGTCGTTACTAGTAAATGTGTTTGTATGTAACGAGATTAAGGGACTTGTGTGTTAAAAAGGTATCACATGCCTTGATGCCATGAATATCTATTTTCTTATTGCTTTTTTTGATCATTACAGCAACTGCTGAATCAACTATTATTTAAAGGTTATGAATTTCAGTTTAAATACGTAATTTGATCTAATATTCTATATAACTAGTGGGTTAATGTCTTGGTGAAATGAAATGCATAGGAAAGCACATTTTGCAGTGATTCTCTATATAAAAAGAAAATATGTAATGAGATATTATTCTTTCCTTTTTAATACACTATAATAGAGTCTTAGGTCGTCTCCTTAGCGCGGTGGTAGCATTGCTGCTTTCCAAGCGGGTGACCTGGGTTCGATCCCCAGTACCGACGTGGGGATTTTTCCCCTGCTGGGAGACCTGACCCGGGGTGCACTCAGCCTCGTAAGATCCCTGGGGGGCCAATTGAGGAGCTACTTGATGGAGAAGTAGTGGCTCCAGGTCATGAGGACTGCATTAACCGGCCGGGGGACTCGAGGTGATGACCACGTCTCACCCGCCAATACTGCACCCCATCCAGACGTCTGTAGTGGACGCAGCGCAGTGGATGGGGGACGCAGCGGCCGGGCGGTAGGCCAAGGTTCCCCGTGAGCTGTCGTGCCATGGGTTTAATAAAGTCTTAGCTTAGTATAATTAATTGATACCGAAGTCAGTGTTTGATAAAAAAAATCGTGTGTTCCTGAATATAGCAATGTACTCGAATTAACGGTTATAACTGTGTTTCTTCAATCTTCTCTAGTTAAATAACAGCGTATGGTTTTTCAAAGTACGTTGTGTGTGTGTGTGTGTGTTGCTGGAAATTACATGTTTAATGTGAAAATAATAAAATGTTTATATGGTCAAATAAAGATCTTACCTTGTATATTGCCAGATCCGATGTATCTCTCCTAGCAAAAATTGTGCTGATGTCTGGTTTCGACTTTGTTTTCACTACTGCTTCAAATAACTGACTGCTCCGAGCACAATTTTTTTCGCACGAATTCATACTTTGGTAAATAGAACGAGGGAATGCTTTTTATTGAAGATCTTTTTTCTTAGTGAAACCTACTGATCCTTGAAACTTCATTAAACTGTAGGATTCGTTCGGAGCTTCTTCTAGATAATATACTATTCGGTATTTCAGCTTTTATTGGTAATTGTTTAAGTAATTTATGGGTGGAGGTGCATATCATTTTAGTTTTGGATAGGTAACAAAAGAAGATATTCCAGTATTCTTCTCACGAAGCAGATATTCATTTATCTTATTCTGTCAGTTCGTTTGTGATTTGGGTGAATTTTGTTTTTAAAGTATAGTTGAAAAGCGGCTCTAAAAGTTTATGGTGGACAAGTGTATTTCATTTCCGTTTTGTATAGTTAAAAGCAGAATAGATTCGAAGATATTTTTCTTACGAATGAATGTACTGCATTTTTATTTCTCTTTATACAGCTCGTATACATTTTCGGAGAGAACTTCGTATTTCACGTTATTCGGTAACTGTTTAAGTAATTTATGAGGCAGGTGTGTCGCATTTTTCTTAGTTGTCAATGGTAAAGATTCTAAGACTTCTCAGAAATAGATCCTCATTTTTCTCTTAGAGACAGCTCGTGTAAAGTTTTGAGAGAGTTTCGCTTTTTTAAAGAATAGCTAAAAAGCGGCTCAAATAATTTGTGGTGGAAATGTGCGTTTAATTTCGGTTTTGTGCAGTTAACAATAGCGGTAGATTCTGTTTCCAATTTCTGAACAGCTTTTTTCCTGTAGAGAAAGGGGTTTTCTCTGAGGATAGGTTTTCTTTCGTTATACTGAATGCCGCCAGAAATGTCGCTGTCTAAATATAGGGGAGCCGGTCTGGGACGGGGGTGAAATGAGTCAAGTCACTTAGCATGGTGGGAGAGTTTTCAGTGTATTACTGCATTTCACGTGAATCGCTATAGATACTGATGTTACTGGTTAACTTTGTCCCTTGCTGCTTTAGTTCGTTGCATACATCTTATATCAATTCAAGGACTTTGTGAATGTCTATGTGAGAGTGCGTGTAGGTTTGTTAGGAGGGTCGCGGGTTCGTTGCCAGTGATGCGTATATATTGTCGAAATCAATACGCATGTAAGCATGAATGTGTCTATGATTGGGAGTATGCGTTAATGTATCCCCTTTTGGAGAAAGTATGTATGGCGATGTGTCCATGTATGTCCCAAGTTCGATACCCGCTGGGGATATATTTTTTAATCGTAGCGGCAATACCACGTACTTGAATTTGCGATATTTGATGAGTGTATGAATGTGTCTATGAGTGCGTGCCTGTGTATGTATGTTCCGATGTCCCGCGTTCGATTCTCCGCTGGGGTCATATTTGTTGATCGTAGTACTTATGTCATACATTTGAATTTTGTCATACTCATGATTCATAGATATTGTATACCCAAAGTATTGGGATTAATGTTCAACCTCCCACACCCTTCTGCAATGAAATAAAAATAAACAAAGAAATCATGTTTTCCTGTTTCCATGAATCACATTATTACTTTATTAGTTAGAAGTTCCATTGATACAGTTATAGGTTATATAATTGTTGATCTTTTCCCCTTATATTTTGCCATTTTGTGATTTTTGCGCATTTTTAAGCAGTTTTCACTAAATAAAACGCTGAAATTTTGTTTTTGTATCTCTAACTATTGGTATTCAATATTACCAAAATGTTCATGTTCAAACCGTTTAAGTATGATGCCATCTTGTGATCGTGTGACTTGAAATGACTAGTCATTCTCCATTAAGTTAATTTAGTAAATATTCAAACCGGATGTTGTAGAAAGTTGTTATTGTGCAATGATAGGTGAAATCTGATTGCACAACTTGAATCCCCATTAATTTCAATTGAAAATAATTCCTCAAGGTACAATGTACCTCAATAATTGCCGCTTCGCGGTTTTTCACGGTTTTACGGGAAGGGCGTGGTCCGCGGGGCTCATTAATATGCATCAGTGATTGATGTATGTCTGTTATGTAAATAAATTACTTTAATTATAATTCAAATGCTTTGGTACGTAATTTTATATGCAAATTAGTTGCTCTGTTACTAAGCAAATGAGGGTAGTGGAAGGTATGCCAGATGTAACATTTATACCCTAATTGCAACTATTTAAGATTAGTTTATTATTTAACTTTAATTACTGTATACAGTTGTAAGAAAATACACAAAATGTCTATAAACCCGGGCTCATTTCAATATCATTACAATAATTTCATAAATTCTGGTTATCTCTCAGGTTAAAGGATGTTAAACTATATACAAAAATTTGAGGTGTTCCATTCTCATAACTTTCTCTACTTTTCTGCAAACAAACTACTCATACCAAAGATTGTCCTTTTACCTCATAATATTAATCAACATAAACAGTACGAGAAATGCTCTAATTACTTGGTTCATTATAAGTAGAAGGGGAATAAGAGAATAACTGAAAATATCTCTGAAATGGGTAGGCCTACGAAAAGCTGTATATGACGAACGGTGTGCTTTAATGAGATCTACTTTTTTGCGTAGTAAACTTTTGTTTATCTCATAGGGTTTACCAGATATGCAAAAGAGGAGGACTCAGGGGCTGTTCCCAAGAAATTTAGAATATACTTTTTATTTGCCAAGTAAACATCTTTAGTATAGTGTGTTTTAATCAAAATCGTTGCAACCATTTTTTAGAAAATTGAAAATGTTGCAACACTTTCAGTGTAAAGGTTAATTTAGGGATGGCGGATTAACCGACTTTCAGTTTAGAGAGCATTAATTGTTCTGTACACATTTAAAAAGCAACACACTGCAGAATAATAAAACAAAGGACTTCAAACGGTACCCCGCAGTACTAAAAATCGTTTACTTCTCAAAATATTGTAACAAAAAAATTAAAAATAACTGTAAATGAAAGCAGCCAACCTTGAAAAGGACCGCAAAGGACTGAATAAAATAGCTAATCCTCTAAGCTTAGATTACGATCCCCCTCCGTCTAGTATGAGCTCCTTGAATTCCTTATAGCGGAAATGGCGTGTTATTTATGCACGCTCTTTAACTGCTGTGGTTCTCAGTGTCCCATTCTAAATTGAAAGACCGCTTAATTTTGC
The DNA here is from genome assembly GCA_030762935.1 of Hymenopus coronatus. Taxonomy (NCBI): domain Eukaryota; kingdom Metazoa; phylum Arthropoda; class Insecta; order Mantodea; family Hymenopodidae; genus Hymenopus; species Hymenopus coronatus. Next base: position 290,649,798 of record CM060900.1, read on the forward strand.
TCAGAGGCCTCTCTATCAGGCTAGAGGTTCTTTTACGTGCCGTAAATCTACGACACGGGACCAACGGCTTTACTTCCCTTCCGAAGGAAGCCATGCTTAGGATTTTTACACGCGAAAAAATCCATCGTCCTCCGCCGGGTTTGAACCCACGACTTTGGGTATATGAAGTTTGCATGGTAACCATTACACCGCGGAGTCCCACTTTGAATTCCCTATCTCTACCATGTATGCGCATTAGACCTAGGCTTAAGCTCTCGTTAGAGACTCTCTCCTCCCTGAGTGCCCTATCTTTGCCACGGTTGAGCATTAGCCTCTGCGCTATCTCTCTCCTTATTTAACTATTAACAAACACTCGCCCAATAAAAACACAAATTATTAAACATACATCAACCCACTCACGCACAAGCACAAAAAGTAACGTGCAAATACATTTACACGCTCACCTACATACAAAAACATTTAAACACGCGCGAGGATACACAAAATACAGTAACATTTATTGTACACTAACCCGCATTACTTCCTGATTCATATATACAGCCGTATGCACTGGCATTTATTGTACCCTAACAAGCATCGCTCATACATGCATGCCTAGTACATACACATACCATACAGAGTACATGGTGAATGTACTTATATACACCCGGCCAATATACAAACACAAATATATAAACACAGATATACACACACGCACAACCAAACACACAAATTTACACAGCTATTTAAACGTATATCTATATGCAAAGACGTTACACATTCATGTCCACATAAATTGGCTAATATTTATTATACATTAACACACACTTCATCCTAATTGATAGCCATAATCACACTCATATGCACTGACTTTTATTATACCTTAAGATGCACTACAACCGTCGTTCATACATACATACATACATACATACATACATACATACATACATACATACATACATACATACATACATACATACATACATACATACATACATACATACATACATACATACATACATACATACATACATACATACATACATACATGCATGCATACATACATACATACATACATACATACATATATACATACATACATACATACATACACACATACATACACCCATACATACATATATACATACACACATACACGCACGCACGCACACACATACATAATACATATATACATACATGCATACATATTTGTCGCCCTCCGTGGTGTAATGGTTATCATGCTAACTTTACATACCCAAAGTTGCGGGTTCAAACCAGGCGGACGACGGTGGATTTTTTCGGGTTTAAAAATCCTTAGTATGGCTTCATTTGGAAGGGAAGTAAAGCCGTTGGTCCCGTGCCGTAGATTTACGGCACGTAAAAGAACCTCAAGTGTGATAGAGAGGCCTCTGAGCAAAATTAAGCTGTCTTTCACGTCCAATTTAGAATGGGACGCTGAGAACCACAGTAAGTAAAGAGAGTCCATAAATAACACGCCATTTTTACATACATACATACAGTACAGTACACGACAGTACAGGACAGAATATATGCAGAACTCACATACATATACACTCGTCCAAAACATAAACCCACATATATTAACACACACACATACATATGTACTGATATGTATTATGCTTTAACAGGCACTACATCTTTCGCTCATACATGCAATACAGAACAAAGGGGGAATTAATTTATTACACACGTATACTCGCCCAATACACCTTGGATGGATGGATGGATGGACGGACGGACGAACGGACGGACGGATACGCACGCGCGCGCCCACTCAAAAGCAAATCACAGATATTCACACACACACGAATGTGCAAGGACATTTACAAAGACTCCTACACGCAAAGAGATTTACACACAACACACGTGCGTATGCACTGGCACTTATTATACCTTTAGCAAGAAGTAAAACCATTGCTCATACATACATTCACATAAGGTAACACAGGTAAATAAGGCATATATACGTATATATATACGTACACTCTCCATATGCATATAAGGTCATACACAGACACGAACACGCACCTACAAACACACACACACGCACACACACACACACACTAGCGCTTAATAATTTATAAAATCTTATTAGCTCTGTAATCTACAGCAACACATGAATCCCTTGGGAAATACAAAAGACATGGCACCTCCATACAAAAGCAATGGAATTTTCACACACCCCCCAGTCGTTAGTACTTACGCTTACATTCTTTGACACTAACAATGAAGTGTATTGTGGCATCCCAATCTCACGCTACCTTTAGAGGTAACAACAGACTTCAAAGAACGGACGCTTTCCATTGTACATCCCCCCTCCACTTCAGAGAGTCTACGACAATCCGCAGCTATAAAGAATTAGAATATATAAAGCCATGTAGCCAGAATGTGGGGGGCGGAGACGAAGAAGTATATTCAAAACGCAAAAGAACGATAAAACCGTTACCCGACACAAACCACATCCATTGACAGAACAATAATCTCCACCAGGGTTAACCAAAACATTGATGGGCGTCCTTCTGATATTTTCCGGAATTTTTATAAAATCAGTAACAAGAGCCTCAGTAACTTATGTACTTTGTTCGACGGTAGCTCCAGGTAGTTTTCTTGTAAGTGCAGCGGTGAAAGTGATAAAGAAATAAAAATGAACAAAGAAATCTAATACCTAGCCCGGGAGGTATTAGATGTCTATGCTATTTCTCCATTAGTGCATCATGTTCCTGAAATCAAATTAGCTGATAGAAATATTCTTCCAGCCCTAAATAATATCGAAAGATGAAAGGTAATGATATTCTGTTATTATTAATAACTTCATATGGGATTGTTTGCATTTATAATATATTTAGGTTATGATTAGATTAGCTTAATTTAATTGGTACTTTCTCATCGTTATGATTTTTCTTTCGAAGTGCCCTTTTCAAGCGCTAAGTTAAATAGGAATAGCTTAGTCTATCATTGTATAGGAGTTTATGGTAATTATAAACTATGAAGGCTATATATAAGTATGAAGCTTGTAATATTCTTCTCCGGCCATCTCCAATCGTCGTGAGTTCATGTTGAAGCTATAACATTCAAAAATATTTGGGAGATGTCTACATGGATCATATGATCAACTGGATTTTTACAGCACTATGAATGGAAAGAAGAGATATGCAGGTGTTATATATGTGTAAAAAGCTTAAGAAATATAACATTTTAACATCATATAACAAAATGTTTGAATTTCTGATAATAAGGTATTATATGACACTGTGTTTTTCAGTTCTGATGCTAGAGTGATTTCCCGTCCTGATTCTAGAAGCGTGTCGTCAGGGCTCTAATGCTATAACTGATTCAAGCAGTGATCCCGGATTCAAGAGAAAGTAAATGTATAGGGAATTGAAGTGCTGATGTTGTATCGTCTGAATATAAAAAATTAATGTGTTACTTGTTGAATTAGAGTGTCTGAGTCACGCAAGTCATGAGAATAATGCCTTTTGATCTAATACATTTGTATACTATGAATTAATATAATAAATCATATTTTTAAATGTGATAATACTAGGCGATAAAACATTTATGTTAATGTGATTGAAAAATAATATCAGTAATTAAACGACTCTATTTGTAACATTTTCTTTGTATTTATATTTGAATGTTCTTATCAGTCTGGCTATTACGAACAAGTCTACGAAAGTTTGAATATGACTAACTGATTCTTGATTGCTTGTTTTCCTGTGTATTTTATTTCCTTTGATATGAATTACAAATTGTTCATCTAAATGCTCCACCTTTCTTGTTAATCTACATCTTACATTACATATTCGGGAAAAGGATAGTGATTAGGTGCTGTTGGTGAAATAATAAGAATTAATATCACGCTTAAGTTTTGTTATTTCCTCTGGTACATGTGTGCGAATGTGTGTTTGTGTCAATTATCGTTTATAATTGATTGATAGTTATATTTTAATTGAATGACGTTTTGATTGTGTGATGGAAATATTAGTGTGTGTAATGTGTATAAATATTTCATTCTCCAATCATTAAAAATGTTTAATTGGCGTATGTGAAGAAATACCATCGAATACGGAATATATCTCCTGATGTGCCTGATGTCGTTAACTACTTGTTTTTCTTTCATGGCAGAATATCTGCATCTGTAAAGCTATCTTCCAGCTGATTATATCCCCCTTGAATTGAAAACATATAGCATTAGAGTCTATACCATAATATTCACAGTGAATTACCATTGCGCAAACATTAATATGTGTTTTGAAATGAAAGCATGTTATAATAAAGATGATAATAATGATAATAATAATAATAATAATAATAATAATTCATTATATCTACTGGATTAAAATCCATACACCACTAGATGCAATTAAAATATATTTTGTATATTTTTAATTGAAAGAAACAGCTTCTACGTTTTATGTGTGATCCTGTTTCAATTATTGGATTTTCAGTAGTGTTTTGTTGGAATAATAGGTATTGCAGACATTGATTTGTCTGTGTAGGAACAAAGCTTTTTAAAATTGATAATTTGCATCTGGTAATGAAGCACCGGCTCTTAAAATTTTGGAACATTTTCAAGTTTTCTTTAACGGAAACAATTGTTACTTTACACAATTAAGCATAGCTGTAGATCGAATAAGATATTTCACATTGTTAAATTAATATTATTTCATATGTGTTTCTAAATTTTCAATTCCTTCGGAAATGATTTGTAAACTAACCACCAACATGAATTGGTCTATAAGGAAACAATTTATATTAGCAAATGAAATGATGCGTTTACTACCATTGATAAAGCTTTTTGAAAGCTAATTATTTGTTTCTGGTAATGAAACACGTGGTCATAAAATATTTCAAAATTTTGGAGCTTTTTATACAAAGCTATATACGATTATTGGTTTTCATATTGAAAATAGCTATATGATGATGATTATGATGATGATGATGATGGTAAATGTGGTATGAGGGCGCTCAACTAGGTCATACGCGCCCTGATAAAACAATTCGTGGCAACAGCGCAAGATAAAAGGAATATATAAGTAAAGCTGAAGTAAAACTTGAGCTAAAAAGAGATAAAAACCCAAGAAACATAAAACCATCCAGAGCTAAAACAGAAATAAACAATCTTATAAAATTATGCCGAACAATGGAGCGAAAAGAGGATAAAAATATCGAAAGCTAAAAAGTAATAAAAATATGTAATGGGACAAAGGTATAAAATGTCGAAAACCAGTACTAGCGCTCTATTATCAACCCTTAAAGAAATAAAACGATTTAAAAACCCAATGTAAAAGGCACTTGAGATAAAAGCTTTAAAATCATAGCTATGGCGCTGTCATTATCCATCAGGACCTCCACTAGACAGCCCGGAATGTCCATTAATGACCGTGTGTATAGCAGGGAAAAATACTCCAGCAATACATGAGGGTGGACAACGTTTCTCCACAGAGAGGACAGAATGGAGCTGGTTCGTTCTTAAAAAGATAACAATGAGTAAAAATAGAGTGGCCAATTCGCAAGTAAGCCAAGATCACCTCTTCCCGGAGGCAGAGACGATATAAAATTACCAAGTTGGTATCGAAGTCCTCATCTCTCTAAACTTGTTTCCACGGAGATCAGACCACTAATCATGCCACTCGGAAACCACCTCTCTCCGGAGAACAAGTCCAAAGTCTACACATATTACACTTTAAATAGCAGGAGGGCTGCCGTCTTTGCCGCCAAATCCGTAAGTTCATTCTCCGGCAAACCACCGTGACCAGGAATCCAATCAAAGCCCACAATTACGCCAAAAGCGTGCAAAAGGTGGAGGCCATCCTTAATGCGCTGTACAAGAGGATAGTTGTAGAGTCAAGAAGGCTCTCGACGGCATTAACGCAATCACGCATTACAAAGCAGTCACCCAAATTTCGACGACGGAAATAGCGAGTGACTCGATATATGCCATAAAGTTCTGCGGAATACATGTATGTCTACTTGGTAATCCGAAAGTATATAGATCTGTACCAGTAACAAAGGCACATTCAACACTGTGGGTACACTAATTTCCATGAGTGTCTATACCAATGCGGCCACTGTAATGGGATAAACATTCTGTAAAACAAGTATGGATTCTAGCCGAGCACATCGTAGAATTCCCGTATGCCGTCATACCGTGATCTACGAGGGATGTAGTACGTAAGCAAGGTGTCGCCTGGGGTGCTACAAGTTGCAAAAGCGGGCGTTAAACACTATAAAAAAAAGTAACCAAGGTGAGAGCACACTCTCACCCTTGGGAAACATCCTAGGCATTTCAATATTGTGCTTCTGTAAAGGCTCCCGGAAACGAAAACCTGCCGTCCTTCGACTAAGGGAGAGAAAGAGGTATCGTTTTCCCAGCTTGGGTGAGAAGAAAGCGTGGAATGTTGGATGCGCAGGCATGCACTGAAGCCCACAGTCATAATTACCTATCAGGACACCACGGCCACATCGCAGAGGGGTTCTGCCGATTAGGCGTACAGACAAATAACTGGGCTAAAGATTACACCAACTTGGAGCGGAACAGCGCCCAATAAAGACGGAGCAGAACTGTCCCATCCGCACCCCAAGATTTGTCACTGAGTACCCGTAAAATATTAAGAGAACGGTATTACCGCGCTTTAAGCTGCAGTATATGTGGTGACCAACATAGTTTCCGATCGAATATCAAACCCAAGAGTCTAGCCTGATCTGCGAAGGGAAGTATTTCTGGCTGAGTCAAACAGAAGTTACCATTTGCCACCTACGGCGCCAGAAGTTAACGCAGAGTGTCAGTTGAGAAATAAAAGCCGTTTGCCGAGCTCCAAGCTGTAAGACTGTCCAAACACTGCTGGAGACCGCGCTCCAAAAACGGCGTACGTTGAGAAGTACAAAAGATGGCAAAGTCGTCTACGAATAAGCAAAATGAGACACCCGGAGGAACACATTGCATAATAGATTTAGTCACTATAGCAAAAAAGCTTAAATACTGATCCCTGGGGCACACCGATCTGTTGAATAAAGGAATCCGAAAAAAAACCTAGCTGACCCATACTCGGAAAAAGCAGTCTTTCAGAAACTTCTGAATGAATATTGGTGGGCGTTTCCACATATATCGCAGTGGTGTATGTAGCGTAATATCCCAACACAATGCTCTCCAACACGTATCACAGGCCTTCTTGAGGTCAACGAATATCCCAACAGCTTGACAGTTCCTTACAAAGCCGTACATGATATGCCTTGATACCGAAACAAAGTGGTCAGCCACTGACCGACGTTTTCGAAAACCGCACTGGGCATTAGTCAATAGATTGTTGGATTCCAGCCACCACACCAACCGTTCATTGATCATGTGTTCCATTACCTTGCCGACGCAACTGCTAAGAAATTGGACGGTAGGTAAGGAAGATGACGGTTCCTCCCAGGCTGTAAAATAGGTATGATGCTGGCCTCCCGCCACTTTCCGGGGAACATAGCGTCAGTCCAAACACATTCTATACCTCGAGCACAAAAGCATTACCTTCAGAAGAGAGATGTCGCAAACATTGGGACGTGGATTCAATCTAGTCCTGGTGCATATTTTCGCTAAGAAGAAAGCGTATGGACAACTGCGCTAAGATTAAAAGCCGATTACAGTCGTCTCCTGAACAGAAGGCGGAACATCGAGATTACACATGAGTCTGCACTACTAGAAACGCTGGCGAATAACTGTCGGAGTTGGAGGTGAAAGCTCTGCCTAACATATTAACCACGTCAATTTTATTAACAAGAGCACTCGCTACTGTTTTAGTCGGACAATTGGCACAGGGGCCAATTTCCGGCCACACGCCTTAACTTATCCCATAGGAAGGTGTGTGTCGATTAATGGAAGCTACTAAATTATTCCAGGATATTTTTTTGCTATCCTTAATAACCCGTCTAGAATTGGCACGCAACTTCTTATAGTGTATCAAGTTACACACTGTAGGGCGACACTGGAAAACAAGGAAAGTGCGTGTGCGTGCACGAATGACATTCCCATATTGCCCTGAGCACCATGACACTGCAAATCGACGGGGTAGATCAGTAGAGCGCGGAGTATAGTGCTCAGCAGCACAAAGAATCGTCTCTGTGAGAAGGTCGACAATTGATCCACAGATGGTTGCTCGTCATAGCTAAAACAGCCTAACGTGAGTATATGTTCTAGTTGGCTTGATCTAAGCGCCATCTAGGTAACGTTTAGAATATCATCATGCATTAAGAGAGGAATGAGACGTGGGAAGTGGTCACTAGAATGTAAATCAGAGATGATGTTCTAACATAAAGAGACTGCTAATTATATGAATAAACTGCTATATCAAGGTCGGAAAAAGTACTTAATACACCAGAAAGAAATGTGGGCTCTCCGGTGTTCAGGAGGGCCGGAATAGTATCGTCCAGGAAATCGGCAATTAGATGGCCTCTCGAACAAACCAGAGGATATTCCCAAAGTGGATTATGTGCATTCACATCGCCTACCAAAAGAAAAGGTGTCGGTAGCTGCGAAATCAGGTCTTTCAAAGCAGTTTGGGAGCGGTCAGCAGATGGAGAGGCAGATGTATACTACAAACGGTGAAGTGGTGGATAAAAGCGTCATCCGAACAGCAACTGACTGGATATCAGATTGTAAAGGAACGGCCTCGGCGAAGATGTCGTCCCTGATGAGCATCATACTGCCTCCAGGAACAGGAACACCCTCCTCTGGCGATAAATCACACCTAACGGAGGAGTACTGCCTGATGGAAACAGTGTCCTGAGGAAGCAGCTTCGTCTCTTGTAATCACACGACCAAAGGCTGATTCCGGTAGAACATCAATTCAAGCTCTGCTAAATGTGGTCTAATTACGCGTATGTTTCACCATTGTCGATATTATGGGGTAAGTGCTAAATTGAAAACCGTTTCTACATATTCGGCTGTGCAGGTTAGTTTAACTAATTCTTCTTTGCTCTCCGACTAATGCCTTTCTCAAGGGCGTGATCCTGTCACTTTCACACCGCTCGTTTGGCAGTGGCGGCCGAATCCTCCTGTCCCATCTTCTCCACAGAGGAGGAACCCATTCATAATTGAAGCTTTCGGTTCAAGAACCTCAAACTGATATGAGGTACTGATCGGCGAAGGTGGTCGTCGCCGATTAGGGCTCCTGCCAGAAGATGCCTCAGAGGAAGATCTACGTGGAGAGTGACGTGGCCTGGTCCTTCCTTCCCTTAGGTGTTTTGGGTGTGGTCTTTACGATTTATTTCAAGAAGTTGGATCTGGATAACTGGTCTTAAACTTAAACACTGCTGCAGAAATTGTGACAGGCTTCCCAGTCTTGTTTCCCGAAATCGAAGGTCTAAGTGATAACCCGTTCTGGACTACTCTGTATGTTGGCAGATTTGGAAAATGCTGAGGCGGACTTAGACAAAGTGACAGTTGGCTTTGGTAGCGGCCTGGCTACGAGGATATTGTCAGCAATGGTGGCCCCGTTTAAATCGCAGGTCTGAGTTGTCATTTCCCGCCTAGGTACCGGTTTAGCTACAACTGAGCTCTATGAACTGGACCGCGGGACAGAGAGTAAGCGAAGTAGCTGTAGTTTCAGGACTTCCAAAAGGACACCTTTTCTTTCACTCGAATTACCTGGATTGCTCTCTCCTCTGCAAAACGGGGACAGTCACGGCAACTAGATGGATGTTTCCCACTGCAGTTAACACAAGATTGTAGTGAGGTGCAACTGCCATCGTGATGGGCATCAACCACTACAAGCCTCGCTCGTGTGTCCAAAGCGTTGACATTTATAGCATCTTAGTGGGTTCTGAATTTAGGGCCTAACTTCAATGGCCTTGTAGCGTGACCTAGGCCCTTGAGGGAGCTCCACCCGATCAAAGGTGAGGAACAGGGTACGAGTAGACATGAATTCACAATTCACTCTCCGCTGAACCCTGTGCTGCGAGATTATTTTTTATCTTCTCATTCGAGAGATCGTCCAAGGCGCGGGGGGACAACATGGAGTTGAGTGTCTTGTGCACCTCGGCCTTCAAGGGATAGCTGGCTAACGTAGAGACTATAGGTTATTTCGCAGCCAGGAATGATGAAAGGGCCTCAAACAGGAGCGCGCCATTACATATCTTAACATACGACTTAACACAAGCAGCAATTTTGTCAAGCTCTTTTTAATTGGTGATCGGGCTTGCCGTGGAGATCTTCCTACCTTTTTCTGTCCGATTAACAACCAAGTACCGTAAACGCAAGATTCAGCTACTTCTTTTCCAACATAATTCTCCAGTTTAGTATACTTTTATTTGGTGCCATAAACATTAGCAATACATTCATCCCACAGTGCTCCCGACCCACCACGGAGATCAACGAGGGGTCACCCCACAGGGGTAACTAACTAGTCCACACAGTGGATATAGCAGGCTTGCCGTCCCACTCAATGGAGTTTGGTATAATACCTAGTCCTCGCCGATTAATTAGGGGTGGGTTAGTCCCTAGCCTCCCGTTTAGGCGAAGCACAAACCAAAGCGGTGTATCAAGCTAAGCAGCCTTCCCGGTTACAGAAGATCAGATTCCGAGGCTCAGATGCGCAATGCTCAACCAACCAGGATATTTCATTCCACCGACAGAGTTCTCCATGCACGGCCTACTAGTGGGTGGGCATTTGGGCCGAATGACTCCCTCTCATCACTTAGAGATTGCCCACACGAGGGAGTCAGGGTTGGCTCGGGACCCAGGATGCGCCAAACACATACCTACCATAGTAGGCCCCTGGGGGGAGAAGGCACTGCATGTGAGAATTAATAAGCTGCTTCTTCCTGATGTTATAGAAATTCCGGATTATGTTGGTAAGAGGTCCTTGATGTTCGTTTATTTTGAGATGCAGTTTTACCGTCTTCAACGTTTTGAAAACGCCTCTCCGTCTCTGCAGTCCACCTCCTCGCTATCTGCCTTGATATTTTGTGTTTATTTTGGGTGCTCCCACTTTGCACGCTCTCTGATAGGGGAGGTATAATGGAAATCGTCTCTTCCCTGAAGTCTGTTGTTACTAGAGCAGAAAGTGTCAGGCTGGGATGCTATAATGTTCCTCTTTGTTAGCGTCAATGAATGTACGCGTACATTCTAAGGACTTATGTTACCGAGTGAGCGGGCAAAGTAATATTGCTTTTGTGTGTAGGCTTCCTGTCCTTTGTATCTCCTCTGGGTTTGTTGCGTTGCTGTAGATTGCAAAGGTAATAAGACTATGTAAATTGTTTGTTAGCGTGCGTGTGTGCATTTGCGTGTCTGTATATTATTTTATATGTGTACCGTGTGAGTAGGTGTGTGTGTGTGTGAGAGAGAGAGAGAGAGAGAGAGAGAGAGAGAGACAGCGTTATAGTTCCTGTTAAGATATTATAAATGCCAGTCATACTGTGTGCGATTGTAGATGTCATTGACTAGGGGTTTGCTCGAAATGGGTTTTTCACATCTGTGTTGATGTGTGTGTGTGTGTGTTTGTGTCTGTGTATCCTAGGCGAGTGTATATGTATTCAACTAAATTCCCTTGTAATAGGGAGGTGGGTGGGTAGGTTGGTAGGTAGGTAGGCAGGCAGATAGGTAGGTAGTTGTGTAGAAAGATAGGCAGGTAGTTAAGTAGGTAGGTACGTACGTCGGCAGGCAGATATGAAATGGTGGTTGTAGTGCTTATTAAGGTATAACAAACTACACTGCATGCGTATGTGTGCTTGTGTATATTTGTTTACTATAGTGTTTTTCTTTGCTCTGTCTTTTATTTAAGTTGTGACATTTATTTAGAGCTAGCAAAAAGCTGCCTGTTCTGTTAGGTGAAACTATTTTATTCCCGAAGATACCAAAACATTAATTCCAAGGCAAATATACTAGTCGCATTCATTTGTATCAGTATTTATCGTTGCGTTTAAGGTTGCATATTAAGGTAGAGATGATTTTTTTATACTGTTCCACGTTCACTTTTACTGCTGTGGCATAGCAGGCGATTGAGAGATATGATGATAACAATGATGGTGCTGATGATGATGATGATTGGAATTTAAGGCCGCAACAATTCAGGGTTATTAGCGCCCTTTTAAAGCAATCGTTGCTAAGAGCAATAAGGTCGATCAATAAAACAGATCATAAATGAATCTTTAAAAACAACTAAAATAATAAATGAAATGTAAAAAAATAAAACTGTCCATTGCACAAACCATAGGGAAGCTAACAAATCTTAAAACAACGGAGCTTAAGCTAGGTGACTATAAGAAAGGCTACATTGCTAAAAGATACAAGTGCTAAAGAATTAAATATCGCAGCTATTTCTCGCAAGCACAAATTAAATGTATGTAATACCAGATGTAATCTTAAAAGAGAGGGAAGATAAAAATTTAAAAACCCTAACTACCGATCGGTTATCATCCACTAAGATCTCTTCAGTAGTGCCGGCATTCACAGAATGGCTCTAAACAGGAAACACGAACACACTCTATCAGTGCATGACGAATCGTTAAATTTTAACCACACTGAGGACAGATAAGAGCTGAATCCCTTTTAAGTAGTTAGTCGTGTGTAAAAGACAGTGGCCAATACTCGGTAAGGCTAAAATCACTTCCTCACTGCGAGATGAACGAGAGGAATTTGACTAGTGTACCCGAAGATGCTTCACTTCTTCTAGCCTGTTGCCGCGCAGAACCGACCACTCTGCAAGCCAGCACGAAAGCATCGCTCTCCGCACAACAAGCCTAAAATCTTCGACTGTTGAACAACTAATTGTAACACCGTTGTTAGCGACTTTGCCGCCACATCCGCCAGTTCATTCCCCGACAACTCAGCTTGTCCAGATAACCCTGCGCAATATACATTAATGCCAGAGGCGTGTAAAATGTGGAAGACATCCTGAATGTGCTGCACTAAAGGATGGTAGCTGTACAATTCACGGATGTTCAGAAGTGCTCTAAGTGAATCACTCAGAATAAGACAGTCACAAAGTTACGACGGAGAACGCCTAGAATAGCACGGTAAATAGTATACATCTCTGCAGTACAAATGAATATGTAACCAGGCAAACTGAAAGTATGTGATTTGATTCCAGTAACAAAGGCACACCTTCAGTGCATGCATTTCCATCTGTGGATACACAAATTCGGTCGCTGTTAGGGATAACACAATTAAAAAAAAGGAGCACGGATACTACACACAGGATTCCTAGACTTCCCGAATGCCATTATCCCGAGTTTGATGTGGAATGTAGCACATAAAAAAATGGTACACCCTCTCTCCTTTGGGGAAAATGCCAAATATTGTATTACCGTGGTTCCGAAGAAGCTCTCAAAAACGAAAACCTGGAGGCTTTGGATAAATTCTGGGTGACGATAACGTTTGTTTAGCTAAGTAGAGCTAAAAGGGGTAAACGTTGGATGTGTAGACATGCACTTAAGCCCACAGCCATAATTTGCACGACGACATCGCAAAACGGGTTCTCCTGGATCGGCGTAGAAGGTCACAACTGCGCTGGTTGGAAAGGCTACAACATTCATAGGGTGCTGTTTATGGTCAGTAACTAAATTTTTCAGCACAGGCGGTCATGCTGAAGAATAAACAGTGCAACTTGGATAGGATGAGCGAACGATAAAGAGGCAGCAACACTATCCATTACGCTCCCCAAGATTTGCTACTTAGTATCTGCAAAATATTGAAACAGCGATCACATGGTGATTTGAACTGTGCTACATTATGACGAGCAAAGTTTGCGATTGAATATCAAACCAAGTAATCTCGTCTCACCTGGGAATGAAGTAAATCTCGCCCGAGGAGAAAGCAACGTTACAGTGGCCTTCTACGGCTCCAGATGTTTATGCAGAAGGACTTCTAAATTGAGCAGCAAAAACGATGTTTTGAGCATCAACCATAAAGGTTGTTTAAACACTCCTGGTGACGGCGTTCCGAAAACAGTGTATGCTGAGAAGTAGAAAAGATTGCAACGTCGTCTACGAATAAGCAGGAACAGACACCTGTGGAAACACATTACGATGCAGAATTAATCGCTATATCAAACTGCGTAACACCTAGTACCGACCCGTGCGGCACTCCATTCTCTTCACGCTAAGGATTTGAAAAAACCAAGCCGACTCTTATTCAAAAAATGCTCTTCCTCATGAGCTTCTGATTGAGTGACGCAAGATGTCCAGGTTATTGTGCAGAAAACGTAAAATCCCTGCCCGTAAACAAGTACCATAGGCCTTCTCGAGGTAAAAAAGTGTCGAAATATTTGATAATTCTTAAGACAGCCGTTCCTGATCTGCGTTGATAGTGACTCAAGTTGGTCAAATGCTGATCGGCGTCTCCGAAAACTACACCGATCAGAAGATTGTAAGATTCGAGCCAACACACCAACCCTTCATTGATCATGCGTTCCATCACCTTGCAACCGCAGCTGGTGAGGGATTTGGGACGGTGAGCTGGATGGAAGGTGACGGTCCTTTCCACATTTCGAAATAACAATGATGTTGTCCTCCCACCACTTAACTGGAAAAGTGGCAGCAACCCAGACACGATTATAGACCTCGAGTAGGAAAGACATAGCTTCAGGAGAGAGAATTTGTGTCATTTGGTCGTGGATGCTATCTGGATCCGGTGTAGAGCTCTCCGAACCTGAAAGTGCATGGTCCATCTCCGTCATGGTAAAAAGGTGAGTTTAGTCTTCAAAGTTGCCATAGCGGAAGGCTAAACCCAGATTCCTTCTGAGTTAGAGACATGAGCGAAAGTACTGCCAGGGGTGCTAGCCAAGCCCAGCTTATCAACCATAGTGCTTTTTTTTTTTTTTTTGACCGTAATCGGCATATGGATCGCTTTTACGGCTACACGCCTTAATTTATCCCATACGACAGAGGAAGCTGTGTGTCGGTTACAAAAGCTTTTTCTATGATGGCTTCCTGCTATCCGTAATAATTTGTATAAATTGGGCACGCAGCTCTTTATATTGTATCAGATTATCAAGGATAGCAGGACACTGGAAAACCCGTTGAGCACATCTATGAACACAAATGGCATTCCGGCATTCATCTGTCCTCCAAGGGGCAGGAAATCGACGGGGATGTCCAGTCGACTGCAGGATAGAGAGCCCAGAAGCAGAAATAGTTATCTCGGTGAGGTTTTGGACTAAAAGGTACACCGAGTCGTGGTTGTTGTAGTGAACAATGGCAAAATAGGAATAAAGATTCCAGTTGACTCGTTCAAAGTACCAATTTAGAAAAACCTGTTGAACATAAATTCAGTGCAAAGAGGACAATAGGAATAGGAAAGTGGTCACTAGAATGTAAGTCAAAGATGATATTCCATTGTAAGGAAACTGCCAACTGTGGTGAACAAACTGCTATGTACAGATGTGAGAAACTATTAACAGTGTCTCAAAGAAACGTAGGCCCCAGGTAGATTAGTATTAACCAAAACATTGGCGATCAGTTGACCTCTCGCAAAAGCCCGCGGGGTGGCCCGAAGTTGGTGGTGGGTATTCACGACACCTACCAACAGAATATGAGCTGATAACTGGGAAACGCACTCTTCTAAATCAGTGCACGAGAAGTCATCGGATGGGGGCGGGTATATGATGCAAGTGGTAAAGCTATTGGAGGGTAGGTTAATCTTTATGGCGACGGACTGTATGTCAGATTATATGGGTAAAGATTCAGCAAAGATATCGCCGATTAAGCAACATAGTGCCCACATGTGCAGGAGCACCCTCCGCCGGCGATAAATCACACCGTACAGAACAATACTGCCTGATTGTAACGTGCTCTTGAAGGCGAAGCTTGGTCTTTTGTAGGCCTACGACCAACGCTGAATCTGTTGGATCAATAATTCAGGCTCTGGGCGAGGCGGTCTAATGTGTGTTCTGCTATATATATATATATATATATATATATATATATATATATATATATATATATATGTGTGTGTGTGTGTGTCTATAGATATTGTCTATACTATGAAATAATATCTAAGTAGAAAGCAATTTCTGCTTTTTGAGCAGTGCTGGTCGGTTCCATTTATTCTTTTTGGCCGTTAGACCCACAGTTTTCAGGAGCACGATCCTGCCGTTTACACATTGTCCCTCTTACAGTGCTGGCCGAATCCTCCTGTTCCATCTCTTCCATTGGGGAGGACCCCTTACTCATAGTAAAATTCGGTTCGAGAAAGTTTAACCGATTAGAGGTACTGATCGGCGAAGATGGTAAACCAGGCTTTATATTGGCGCAGCGGGTAGATGTTGATGCTGACGTAGACGTAGATGTTTAGGACTTTGGGTTTGGCCTAGCAGAATCTTCGCAGCGATGTTGATTCCATTAATATCGCAGGTCGCAGTTGTGATCTCCCGTCTCGCTACCGGCTTAGCTGCCATTGAGCTCTAAGTACCGGAGCGCGGGACAGAGAGATGACGGAGGTGCAGGAGTTTCCATGCTTCCGAGAAGAACGCCTTCTGTTTCACCCATATATGCTTCATCGTTCTTTCCGCTGCAAAACGGGGACAGTCGCGGGAACTAGAGGGAGGATGGCCGCCGCAGTTAACGCAAGATGAAGTGGACGTACATGCTCCATGGCACGAGTAATCTCTACAGATGGCACACCTAGATTGACCAGCACAGGATTCACTTTTTGACCAAGGTGATGACACCTGTAACATCTCAGGGGTTTCGGTATGTAGGGTCTTAAACCTTTAAGGTAGATCTACTCGATCAAAGATAAGGAACAGGGTACGGGTAGGCATAAATAATAAATAAAGGGTAAAATTTCATCCTCAAGTGCTCCCTATACGTCATGGAACTCAACGAGGTGTCACCCCACTGAGGTGACAGAGCTACACTGGGATATAGCAGCGTCACCGTCCCATTCTCCCTTGAGTTCGATATAATACCTGGTTCGGCCAATTGACTAGGAGTGGGTTAGTCTCTAGCCTCCCATTTCGTTGAAGCAGAAACAAAAGTGGTGTATGAGGTTGTGCAACCTCCCCATTCACTGAAAGCCCAGGCTCAGATACGCAACCCTCAACCACGGATCTGCAGGAAGGGCACTTAAATGGACTGAGTCTATCACCACTCGGAGGTTGCCCACACAAAGGTGCCTGGGTTGTTTCGGGAACGCGGATGCTCCAAACCGGGCCTACCTTAGTACGCTCCTAGAGGATCTACGGAGAGCCCTCAATTTATTTGTACTGTACCAGATTCTGTATGATTTTTTAATTCGTCTAATCCATTGGCTGTGGAATCTCTACACACCTGATGTATATTCAGTTGAATTTACTATCTATTGTTGGTTTAATTTTATTCAATGCGGTGGATTTTAGAGACTTTATCTTTTGGTCCCATTTTATAAAAGCTTCCGTCTGCATGCTTTCATTTGAAACGTAGTCTTATATGTGAACTCTTCGATCGGATTGAAGCCTGTGACACTTTTGGCTTGACAGGCTGCAGGTAGCACATTATTGTCCCGTTCCACTTCCTTAGCTTAACTTCCGGGCTACTCTCTCTAAGCGATGATACCCTCGTTATTTGTTCCATTGTTAAAGTGTGTTGTCCCATTTCTCCTGTTGTAGGACTGTTACATTAAATAGAATCTAGGGGAAGGTAGGCTATTAATTATCCATCCGTTCCAGAGTCTATCGTGTGAATCTGGAAGTGCGATTCTAGTCGGTGCAGGTTCAGACCAGTTGGGTGTGTATAACACTGTTCCTTTGTTAGTGCTATTAGGATCGAAAAGGGGACATATTAAACTGCGCAACCACGTGTAATAGCACTTTCTCTAGAGGATTATACGTTTGTGATTATGCGAATGTCATAGAGGACCGCGCTATATTCTGTTTGAAAAATTGTTAATAGACATATAAATAATGCGTAGTCTGTATGGTGCATTCAGGTAATGCGCAGTGAACAGTACAGTTGATCAAAACATTTGAAGCAGTCGAGCACAAATTTAGGCCCTATTTTTGTAAACTAAACAAAATATTATGTGAATTCAGTATTTGGCACAGTACTGTAGGACGGAAATTTTCGCCCTTATGATCATTTAGTTTAATTATAGTCAATTTTTTCCTGAATTGGGCTAGGGTAATTGTGATAACATTTTGTACTCAAATCGAAATAAAAGCATTGTACACGATTTAATGAAAGTAATTGAAAGGCCGCGCCGTGGCCGAGTGGCCACAACACTTGCCTCTCACTTACACGGCCCGGGTTCAATCCCAAGTGAGAGCATGTGAAATTTGTGGTGGACAAAGCGGCGCTGGGCGGGTTATCTCCGGGTTCTCTGGTTTCCCACGCCATCATATTCCACCGGGGCTCCATCCTCATGTATCATTAGTGTCATCGCCTGCGGTGCCACATCAGTAAAAGCGGGCGTTAAACAGTATCAAAAAGAAAGTAATTGAAGTCTAATTTTCTGAGTACCACAAATTTGATGGATTACTTGAATTCTCCATTAAGTGTTAGATGGAAATGACTCATGAAAGGCCATTGTAGCTCCAAAATTAAGAAAGTTAAAGCTAACTCGCTGTTTCTTGCGTTTTCGCGGATTTCCGCGGCAGCGTGGTTGGTAGATGATTGAGTGATTACAGGTAGGCAATCACCTGTAAATTAATCTAACGGGTAAATTGAAAGAGGCAGGTTATCAAAGGAGTAACTAAAGGGTTGGGGTTATCAAAGTGTTAACTAAAAGGTGTAGGATATTCAAAGTGTTATGTAAACTGGATGGGCTTACCAATATTCATAATTTTTATATCAAAGAGTAATCAGTCTCTTTCTGGTCCAAGAGTAATAAAATATATCAACTAGCAGGCATCTGATCTCCATTTTGCATAGCATATAAACATTAAAGCTACAGGAACGGTGATGCAGCTTTTTATAGCGGTCCGTAGGTAAATCACTTGTTACTTGTATTCGCAGTTGCTTAAATATTCAAATTCCAGTAGTATTACCTTGCATTATTGGCAAAGTTAAGAACGCATTCTTCTAAGTGGATTCAATATTTGAACAGCTCCATGGTCCAGCTCCAATTGTTAACCAATTCTGCTATTATGGAAAACTAGCATGCTTAAAGTGGATCTCGCAATGTGTATCAATGTCATTATATTAATAGGTTTTAATTATGTACTCAGATTTCCTATTTGAGATGTGTTATTACAACTATTGCTCTTTAAATTAAAGAGGAAGTTAAGCTGAACGTAGTCCCATTTCCGGCAAATTCCTATTCCTTTGAAATTCAGTGTTTCGGACCGTTTAATCATAAATGTAGAATAAGTTTATAACCACACTATGCTTACTCAATGGTTGTTTGCCGTTTATAGAAAGAAAATTAAAGAAACCTATCTCAGAATTGGAGGAGGTCAGTATAAATGGAGAAGTTGGCTTTTACTAGCTATTACTAGCATTAAACTGAAATTAAATAAGTACAACCCACTTCGAGTAAACCCTTATATTCCTCCACCACTATATTTATAAGGGCAGAAAGCGAGCGTAAATCCTATAAACAATAATAATGAGAAAGGCTTAATGTGTACAATCCTTGAAAAATAAATTCAAAAGAATGGTTAGAGGTCAGCAAACTCAGGATCTTTGAAGACAGGTGCTACTTCTTATGTATCACATTTCCTTCTTCTCTTAGATGTCACACAATTTGAAAAAAAGGATAATATAGCTGATAAGATTTTGGTTAGGAAGAGAAATATGAATTGGTTGCTATAAAGTAGTCCACCAAAAAAACGAGCTGATCATTGTATCTTCTTATTGCTAAGTGGCGGTACTGGTTGAAATCATTATGACTATTTATCAGAAACTTTGACAAACTTATTCATTGGCAGAAAATCAGATATGAAAGATGAGCATATACATGCAAACACTGCTCTACCCATTTTGATGATCCGGGTTCGATCTTAAGAGACCGCATGTGGGGTTTGTAAAAAATTTGTTTATCACTATGGTTCAAAGGGACTGGAAGAATTGGAAGAATATAGAGAAATATGTAGGCAAAGTAAAGTAAGATGAAGAAATTTCAATCATCAAATATAAACATGTGGAAATTACACTGAAATTGCGGTATTCTTTCAGCTTCAACTTTGACAGTATCTCACTCCATATCACACGTGCACCACCAATCCTGTCTTAATATACCATAGCAGAACTATACTACAATGAAATTTTATGTAACCTGTTGCTCGCTTAGAAATCGATCTGTCTACTGAACTATATATATATATCGAGGTTATAATGTAGCTGAGGGGTTTTTTTTTTTTTGGGAGGGGGGTATCCAACACTTATTACAAACAAACTCGATAGAGTATATAAATATCTTCAGTCACGACAACTGACGAATGGACCATAAATGACTTCCGAATCTTCTACAGTATGCTACTTGTGTGGTAAAGGATTCACAAATCATAACTGGAAAGTGAGATGATATGAGTGGGAAACATGTAGTCCACATAAAACGTCTAATGTAGCATGTAAAATTGGTGTTTATATCTTAGTCTTTTATGTAAAGGCTGTGTCTCATTATAACAACTGACGTATGGACCATAAATGACTTCCGAATCTTCTACAGTATGCTACTTGTGTGGTAAAGGATTCACAAATCATAACTGGAAAGTGAGATCATATGAGTGGGAAACATATAGTCCACATAAAACGTCTAACGTAGCATGTAAAATTGGTGATTATATCTTAGGCTGTGTCTCATTATATTATATTATATCATATCATATATCATATCATATTATACTATATTATATTGCACAAGTGAGGCAGTAAATGTATTCCGAATTCAGAAGAAAACTGTATCTCATTCTCGAAGCAGATTGGTAATATTAAGATCAGGGTTGTTGACACATATGTGTTTCTGATTATAATATTGGGTAATCTGGTAAAAAGTATAGCATCACACTCTGATACACAAGAGCGCTCTAGGAAGAGAAGTTGTGTTCGATGACACGCAAGGGGTATTCTCACATACATCATGAGATGCTTTGAATGAAAAGAGGTTTTTCCAAAGGAACAGTTCTACAGCGGGAATTAAGAGCAAATTAATAATGTGATATAAATGTATGTGATCAGTTTAATGTGTGAAATTTAGGGGAAGATAGCGATCTTTACTTACTTTCATATGTACCGCTCCTCACAGATGTTTTTGAAACGTTCAAAGGCAGCGCTCTGAAAAACCATTAACTTCATCCGGAATATTATTTCGTCACTCTTGGATTTATATGGGATACATGATTTTATATATACAGGAATGAAATCGTGTTGCTGATGGATTTCGAGCTTCATAAAAGGAGGTTTATAGCAGATGTCTCATCGTTACGCTGAAGAAAAGAAAGTATATACGGAGCAGTTAAGTTCCCAGAAACATACAAAGACGTAAATAAGCAACACGGTTAACCAATGTGGCATGCCCTTTCTTATGGAGGAACGGAGTAAGATTCTCCATAAGATATAGTTAACAGAACAAGATTCTCTCGGATATGTATTAGAATTTGACGTTGAGTGTACTGCATAACCACACGACTAAAATGAAGAGTTATCTTTCCTAACAAAGTTCATGAAGACTATGTAGATGTGTTCAAAGAAGCTCTTTCTTCATCTGGAACACAGGAAGAAGC
This sequence comes from Hymenopus coronatus, assembly GCA_030762935.1. Taxonomy (NCBI): domain Eukaryota; kingdom Metazoa; phylum Arthropoda; class Insecta; order Mantodea; family Hymenopodidae; genus Hymenopus; species Hymenopus coronatus. The sequence goes on from CM060900.1 coordinate 290,671,418, forward strand.
ATGTTGCTCGTGATATTACCTTGAAACAATCTCTTAGTTTGGGAATGCAGCTAACAAGAATTCATCATACACACCAATTTCATCAGTCGGGGTGTTTAAAGCCTCTTGTTGAAAATAATGACAATCTCCGAAAACGTGCTTTAATGATTTTGAGAAGGATTCGTATAATCTATTTAATACACAATGTTTGGAGAAAAAATAACATTGCAGAATATACGAATCATATAGCCATACGTCTTGTGACTGACAGCTAGACTGAAAAATGTAAAAAAAAGTCATAGCGACCGACACCCATCAACAGAACCATACATGTACTTAATCAGGAGTAATTAATATAGTTTCCAATAAAATATATGTATCTTAACAAATACCTTTAATGGCTCAACAATTATTTACAAATAACCCATTAAGTTCACTGCTGCAAATAGTTCACTCCACTTAAGACGGTTGACAGTTTTACGACTGCACGCCGTCCGTGGCTCGCGTGGCACGTGCCGGCACTCAGGACTCAGTACAGATCACAACACAACAGCAATTATTCCTATTTTTATAACGAGAAAATGACGTTAAAGAGCTTCCTGGAAATTTCTAGTAGGTGGTAGTAGAAGCTTAAGCTTAGAAAACAAGAAAGGGTGCGTTCCCGAAGGTTCCCGTTACATTCTCTTCCATGTTGGATACGTATTCCTACTGTGATAACCCATATTGCGACTCCTGCCGCGAACTCGAGAGCTTCTACGTACGCGGACAGCATTGTCAGTCTGTTCCATCTTCAGGGTGGGGCGTCTTCACCAGCGCCATCGTAGCGGGTTAGGTGATCCAAATGTATTACCAGTTTCTTCCCTCGGGCTAGCCTCTGGATGCGGTACACATAATTTATCCTCTACACAACAAGGTACGACCCTTGCTTTGGTTCGTTAAGCTTGGGGCAGGTCCCTTCGTCCAGGTAGAGCGATATAGCCATACCAAATCATCTGTGTGAAAACCTCGGCTGTTGGCCTGCCGGTGTGTAACCGGTCTTCATGCGATGGCTCACTACCTGGATGTTTTGGCGGGCCATCTCATGCACGTCATTAAGTCTGTCTACGAGGTGCACCACGTAGTCGGCAGCTGGCACTTCTGTTCCAGGAGGACTCCCGAACATCAGGTAGTATGGTAATAGTAGTTCTCTGGCAAAGACCAAATTGGCGGCGTCAAGCCGGTGGTGTAGCGGGCTGAAGATCAGTATGCCAGCAAGAAACATGGCACTCTCACATCCCAGTCACTTTGGTGATTGGCCACAACCTTCCTCAAATGTTCTTCTAGGATCTGAATGTACCACTGAGCCATTTGTTCTGACTGTGGGTGAAGAGGTGTTGTGCGGGTCGGTTGCACTCCGAGTCGCTCCAGTGTTTCGCTTATGATGTTGGGCTTAAAATTCGTGTTGTGATCACTATGTAGCTCCATTGGTACCCCATAGCGACAAAACAGTTCCTCGAAGTGACAGTTCGGAATGGTCTTGGCCTTTTGTTTAGGGACGACGTACACCTACAGCTACTTGGTGAAGTAATGCATTGGAACAAACAGCTACCTGCTGCTCTTGTCTGACACGGGGCATTGCTCACTGGCTACACGTTCGAAGGACCATACCGCGTTATACTGCTGCATGCGACCACAGCTCTTGGTCTGTGGGATGCGACTTGCCGCACACACATGCCATTGATGGTACCATCTTTTAGCGTCTGCCCGCAGTCTCATCCAGTAGTTCCACTATCGGAGCTTCTTAAAGGTTCGTTGGTTCCCAAATGTTCTCCTCAAGTCCCCGCATGTACTTCTGCAGTGCTTCCGTGATCTTACCCCAAGGTAGAATCAGCTACTCTCTCTCTCTGGGTCTTCCCATCAGGTGACTCCCATACTCTGAATAGCAACCTGACCATCATCTTCAGTGAGTCCCATTGGGCTCAGCAGGATTTATACACAGAACTCCTTGGTGTGATGTCCTCACAGTTTGTCCTAGTCGCTGCCTCAACTTCTGTTAGGACTGGCCCCAAGTAAACGTTCGCCAGCTGCTAGTCCTGCGCTATCCCATCCAGCTGTAGGTGTCCCTGAATTAACACGAACGGTAGCAGCATACTGCGTCTCTTCAACCTCAATGCAGTGGCCGCACTCTTCTGAACAGGGTTGTCTAGATAAGGCATTGGCGTGGCTGTATCCTCTCCAATGTTCTGAGTAAAAATGTACTCTTGCAGCCTCTGGACCTTCCCGGCTCTTGAAACTTAACAACCAGGTGAGGGCAGAGTGGTCAGCCCTAAGGTGGAATGGCTAACCATAAGTACTCGTGGAAGTGCTCCAGCGACTTTACTATTGCCGGGAGCTCACGGCGAGTAACGCAGTTGTTCTTTTCTGCTTTGGAGAGCGTCTTGCTGGAGTAAGCAATTACCCGCTCCTGACCATTCTGGGTTTGTAATAAAACAAATGCCTATGCCGGTGTAGCTGTCATCGGTATACACAATAAATTCAGCACACGTTGTAGAAATCCTAAAATAGGAGCACTGCAGAGCGCTGACTTTAGCGCCTGGTATGCGCTCTATACCACTTCTGACACCATTGTAACAAATGTCTTTATTGACTCAACATTATTTTACAAATAAACAATTTTCACTGCTACAAATAGTTCCACTGACGTAAGCCAGTTGACCGTTTGTGACTGCTCGGTGTCGGTAGCTCACGCGCCACTGCGTGCTGACACTCCATTCACTCACGACTCAGTGAAACTCACAACGCAACTACAATTCTTTCTCCTTTTTATAGCGAGAAAATGACGGCACAGGGCTTCCTAGAAGTTTCTAAAAGGTAGCAGAAACCAAAGCTTCGAGAACGATTGTCCTATTACATCCTGTCCCGAGTTGTTTACGATTCCCAGCTATGATGATTCACATCCTAACTCCCGCCGCAAAAATGAGAGCGATCACGTACATTTAAAAACTGTAATGTACCTACACAACATACGAAACCCATGTATATGGTTACACATTCATTCTTCTATAAAGCAACCACAAGGATCCACCCAGATAAACTGTAATTTCTTGAGCATTTACACATAGCTGATCATCCAACAGATCGTATTTGCTACTCCACACAAAACAAACAAGTTATTGCGTAAGCTTCAAGGTAATGCAAATTGCAGAATTTTTCAATGCTTGTAGGCATTAGACCAAATATGTGCAGGCATGCCGTGGCCGAGTGGCTAGGTCACTCGCCTTTCACCAAGGGGGCTCGGGTACGATCCTAGGTGACATGTGGGATTTCAGATGAACAAAGCGGCGCAGGAACGGGTTTTCTCTAGGTTCACCGGTTTACCCTGCCATCGCATTCCACGAGTGCTCCATGTTCATTCCTTATATCATAAGTGTCATCGCCTGAGGTACCATATGTAGTAAAACGGGCGTTCAACGCTATAAATAAAAGACCACATATGTATGTGCTTTACATTGATGGAAGTGTAATAAAGGACGTCATGGACATAAAATGTATCGCATTTAGGACTAATCAAATGTAAAACAGCCAAATGAATTTAATGTATTTCATCTCTATATTTCTTCTACAGTACAAACTATTAAATCTACATAAACACCTTATGACAGTAAGAGAGTTGTAGCAGATGATGATCTATCCATATATTCCCATAAACGTTACAGTATCGCGTGTGCAACATAAGAGTACATGACACTACCTTAATAACAGTTTATTTACTTTCTCAGATAGCTACATGCCGAAAAAAAATTTAACCCGAATATTCCTCAAGCCTGAGACGCATATTGAAGCAGGAAGAATAAGAAAAGGGAACTGAGATATCTTTACCGCAAGGAGCACCTTTATTGCGAGTCTCAAGCCCAGATAAAAGATGAAAGGCGACTAAAGGATAACCTCTTATCAGGTATACGCCCCTAAAGTGTGGGATGATTAAAACCCTAAGAACCGAGGTTCTATACCCAGCTGTTGCGCGTCGTACACTTCCTAAGAGTTTATGTACAGCAGTCGAGAATCTAGCATGAGACGCGTGGCTCAGATCTAGATTTTTAAAACTATATTTCAGCGTCACCAGGGACATGTTTACAGTCTGTCTATGGTTTTTACTCATACTTGGCCATTTGCAGTATGCTGTTAATTGTATAAGGTGGCCCCATTTGGCAGCCGTGAATCGCTAACAAAGATTACAATGATGACTGTCCCTTAAATTTAGATGTGTAATCCAAAATGACCTCTGAAGTTGCTTGGAAATGCCTGTAATGTTTATTTGACAGGGTGTTGAACAACTTTGTTTTGGAATTAAACCACACTGTAATGTTTGCTTCCTTTTCAATGATTTGAATTACATAATCTTTTTCTTGAACATATCAATTTTAACCCAAAACGATTCCTTTTAATTGCGCATTTTTATTCCTTAGTTGCAAGTTTCCTGCATTGCATTGAGAACTCTCATGTACCAAAATGTGTAATAGATGTTCAAGCATGTTTTTAGAAATACATCCCTTGAATGCAGACTCAACAGGTCTATATCTAAAGCAGGATGAGGATGCTTCTTTGCTGCGGAGGAACCCCTAGATGATGATGATGACCATAACTCGGATTTAAGGGCGCTCAACTACATGGTTATTAACACCCTGGAACATCCAGAGAATTTCCGTTTCAATGGTGGTTGTTCGCATGTTGGCACCTATTTGGGTGGTTACCTACTGCTGGAACGATGGCATTTGCTCGCATCTGCTTGTGCAGGAAGGATCTTACTCTGCTGAGGTCATCTGCACGCTTGAACAGGATTGTACCTGTTCGGATGGCCCTCGATTGCTAGATTACGTCATCTACACACAGCTGCTCGGATGGATGCACTCTGTTTGACAATGTCATCTCCATTTTGGTGTTTGGTCCACATTTCAAAGGAGAGGGAGAGAGATTATGTCCAATATCCCTCAAGGTTATTTGTGATTGTGATTCTTTCTAGTTGATTGAATACAGGCATAGCCATCTATAGTTTACAAGCAGGAACCTGGTTAGTTTGGCAACATCTAGTGGAGGCTGTTTTGGTGGCAGTAAGCTTTCTGCTAGAGGCAAAACTAATATTGTTATTTATGGCGATAAAGTGGAGGAAATTTGAAACTTGTATACTTTAGAGTATCCATCATTATGCGTATACCTGTAATGAATAACATTTTAGTTAAAGGTGGTTTGTTGGTGAAATAAGTCTGGATTTACCACGTGCTTCTCCATACCAAAGTAAGTACAAGCAACACATTCCATTTATAATTGTATAATTGATATAACACCCTATAAAAATGCTATAGCTTAAATAATTAATTTCATTCTTTTTCTGCCTGCAGATTCTCAGGAAGTACTGTGTTTCTATGTATAGGAGTAATTACCACAGCTCTAAACAAGAGGGTTATGTAACTATTTTTCGATTTCCAACTGATTCTGAGATGAAAGAAAAGTGGTTAAGATGCATCCACCGGGATCATTGGGAGCCAAATAAAAACTCAGTAGTCTGCATTAAGCATTTCTCCAAAGAGAACTTGGCAACAGCTGAAACATTTACTGGTAGCCGCGGTAATTTGATTACACTACCACCAAAACGAAACGAGCTGCTGCCGGATGCCTATTCAACTGTATTTTTAGAGAAAAGCTAATAAAGGTATTTCTAAACAGCAACTTCTTCTTTTGAATTTTCATGATGCCTATGTAACAAGACCAAAGTTGCTTTGAAATATCAAATGGATATTCTAATGATCTGAAGTGTTACGCCAAAAAAACCTAACCCAATACTATGGTATTTGTTTTTGTACCCGAGTGTTGCTCATGCTTATAACTTTGCAATAAAATAAACAGAATTGCATGAAAATATTAGTAAAATATTTAAGTGCTGGGCTGTGCGCACCACTTGAAAGACAATAAAAGTCAACATCTTTAAAATAAACAAAATGCTGGTTACCTGGTTTTTGCACAAGACGTTTCACAGAAGATATTTCAAGATTTATAATGATTTTTTTAAATACTGTATAATCTACGAAGGGTGTCCAGAAAGTTCTCACTGGAGTAACAGCAAAAAACGGCAATATTATTTCGGAATAGACTGATAAATATAATGAGCAGATTGGAGGAAAGTGCATGAGCAAATGCGGAACCTTTGTTATTTAGTTTCATGGACTATTGGACTTTGCTATTCCACAATCTATCCAGCCCTCCATTTCCCCGCCGTTTTTTTTTTTCTTCTTAAATCGCATTGAAACAGTTGTTGGATTGTTTTTCCCTTTAGGCTATTAGATACCATCGGCCTCCAGTTGACATCTATGAACAGTGTTGCCAAGTGTACGTTCCGGCTTTTAACGACAGACAGAGATATACCTGGCATCCATCCAAGTGGACGTGCTTGGAGGGATGCCAGCTGCTTCATGACGTCATCGGCATACCTCAAAGTGGCCAAGAAGTGGTAATATACCTGCTACGCACTCCTAAAATACATTCAATACGCTTGAAATACCAATCGGATGGATGTCTGCTGCTTGGTTATATCCTTTACATGTGTGAATAAGACAGGACCTGTTCAGATGGATGCCGACTGCTGGATGATATCATTTTCAAACCTCGAGATGCCCCAAAAATGCTGTAGACCCTGAAATGCATTCAGTACTCTAGAGGCACCTCCTCCAGCATACTAATGAGCTCAACAAGGAGTCATAAAGTCGCCTAAAGTCTCAAAAAACTGCTAAATGCATGGAAATCCACTAACATGGCCTTCATTTCGCCAACTTAGGCGTTCGCCATTACATATGTTTTCACCTCACTCATGTAGAAAAATATCTTCTTTATATAAATTAGCATGACTAGGAGCAACAACTCCTTTTTGCCAAAATTGTGGCTTGTTTTCATTTCATATCTCTCTAACAATTGGCATCTCTCCATTAGAATACAGGGGATATAATATCAAATTTTGCAATATTTATGGGAACTTTTTAATAAGTTCTTTTAGTAACTTATATCAGCTACATCTCAAGCAAATTTCGTACTTTGAAGTCTATTGCAGTGGTAAGCACTCTTACTTTTGTTTAAAGCTATAAAATGGTCTGCGTAGAAAATCGTAGTACAGGTTGTTGGTACTTTAGTGCTCAGAAACAGTAGTTCGATAAAACAAATATTTTTTAATGAGTATTATTAGAACGAATTTCTATTTTTTAGTCTTTCTCAGATAAAAATTTCAAGTGTCATACTTTTCTTGCTAATAATTTTAAAATAATTTATTTTTAGCATTTTTTTTTTTTATTTTTAGCTGGCTTTTGCATAAGAGTTGAAAATGTAACCAACCTGCGCTAAATTGTGGCAGTTGAAAAGACATTATAAATAAAAAGGATGAATGAAAGGTTCTGCATTATCTGTATCGTTGGATTAGTTTCGCCGTTCAAGTCTCATCATTGGATGTTCTACATTATAAGTTGAACTGTTGTTAAACCCAAAAATAAGTGCCTATATTTTCGTCCTTTGGTGCGTTATTCTTTGTAACACAACGCGATAAGATTACCGAAACTGCAATATGAGATGGAGTTCTAGAACAATTCTATTTACATGCCAGTTAAAAATAGTACCCGAGAGGCCTCTTGGGCAGCCCATTTTGAAGAGCACGTGTTCACTCAAATGTGTTCGCTTTTAGTTCTGAGTTTACTGTTCCTTGGTGGTGCTACACATACCTAAGGCAAGGATAGCCATAAAAAGTGTACTTAAACTCTTTGTCTTGACAATAGATCGAAAAAGTGTTGCGATAAATTCGGTACCGTAAATTTATGTAAGAGACATACAAAGTCTGCATATCTATTAGTAAGTACGACAAATCAGCCTTAGTCATTTGTAATTTTGCAAATTAAAATACATGATGTATGCTTTTATTTCAAATAATATAGAAACAAGTAAAATTCTATCATTGTTAGATATCTGAATCCCTAAACCATTACCCTCCAGTTTTGTGTATTTTAAAGGAGCATTGGAACGTTTACTATACTGATTTAACTTACATTTAGAATTATAAATTTCAAAGTATATATTACATGCAGCCTCACATCGAGCGTGAAAGTTTTATGGAATGATTTTGGTGTTATTTCCCCCATTTTAGAAGGCAGATACCTGCAAATGTGCTGAACAGTTTAAACGTGCTCGAATTTTCAGCTGGAAATACTTCTGATTATTATTGCACTCATTTCCACCATGGCCATGTTTGCTCCTGTGGTAGTGTTTTAGAATATTATATTTTTATTAATACATTTGCTAGACTGGAATGGTTGTTCTCACTATTGGGCATAATTTGCAGAAAACGAAGGGAATAAACAAAATAAAGCTAAACAGAAAATTAAGATTGCAATCCACATACTTGTTTTAATAGTGTAAGCATATCGGTTAGATATAAAGCATATTTTTTCAGAAAATGTTTTTGAAAAATTATTTGGCATAAAATGAAGTGATTTCCTTATGCAAATCAATGTATTTGTGTTAGCAGTTTAATGCATTACGTTAAGGTGCACAGAGAGGTTATGAGCCGGCTTCACAGTTAAAAGTTAAGCCGAAGCTTTCGCAAAGTACAAACGCCACTTATGCTTTTGTATAAGCTTCGAGTTCTTACAGTAGGGCAACCAGGTTCGGCTTTACTGAGAAGAACAACTCCAGGGAAAGCCAAAGTGGTAATATTTACGCATGCGCATCGAGTGAATTTCCATCGTTTGTGGCGATGCAGTTCAGAAAATAAGCTTCTGTAGGTTAAACAATAGATCAAACCTTACTTCTAAGAAGCGAGTGCTCTCCTAAAAATTTTAATTTGCATATATTACAGTGCAAGCGACTTTACCAATTAATCTGGAGTAGGAAAACCAAATATAGGCGGAAAATATCGATGCAAGAACAGAATGGTGTGATAGCATTGGATGTTGCAATTTATTTGATGGCAGGAAAATGTTCAATTGAAATAAGCAGGCTTTCATTTGCATATTTAGAACTGCAATCTAACTGACTTCATATATAGGTTGCTTAACGTTTAGAAAAGCATTTCGTCTGATGAAGCACAATGTTACTGAACTATAAAACCATATGGTAAGGAAGCGACACAATTAGTGTGACAAATTATACGATAATGGTACGGAGCATAAAATATGAGTTGCCTTTACCAGTAAATTTTATCTTTATTTGTATTCATGTTTACTTAAACAAGTTCTCGGTTATTCCGTGCGTGAGATTTTTCCATACTAAATATTGCAAATGTCCTTATGTTGCGCAAATGGGTGAAAATAATTAAATAATTCATCACTAATATCGTCCTTTTTAGATAACATGGTGATTCTTTAGATTAAACATAGCTCTGTGCAGTTTAAGTCAAGCCAGGAATAAGCTGACTTATCGCTTTAACTCGGTACTGCAAAACTACATTATGGTTTAAAGTTTGTGCATAAGCCTGATTGGAAGCATAAGCTTAAACTGTGAGTTCAGGCTTCAGAGGCATATACTAATATAAACTACAGCAGCAGTTAGTAAATGCATGTCAAATGAACTAGATTACCAAGAAAAACTAATTAATAAAGACTACTCAAAAGGAAGAATTGACCCCAGAAATAATTTCGCTATTATCTACTTTCCTTTCTTTGACAGGTGATTGCTGGCCACTGATCAGCATCATTAAGATGGCCGAATTAATTATTTTTGTAATTATTTTTATAATCTATCAAGAATGTTTTAGTCAAAGCTGATATGAAGTCAACATAAACTTGTGAAATATTCAAATAGGCAGAGTCCTGTTAACTAATGATTTCTCAATTATATAGTTTATTAAGCAAAAGTATTTTCCAAATTATTCGTAAAATTTTGCTAAACCCGTTACCTTGTGTAAACTCTGTTGCGGCAATAAAGAAGAGTTTTTGTTACAATAGTGATACAGCGAGAGTATTTTTTTCAGAGCGGAACCTAACAGAAAATAAGAGTTGCTGGACGAAAAATAAAACCACTACTAGGCTCACTGGGTGAGTAACCGGCGTTTCATGCACGCGCCAACTCTGTGTTTAAACTTTGATTTTTGCAGTGTTATATACTTTTCATTCTAGGAGAGTCGATGTCAATAAATACAAACCACTGGCCAGAAGTATTCACTAATAGACCCCTACAATTACAAAGGCCTGCAGTATTATAATTGAAATGATAGTGTTCATCACATATATAAATATATAGTTATGAATACCTAGAAGTACTAATTTATTTTATTTTACTTAGAATTCAATGAAAATGAGATGTGGTTCCTCTCAAAAATATCAGAAAAAACATTCCATCACTCTCATTACTGATAATCAGGACTATTCTGTATCCTTTTGTTATGACTTAACAAATTTTAAAAGCCGTTAATCATGTTACATACTATTCGGTATTCTGTAACATTTTAGATTTGTTTATTGAATGTCACAAACCGTGAAACCCTGTTGCTAGCACATTTGTTAGGAAAAAGAATCACATAGATACCATTTGAATGCTGCAGTAAGAGGAAATGTATGAATAAAAATTAATACTTTAACTACTAAATGCTTACTTGGCGTTATAGCGTATGTTACGGGTTACACTTCGGTGAAAAGTGGCCCTTACGAAATTATATTTCCAAGATTGTTTTTAAAAGACGAATTTTAATAGCAAAATAAACTTCTTGTAACCTTGTATCGTAATAAAAGGCAAAAAACTTTATTTTAAGAATTGTAGACTAAAATATTGTTCAATGTTGTGTTGATTTGCGTTGCTCACGCATATGTGTTTTATATTTAGTTTAAAATTAGGAACAGCATTACGCTTTCGTTTCCAAAATGTTTAAGAAACTGCACCATTTGCCAAGATAAGCGGGTAGCAGAATACTATTTACGAGCTTTTGATTACCATAAAAGTGGGATGTGCCGTAAACAAGGCAGTGTGTTTAATCTGAAAGTGGATCAATGGATTTTAATTTTTCTTTAATAAATTTACACGTGAGGAATAATCCGAAAACACTAATATGAGCAACATTTCTCCAGATAATAGTGAAATTGAAAATAGTCTTCCTTTTCCCTTATGATCTTCCCCTTAATGAATGTCTAAAATAATATGGATAATTATCAGATATGAATTATGATTTACATTAAAAGGTTAAGATGCAATAACATTTACAAGATAGCTACCTACTTATTGTGTTTGATATATATACTCACAATAAAACTTCTGAAAAATCCACATGACAATCGGTATTTTCAAAACCTATCACTAAAATCAAAGGTTTATAAAGAGAATTAAGCAATAATTATGGTTTGATATAAATCAGTGGGGAATGTAGCAAAATAATATGAAAATCCAACTTTGTGCTGTTAATTATTTTTCCGATCTCTGCTAACCTAAAATTGAATCTCATATTACAGGGCCACTGACAGAGCTGTTCAGCCGATATGCGAGTTTTCTCCATAACGTACTCAATCCTGTTCTAAGCCATGGTGTGAATTTTAAAAATATCCACATAATTATATTTTATATTTTTCAGAAAAATACTCACAATATGCTTTCCCCTCCATCTCGGTAAGGAAAAGTGACAAAAACACTCGGTATTCGGTGTTCCGGGGCTCTTGACAGTAAGAAAACAAGAAGCTATTGCACCGCGCACAAATGTTTGGCTAGTCACTGCAGTTGCTTAACAAACCGCGAGGAAACAATCATCAGGGTAACAAACGAGTTTACAGTATAACAATTAGAGGAACTTTGGATAAGAATAATTCTTTAAGCTTATCAAATACTTATAGCCACTTCCTTAACAAGAAGTTAGAATATAGCCCTAAATGTCCTGATTTATTCACAGTATAAAGCGAGTGAGTGTGTTATTTAGCACTGCGTTGCTTAAAATGCTCTTTCCTCTTCAGAGCAGAGAAATAAAATCCAGATTTCGTATTTTTATCGACGTTATTAGCAGTTCTAGAAGCTTTGTGACATATCTTAACAATGATAAAAGGCTATTTTAATTTAAGAACTGCAAAATGTTCAATGTTCCATTAATATTAAATTACTTTTTCTCTAAAATAGTTCCAACTCGGTACGCAACTTTCCGTGTTGAAGAAAACTTTAATGTTGAAACACTCGGGTGAAAATTTCTTCAGAGACGCTTTCACATAAAACTTAATTAACTCGTTACATTGTAAAGAGTGGTCCATTGTAAACAAATGTATATGTTAAAATAGTCGTCATAAAGCTCCCTGGTATCAACTACACTTACAGTTTACATACATTTTCTTCTCCTTAACGGTTCTAAAAAATCTTTGTTATTCGTTACTTCCTGAATACTCTCTACTTCGTGCGTTACTTCAACAATATGCAATCTTTCCTTTTCCATCTGAAGTTTAGACACTAAGATGTCACTCTATAGCATTACAATAGCTCTCTTCTTCGTTTTAAATTAATGTAATAAAACGTCTACACTACGAAGTAGTATTTTATGGCAAATTGATAACTAGAAAGAAAATTTGGATTTCCGAAAGCCTTTCTGCAGTTACTGGCTTCATTTATAGTGATTGGTTTAGTGCATCTGAATTTCTCAGGTTTTCTATGCTTCTGTACATAACATTACGAATATTGTAATGCCATTGCTCACATCCCTGGATGGTCTTTCTGAAATATTAGATCGAAAAGAAGCTTTTAAAAACTACTTATAACTACTTCAGAATTAGTATTTTTTGTATTAAAAAATTAAACTCGTGTGCATAGCAGTGGACAAAGTACGTACACATATAAACTTGCCTTATTTCAACCTGCACTCTACCATTGCTTCCACTCATAACACTGGCCCTCATCAAAGTTGTGTAATAGACTTTTCCAAGAAGTGGGTCGATTCCATTCCTTTGCACTTTGTCAGAGATTCTACATCTCATCCTTCAAAAGCTACTGATTGTTCCTTTTCTCCCTACAGACATCCAACGTGCAGTCTAATAATTCATTTTCAAGTCCCTGTGAATATTGTGGCTATTTCTAAATTCTCCTTCTCAGCCGTATCGAGTTCAATCGTATAAAAACGAGAGCCTTTTCGATCCTTGGATTCAAAAAAGTAACATTTTCGTCATTAGCTCGTGGTCGCAGTTCAAATACAGTGCAAAGCTTCAACTTTCTAAATATATTTTCAATGAACATATGTTTAACACCTGTTGCTAAACATTCAGTCAAGACAGAAACCAATGTTCTATTTTCTTAAGAGTGAAAAATGGCGTGTTATTTATGGACACACTTTAACTACTGTGGTTCTCAGTGACCCATTCTAAATTGGGTGTGAAAGATCGCTTAATTTTGCTCAGAAGCCTCTCTGTCAGGCTTGAGGATCTTTTACGTGCCGTAAATCTACGACACGGGACCAACGGCTTTACTTCCCTTCCAAAGGAAGCCATGCTAAGGATTTTTACACCCAAAAAAATCCATCGTCCTCCGCCGGGTTTGAACCCGCGACCTTGGGTATATGAAGTCTGCATGATATCCATTACACCACGGAGGGCGACTCTAAGAGTGAGAATGCACTATACCATTCATATGGTGTAGTAAGTATTCCAGTTATTTTTGTTTCAGTTCAAAGTTTCATATCACTCATAATAAAATTATTACTCATCACAAAGTTTGTCATTTATTAAGAAAAAACAAAACACACAATTAACAGAAAATGGTCTAGGAAGTTCAGAACCAAAGATGCAGTAATGTTTCTAATACATCTTCTTAGAATTAAGCTAAATTTATTCAACACAGGGTTTTTCGTTTATTTTAGTACCTTTTTCTTGTATGGGAAATATGGGAGTCTGTCTTTCTAAAGATTTCAGTTCTGTTTTCCATTAAGGGTTAACCTTAAAACTGTTGTGTTATATGGGATTGTTTATAGTTATTCATCCACCTTTCGTCAATACACCTTAAAAGTCAATCTACCTGTATTAGCAGAGTCATAATGAACGATAAAATAATAATAATAATAATAATAATAATAATAATAATAATAGTGTTATATGGGATTGTTTATAGTTATTCATCCACCTTTCGTCAATACACCTTAAAAGTCAATCTACTACTATACTTGTATTAGCAGATTCATAATGAACGATAAAATAATAATAATAATAATAATAATAATAATAATATAAACCTTGCTAGGTTAACCTACAAAATTTCTCAGGTAACTGGGAGGGATTTTCATGATTCGGAGGGGACAGAAGTTCCCCTTATGAAAGCATACACCAAGTGCTGCAATAGCTGAGGACACTGCAGTCTTGACCACGATGTTAATGCGTTCGGTGGAAATAGGAACAACACAATTATGGAACATGTACATCGGAAGTACAGCCTGGCAAAGAAAACATAAGCAGTAATACTGCTTACAATAAATAATATGAAGACAGCAGCAGATTTGTAATGTTGTAATTGTGCAACTGTACATTCCCTCACCACCCTCGGCTCCCAAGTCTTGGCGATGCAGACAAGCACCCTGGCACTCTCTTTCAAGTACATTCACTTAGGTTTCCAACTAACTGCAGGGACTTACGTCATTATACTGCAGTCTTATCTGGCGAGGATACTTAGGCGATAATATCTGTTGCCAAAATTTGTGAGGGTTCAAAGCTTCAGGGCTGGCCAGTCTAATGGTAAATGTGCATTTTCGTGATTTTCCTCGGACGCTAGGCGAATCCTGGGTTGGTTAATTTGATCAGTTAATTTTTTTATTATCCCTTTCATCTCGGTGACTCAGTTTGTTGGGCACTGTCTTTCTGAACTCAAGGTCACTGGTTCAAACCGGGCCTAGAACGATGGTATTTAAGTGTGCTTAGACAGTCTGCCTCATGTCAGTAGATTTAGTGACATGTAAAAGAGCTTCCGCAGGACAAAATCCCGATACATCAGCGCCTTGCTGATATGATCCCAGCGATTGGCGGCGCTGTTAACAAACAGGAAATTTTAATTCAGTTTCCTTATTTTTCTCGACTATACCAGGCATTTAACTGATCACCCAACCTTGATTTGCTATAATCAGGAGCTTTCTTGCTCATCGACAAGCTTCTGACGCAAAGCGTTAGATTGTAAGTCTTACAAGAAGATGAGGGTAATCCAGAAAGAAGAATAAGCACCTGAACTATATAAATACCAGAAATAAGCTTTTACAACTAATGGTAAAGCTTTTGATTCCTTTGTCTAGTGGATCAAGTATTATTCATTCAATGTTCCTTTTATAGTGTATTTTTCCAGGATAGCATTTATGTACGCCTAATATATACCACCACTTCAGATTTGGAGCAACTACCTGACATTGACACCACGTAGTATTGGTGGTATTAATCATACTTAGTAACAAGGTTCATCTGCATAACCATACATAGGCAGAAAGATAACCCACAAGACCGTTAAATATAAGATATTTTTATCAGTACAGAAGTTGTGGCGTTGATACACATATGTGAACGTTGAACCAATGATCAAGCAACGTTTTCGAAAGCGTCGTCGGCTATTGCAGCACGAGCCGTTTCAATTTCTTCCCGAAGTGCTGCCAGTGTAACCGGTTTTCTACGGTGTACAACATTCTTAAAGAGTTCCCTGTAAGCAGAAGTTCAACAGAGTTAGATATCGAGAACGTGGTGGAGTTAGTGAGCCGGAAGACTGTCCCCAAATACGCACATATACCTCGGTGGTAATGTGATGGTACATCATGCTGTGCGAAGTAAAAGTCCTCATTACCATGGAGTGTATGGAAGTCGGATAAGACAGATGAGCATATCATGTTCAGGTACACTTAATCAGGTCGTGTTGCTTCAAAACCGAATGTCCAGTTAGGCCCCTCTATGACAACCCACACAAACATTAATTCCAGGCAAATTAATGGTGTTTTCCAAAAAAAGAGAAAAACAAACCATGTGGATTGCACATCAGTAGACACAGTTAAGGCACTAACAGTTCCATTAAAATTAAAATTTGCCTCATCAGACCAAATAACCGTGCATATAAACACCTGTTCCTCTTAAAATATGTTTTGAAACCACGCACAGTACTCCATTCCTCAATGACATATTTTTTTAATACATACAAAAGTCACGGTCTTAGCTGTTTTAATAATACAATAAAGCTGGTTATGCTAATTTGTTTCACGTGCACACTGTTTTGTAGATTTCTGCCGTGAGTGCTCAAAATATTCTAAACCCATAGCTGAGAACGCGGGGCTTATTGCTGTACGAGGTCTCCCAGATCTGCACTTGTGAACATTGTATAAGCACCAGGAGTCTCAGATTTGTCTCGAATGTGTGCAATTATTACTCTCCTTGGGGGTTCTCAAGGGCGGTTGGCCAGCGAAGTGGCTCTTCACTTAAATTTTGAATCCATACATATTTTTATTTTGTGCCTACTACTAATTCACACTATACTCTATCCGAAATCTCTCATGAAATGGCAGGAACGTACTAGTCGACAAAGCGACCAGACGTGTCGGCAAATATGAGAAGCAGCGCCATGTTAACGTGATGATGATTCTCACGTCGAAGAAGAGCCGTGTCAATTGTACACTCACTGCAGATGGAATGGAAGCAATTTGATCATATGAAGGCAAAGCGTCATTCATTGCCAGCGAGAGATAAGGAGCGTCATATAAAGTTTGCAACTGAGAAGACTAGGACCTGATTGCTGCTGATTATTAATATTATTAGAAAAAAGATTGTAACAAGGTGTTGGGAGGCTGATAATTTCTATCGGAAATAATAGCAATGAATAGTGAACTCTAAGGAATCTTTCAGTGGCAGTTAAACGGATATTGCTGGTGAAATGTTTGGGATTATACTTTTGCCACTTAAATAAATTACTTGAAAAGATCCCAATTGTACAGATTGATACGAACTCCAGGCAAATAGTTATAAAATGCAATACATACAAAAGTTGTTACTTAATACGAAACATCAGTGACTAATTTAGTTTGTTTTCTTTGTCTCTTTTTACTTTTTCTAACACCTATGTGCGGTGTAGGCATAGGAGGTATTCCAATCCCCCCAAAAATTCGATACTGACTTTTCCTGGATATACAGATTTTAAGGCACCGAAATAAAATGCAATTATAGAGAAAGATGCGGGTATGTTTTTGCGTCTCTTGTCAGCAGCATAATTTAAAAACGAAATTTCGATAAATACTGCATTTGCTATTTATATTCAGTACCTTCCAAACATGCAACACGAAGATTTTCAAGAATATCCTCTCACTTCTAAATACCCTTTGCATATAACACTTTTATTTTCTAAAAATGGTAACGATATGAAAAAAAAAACAAAAAAAGAAAAAAACACCACATGTTAAAGATATTTGTATGAAAATAAAATGAATTTTTTCAATTACTAGCATTAGCTGATTATTTCAGAATGAATTTATATAACGGTAAATTTTAAGAGGTAAACGATAATGTGCTATACAAAAAGAATAATTTTATTGAAAACACATAATGTATTTCAAATAAATGTTTTGTGGCAACATGTGCTGTTGTGAACTATTTAACACCTGCGTCTACAAATGAAGTGCAGAAAACATGTCAAAACCCTTTTGAATCATTAAAATAGTGTTGGCATACAGTGGATACCTGCTCATTGTGGTATTGCTGGAAACGAGACAGCATTTTCATTTGCAAAAAAGGGGACCCAAATCTTACTACCACCAAGGAGAGATGCCTCTAATAAGCCCGCGAAATTAATAATTCGCTCTAAAATTAAAAGTAGCCAAGAAAGCATACGTTTTAAGGTTCCCTATATAAAAAATTCATGTTTATAGACACGTCAATGCTTATAAATGTGTTTGTCAGTGTGTGTGTGTGCGTGTGTGTGTGTGTCTAATTTTATGTCAATAGATTGTGAAGACCACTTAATTCTGGACTACATTTACATAATGAGTAAACCTAAGAGATAGACAAAATGTTACTACATTAAACAATTAAATCTCGGAAAAACACAATTTTGGGGGTTAATCATTTTCGAGTTATTCTTTGTTATGCGTTTCAATTTTAAAATATTTAAACTTTTCTCAAACGGGAACTGTCATTCCTGTTTCTTTTGCTTTATTCCCGGTCATGCAAAGATACCCGAATTTCAATCACATAGCGGCCAGATTTTAGAAGGTGTAACTAAATTTTAATATCATTTCTGTTAATGTTTATTTTGATTAGCATGCAGCAGATAGAAGAATAAACTTTTGTAAGAAAAATTTGTCACAAAATAAGTACAGAAGGCCATGTGAATGGAACACATCAGATTTTTTTTAAAGTTAACTCGTAGATAGCGAAATAAAATTTCCTATGAGAAGTTTCCAATAACGTGTAAGCGACGGAGGATATAGAAAGTCAAGAGAATGTAACTCATTTTTCTTCACGTGATGGGAGTTGTAGAAGGTAATTTGTTAATTGCAATAAATGTTTTCATAGATAATGTATAATGAGCATACCATCATTAGATTTCTTCTTCTATTATGTGCCTGTATCATTACTCTTGTGTATAATTATACACGTAATCTTTCATATGAAGTTACAACCAGCTCAGAGTGCTCATTGTGTCCTACTACGAACTGCTTAGTTCTTAGAATTTCACAGCTCTAGTGAAGCGATATCAAGCGAATACAGCGCCGTGACAACGAAGGTCAATACGCCTCATCGCTTTTTTTCCCCTTTGTTTTTTTTTTTTTTTTTTTCCCGTTTTACAACTTACTCAGCTTTTTTCCTCATTATGTCTACATAATTTATTGAAACATTTTATTTTATAATATATAATGCCAAACAACACAAATTAATTGTATACCCTATTTTTACTTTGCACGTTTTAAAAACAAGACAACGAGTTGCTTAAAGCGAAAAACTATACGTTTTTGTTTTCTTTCTTATGTGTGACTTCTGCTTCAAAGTAGGAAATAAGTTAAATTCATTGTATAATTTTCCAGTTCATTTAAAAATTCGTAGTCGATATAAACCTACGTTCGACTAACGCAAAACAAAGAATGCAATTCTGAGGAAGAAGATAAGAAAATAATATTGTCCCAATAATATTTTACCGTGAACAGAGATATGTTTAGACACCAGCCTTTGAAACAATGACGTAAGGCGGCAAATCAATTTTTCAACTAAACTAAATGTCACTGCCATGAGGTGATTACTCGTTATTCATTGTTAAAAAACTTTAAACTAAAAAAAAATTGCAATTTCTTTTTACATCATATCGCTACACTTTCTTTCGTTCCTTCTTTTTTGTACGTCCCGAAAGAACACTTGTCTTTGGCAAAGTCATAACTACATATTACAGTTTTCTTTAAATTTAGTTTTTTTATTACATTTTTAGCTCTTCCAAGCTTGCACCCCGCTTTTTCTTTTCTTTTTTTTTTTTTTTCTTTCTTAGAATTCAAGCAGTTAGGGAGCTAGGAGCTACATTCATTTCAGGAGAACCAGGAGCTCTACATCACAACAGGCAACAGGAAAAGAGGAAGAATGCAAAATTTCTTATTCCAGGAAGAATAAAGGTGCTCAGAGCTTGTATATCCAGGGTTTAAAGGAGGCGATGCTGTTGTCGCGAATAATCCGCCACATCCGTATACAAAAAGCTGCGTAAAGCAAGAACTACACAGTATAAGGTACTATGCCTAACATATACACCCATTACTGTCCAAATAAGAGCTCTCCACAATGCAGGACGCGTTCAGGGAAAATTCAAGTGCAAAATATCTGTTGGTGAAGGATGGCAGGTGCCACCAGTACACCCCCGACACCTGTCCACAACAACCATTTACCTGAACATTCCATGAGCTACTATTCGAGCGAATCCGGGGTTTGTCACATTAGACAAGTACGTAGGAAGAAAGGCCAGATGATATCCATGTAATTTATCTGCGGTTGGTAGAACTTCATTGGCAATCTCATATGTCACCGAGACCCATTCCGTGTTGATTTTTTGTAAAACAGATCCGCGTCAAATATGATTCCAGAGCAACTGCGGATACTTAAACTGTACATGTGGTGTAATTGGTGCCCTCCGTTGAAGAAAAGTATAGACTTCCTTAGCCGTCCGAAAGCGGCCATCAGCCATCTCTGCCGGTGGTAATGTACTCAAGTCACGTGGGAACTCACGGAGCACTTTAGGTATTTTATGAGGTTTTTTCCGCTCCCAGAATAACTGATAACGCCGTAGCACCAAAATTTCTACGCTATCACCATTCATTGCGCAAGCACCAACATTTTTAACAAAAGTGCTTTCCATTGCATCGCCACATACAACAAACCCCAGCCACCCTGGCCCTTTGGGAGATGTAACTGCGCACTGGAAATGCGATACAGCTTCTCTGACAAGATGAAGTATCCGAGTACTTCTTCAATTCTCTGACTGTGTCGTGTTATGCGGGGCAGTACGTGTGCTAAGTACCATATACGACTCAAAGCAAAGGTATTACAAAACCACCCAGGTTGTGTCAAGTTTAGCATCCTCGACTTTTGGCCGTTCAGCGCACCACGTAAGATATTAATGCATGACGTCCAATAATAGTCCTATAGGTCTTCGTTGTCTCTACTGAAGTGTATCCCAAGAATTTCTGTCCAGAGTCCAAGTACATGTCGTCCAGGTTTACCTGGATGGAATGTAATTTCGCCACAGTACCTAACCGCTGAAAGCGGTTTTACCTGTGCGATATTGTAGGGGAAAAAGCTTTTTTTTCAGAAGCTTTTGTGTCAGTGTCCGCCGGACCAAATTTCTCCGCATCCTTAGGCCTGCGCGCAGCCGGTCACTTGGGCGGTCACCCACCCAAGTAGCGACCACGCTCAATGCTGCTTAACTCGACGTGCCGCTTGTGTGGCCATCCAGTTAAGCAGGCCAGGTGGGAGGAAAGTTGGTAGGATTAGGGAATTTGGGAGGGGTGAGAGGTCCCAGCTTAATCAGAGGGGGTTACGACCGGCTGGTCTCTCAACCGGTTACGACCCCTCCCGGTACTGCGAAACTTGGGGGCTGTTTGGCCTAAGGGATGGCAGTCTCTGAGTCTAGGGGCCCGAGAGCGTCCCTTGGCAGGGGGTAGGAATTTCTCCTTCTTGGCGCCCTATGGTCGTAGTCGCCCAAAGTGCGCACCAGAGGATTGGGGTGAAAAGGTATTTCATCATACAACGTGTGGGCACGTTCCCTCAAGACGTCGATGATATACGGGATTCCGGAGTAGGTATGTAGGATATGACATGGGAATCTGCGCCCAGTATCGTAGATCATCCCTAAAGAACTGTTCTGAACGGCTGAAGTCTGCGGATTGTGGACGGTGCCGCTGACCTCCAGACCTCGCAGCCGTACAGGATCAGGGGAGGAATGATCGCCTGTTACAGGCGCAGTTTGAGGTGTTTAGGCATGGTGGATTTAAAAACGGGGTTCAACTGTCTGAGGGCGGCGTAGCGTATCCCCACCTTGCCCCTTACATGTGGCGCGAAAGTGAGCCCGCGGTCGAGGAGAACCCCAAGGTATTTGGCAGCGGTGACCCATGGGATCTGCCGCCGCCTCAACCTCAGGGGTTGCACCGGCCGCCAGCGACGGACCTTCGCCAGGAGAAGAGCAGAACTCTTCCCTGGACTGATGGCCATCCTCCACTTTTCGCTCCACCGGCCAATGGCCCGGAGCAGTCGCTCTAGTGGGGGGAAACAGTAACGGGCATTCTTGCTCTGTGCCATTATGAGGACGTCATCGGCATATTGGCACGGAACAGTTCGGGGTTCCGTCGGGATGTCAGACATGTAGGCAGCAAAGAGTAATGGGGACAGTACACTGCCCTCCGGCACTCCCGCGCAATGGGTCTAACATTAGAGAGCCTCCCCTCTACTCTCACCCGGAATAAGCGTTCCTGGAGGAAGCTGCTTATCAGGGTGACATAGGGGGGAGGAACGCCTGCTTGCTTAAGTTTGTAGAGGAGCCCCTGATGCCAGTTAGCGGCGAAGGCCTTCTCCACGTCCAGCAGCGTCCAGGAAAGCCTTCTCGGCGAGGCGCAGGAGCTGCCAATTCGTGGAGTGCCCTCGTCGAAAACCAAACTGGTGATCCGGTAGGAGGTGCCTTCCTTGAAGAGAGGGGTGAGACGGGGTAGGAGCAACCGCTCAAAGACTTTTGAGATGGTCGAGAGTAAACTGATGCATCGGTAATTGCATGGGAAGACCGGGTCCTTGCCGGGCTTTAAAATGCATACTACTCGCGCCTCCTTCCAACAAGATGGAAAGTGACGGAGTTGAAGGCATGCATTAAAAATCCGCGTCAGGTGGATCACAGCCGTTCGAGGTAGGCGTTGGAGCATGGGCGCCGTGGCGCCGTCATGCCCCGGGGATTTTTTGGGGTGCAGTTTTTGAATTTCGGAAGTCACCTCTTTCGGGGTGACTATAGGAAGATGGATCCCGTATTGTGGTGGCGGCGTCTCCTCATAGAGGTAGTCCACCGTCGCCTCCACGAGGTCACTGAAGTTCTCGTCCTGGGGGTCCTCCCGGGGTTCAAACTGACTCTCAAGGTAGTCTGCAAACACTGTGGACTTCTCGCAGGGCTCGAAAGCGAGGCCCCCACGAGTGTCATGTAGAGGATGCTGGTATTGTGTCTTATCCTTCCTTAGGGCCTTGATAATCCGCCACGGCTTCTTTTCTTGCAGGTTGACGGTCTGCATCAGGTTTTCTCAGGCGTGTTTCCTGTGCGCTCGGAGTAGTCACCTTGCCAGGGTTTTGAACCTCTGGTATACTGCCCCTATCCTGGGATGGCTGAAGTGTTGCCACAGCTTCCGGACAGTCGCTTTGGCTTTTATCGGCCGCCGGAGTTCATCAGGGATGGTCCGAGGGTTAGAGGTCTCAGACGGGATGCGCTGTGTGTGAGCGCGTACCCCCTTCAGGATCTGTTGGGAGAATGCCTTTGCCGCCTCTTCCAGCGCCTCAACGGAGTCGATGCGTGGCCGCGGGTCGATGGTCTGGGTGAGTTCTAGGACTGCTGCATCCCTGTCGACTTCGTTAAACCAGTCCGGGATTGCCAGGGCTGGTATGTGAACATTGGAGTAGACCAAGACAGGGTCATGGTCGGAATCCAGTTCGTTTACCACCGAGAGGTCTAGCTGGAATGGAATGTTTTTGATGATCATGATGTCGAGTACGTCCGGCCTGCCGTGGGACGGTTAGGACGCAGGCCTTCTCGGTCCGTGCGCATTGAGGCTGGGATCTCCGCTGATGAGACGGTAGAGTCCGCGGCCCCTGTGGTTTGAAACTCGGCTATACCGGTGCCCGTGCTTTGCGCTGAAGTCGCCTGCCATGCAGACAACAGGATGCAGGTTTAAAAAGGCGGTGTCATCCGCCTTGAAGTAGCGGCCGTCAGGAGGATCGTAAACAGCTATCAGCAGCGTGTCGAGTCCGCCAATGGCAAGCCGAATGGCGCACGCCTACATGTGCTGAAGCTGCGGGAGAGGAAAAGGGGTGTGGGTAGTGTGGTTTTTGATAAATATAGCGGTACCCCCACCCTGACGGTGATCCTATCCGACCGATGGGTGGTGTAACTTGGCAACGAAAAAATTATACCAGCATGCAGGTCTGTTTCGCAGACTAGAAAAATGTCAACCCCATGGAATTCTAGAAACTCAAGCAAGCTTGGGTAATGTCCCCTAATTCCGTTTGTGTTCCAAAACGCGGCTCCTAATGGTCTCCTGGCGATTCTGGAGACCATTACATTGAGGAATTGGGGAACAGCACCTCCAGCGTATCAAGCAGGATTTTGTGCTTGACCAGGGGACTAAGCCTCGGGTCGGACAGTTGCTGCTTACATTTCCGTAAAGTGGGAAGAGCCCTGTTTATGTATTCCCCAAACCACAGGGTTAGGGTCCGGAATACGTCCATATCGGACGGGGAAACTTCCTCGCCATGGGTCGGCAGGGGGAAGTATACAGGACCCGGGAGCGTCGCCGCTGCGCTGCCAGTGTCCGCCGTGGCAGTGACAAGCTGCTCGGCGGGTGGCTGACTTTCTTGCGCCACTGAGGGCGTGGATTGTGTCTGCTGCTCGGTCGGGTCCTGTGATTGGCCCGGCCGAGCGGTAGGCTGGGCCCTGCTCTTATTTTTCTTAATTGAGACTTGGACTTCTTCTTAGGTCTTGGTGTACCCCTGCTTCCTTGCGCCGGCGTCTCGGTTGTTACGTCCATAGTCGTTTGGGTCGTCTGCGTCGTGGGCGCCGCCGCATTCGTCGTTGGTGGTGCCCCCTCCGTCGTCGTCTCTGCCTGCTGCAGCGTCGTCTCCACTCTTGTAAGAACGGCCGAGAAGGAGGCCCCGGGGGGATTGGCTCCACCCCACGGCCTCCTTGACGGTGGTTTCTATGATCTTTTGCCGGGTTCCGCAGCCCTTATATACACTTGAATGTGCCAGCCCACAGTTGGCACACTTGGTTTTTTTCTGGTGGGTTGGGGCAGAATTGCACTATGTGGTCTCCTGCACAGCGCTTGCACGCAAGCTTACGCACGCACACCTGGCTGGAATGGTGAAAACCCATCCAGCGGTGGCACTGCACTAGTCCACCCTGGCCGTAAAAGCGTTCCACCTTTACGACCGTGTGGAACAGCACATGGATGTTGTCTACTGGTTGGACCGCACCTCCTGGCATCTTGTCCACGACGACCATGAAGAGGGGCATCGGCACTTTGACGGCGCCCTCGTCTGTCTGAATGGTCTTTCGTAGCTGAGCTACGGAATCGGCGGCAATGCCGTGCTCCTGGTGAAGCGCTTGTTTCATCTCCTCAGGGGTACACATAGAGTCCGAGCCTCTGATTATGCGACGCTCCATATGGGGGCGCTGAGGGGAGTAAGAGTAGAACGGAATCTGAAGATCTTGAAGCGTCTGTTTGGCCGCTTCGAAATCCTCAGGGGTGTTGTTCAGGATGTGGACCTTACTGGGCTTTCTTTTGGCTTCGAAGCCGGCTTTTATCTTTGACGCCAAGCGTCGCAAGACTCCAACATGATCCTTGAAGGAGTCCGCGATTATTGGCGGTAGCCTTGTGCCCCTCTTGGCTAGGGGTGTCTGGGTGCCCTATGGGGGAGCACCAACTGTCTGAGCTGAGGCGGCGGGACCCGGAGAGGCCCTACCGTTTCTCCCCACGACAGTGAAACCGTCCGTAAGGGGTTCTTGAGGTAGCTCATCCTCATCCGCCGATTCAGGCAGAGGGGGAAGGGAGGGGGCATCCTGGGAGATGGTGCTTGTCACTTTATGAGGAGTGTTCTTCCTCCTTTCCCTGGTGGGTTCTGCCTCTGGTGAGGTGGAAGGGCCAGGTATTTACCCGTCATTTGGGTCCAGTGGTGCGGGTGCCCTCCGGCGTTCCACAGCGGACCGGACCTCCTTTAAGGAGGCGCCTGTGGGAGCCTTTAGGCTTGAGCTGTCGGGCCGAGAGCCCTAACCCTTGGCTGTGGTCTTGTGGACCCGCTGTCTCGTGGTCGGTTGGTCTTCAAGGTCACAGTAAGTGAAAAGAAAGAAGACAGTCACAGAGGAGTAAGAAAAGGGGTGAGACCTGTTCCTGGACTACCGTTCTTGTCGTTAGGAAGGGCCTTTTTGCAACGGGCTAGCAGGGGATTAAAGTTCACTGCCCGTCGGTGGGGGCAGTGAAGGCCGCTCGCACTCTCGCGGCGGGACGGCAAGCTATTAGGGGGTGCTAGGCCCACTGCGTTGCGGCTATAAGGTTGTGCCGGCGTGTACCATCCGGAGTCTGGCCGATGAGGTGGTCGCTGGAATTTTGGCGATGCCGTCGCCCAGTGTAGCTGCTGCTGCCCAAGAGGAGCCGAGAAGTTCTGTCCTTCTTGACGGTCAGATCGCATCTGCGTGAAGAATTTCTGTGCGTTGCACAGTGGGTATTCCTAATACCGCGGAATCCGCAGGGTGCGGCCCAATGGGGAGACTTACAGATTTCCACAAATCCCCCGCACATCAGGCATATTCCTATAAACATCTTCGTAGATACGTGACATCCTGCTTGACGGTAACCACCAGCGTAATATCATCCGCATAGGCCCTAATGACCAGTGACTGTCACTAAACCGCCAGACCCGTGATCCTAGTTTGCAGCTGTCGGAGCAAGGGATCAATGTACACAGCTGATAACAACATAGACAGGGGACAACCTTGACGGACGGATCTGGTGACCTGTATGGGGGCAGTCAGAAACCTATTGCATTGAATTCTACTGGACGCTTATCATTCCCAAATGCAACTAATTGAACTGAGATGAAAGCATTTCTGGGATTGCTCATCTTTACAGACATTTTAAATCAGATGGTGAGAGTGTTGAAAACTTATTTGTAACAGATAGCACTCTGCATATTATATAAACAGTAAACATGGCAATTTAATAATTTCCTTAATTTGAATTGCTATGCATGCTCCAAACAAAACAGTAAACCATTTTATAATTCGACTGCAAACGCTGAATAGCTAACCTAAGGAATAAAAGTCTGATATTTTCGTTTGCATGAACTTCTTCTTTTGTTCTACAAAAACAATTCTCACAAAACAGTAACCTTTTATCTATTTTGTGCTTATCAAGATAATCATTACCAGAAATGGTCTTAATACTTTGCTCCTTAATAACTCGAGGGGAATACGGGTGTCACTAGGGTAAACAGACAGTCTAATTGTCAAAAGCTGTCGCTATGCAACTGTCTTTGAAATTCGGTTGTCTTTCCTTGGCGAGTTTTAACGTGATTTATATTTTTGTGCACTAAGTTTTTGTGTATCTTTTACAGTTTAACAGCTATAGGTCCTTCAGTATAGGCTATTCCTAAAACATTCAATATATTCATTTTTAAATCATATAAACATCTTTAATATATGGCATTTTAATCAAATTCGTAAGAATCATTTTTTACAAAATGGAAAATCTTTAAAAGTGCTCCATGTAAAGGGTAGTTCGGGATTGATTTTTCAGAAAATCTTCGTGTCGTACTATTGAAGGATAATAAAATGATATCAAATTTGATATTTAGTCGCCTTTTCCTTTCTGAATTATGTTGCCCACAGATACACACGCACACACAGGCACACAGACACACATATACTGACTTTTGTTTATAAAAATTCCTTTTTGGGTTTAGGGGTTATCAAAACATAATTCCAGTGAAATTTCGGTATTTAAATTTTGAGTCGAATACAATACCTCGTCTATCTACTATGTACATTATGGATACGTGCTAGAGAAAGTAAAAGATCTGACGTGTTCCATTCACATGATTTTCTCTACCTTTTCTGCAAACAATCTATTCTGGCAAAGGATTCGTTTATTTACATCATGCAAGAGATAAACATTATCAGAAGCTGTTTTATTAGTTGCATGCTTTAAACAGAGAGGAAATAGGTAACACACTAGGCTAAATCGATAGTCACATCCTTAAAAGGCTGGTCGCTATATAAAAAATTGAAGTTCGGTTCAGGTCACAAGTGAAACAAAAGACAAAACGAAACATGGCTTCCCGTTTGAGGAAAGTTTAAGTAGTTTGAAATTGAAACCTATGACAAGGAGTATTTCGGGAATGATTAACTCTACAAAAATATGTGGAACATAAATTGTGTGCTTTAACCAAATCTACCTTTTTGTGCAATAAGGTTTTCTCAATGTTAAAGGGTTTATCGGTTACGCAAAATTAATCCAGAATAAAGAAATCACCAGAAACCATTCGCAGAAAATTCAAAATATACATTTTATTTCCAATGCCAATATATTTAATATACGGTATTTTAATGAAAATCGTAAAGGCTATTTTTGAGAAGAATAACACTTTAAAAAAAATTTCCACGTAATGGTTAGTTTGCGACGGGGAAATTTTCTTGACAATTTTCGAGTCGCATCCTTGGAAAATACTAAACTTAAATGCAACGTTTGGTACTTAAAGGTTGTTACTTTGAGCTATGCTGCCCATAGGCGCACACGGACAAGGACGCACAGTAAGGTTTTTGTTAAAAAAAAAAAAAAAAAAATAGGGGGAGATTTTCATGAGGTTTCAAATTATGTATTCCTGGTGATATCCTGGTATCGAAATTTTGGGTGGAATACAATATCTTCTCTATCTACTAAATACATAGTAAATGCGTGTTAGAGAAAGTGTAAATATTTTACCATCATAAAAACATTGTATATTGCAACTAAAGCTAGTAAATACCGTCATTTAAAATTGGACTTTAAAAATTGTCATTAGAAACTTAGACTCATAAAATAAGCAAACCTTTGAATTTTAAAATGTGTATTATTTAGTCAATATATACTATTTCAAAATTAAACAATAAATTTGAATATTTACAATTAAGGAGCAGCAATGACTTATTATATGCCAAATCCATTTAATGATTGTTTGAGTAAAGTAAAGTAATAAGACATTTAAGTTCTGTTTACAGAACAAGATAAGCTCAGACTATTTCAAAAATAAGCTCGCGTCAATTTATTGTTTTCAAGTCTAATGCCACCACTTCGCTAGAAATCAGTAGTATTATAAAAGAATTTTAAATACAATTTTTTTTAGTCATGAAATTAATAGAAAACATATAAGGAGCTGTATTAAGGCAAATAGTATACGCATAGTTATTTCTAGATTGGAGGCTCCAATTAAAGCACAGAACCATTTATATTCAGATAATCAAGGAAAACTTCAAGCCTCATATAATTTGCAACTTAAAATAATCAAGTTTCCCTAGTGTTCTTTTTTTCCGAATATAAACAAATGCATATACGGAAATTTTATGCACAAGCGTAAGTAGTATGAAGTTAGGTTGTATAGATAAATCACAACACTGCCAACTGAGTCCCTGCTGTTACGCGAAGAATGTCTAGTCTGTATTCGATATGTGTAGGTCTAATTCAACATGTTCGGAATAATGGTCCCAATGGCTTCCACAATCCGGGTACGGAGATCCTAAAGTCCAGCAATTTAGTAATGTGTACTCTGTCCTCACACAGGCCTAAAGAAGGAATTCCAATGAAGGTATGTCAGCAAAACGTGAAGAGGAATTCACAGATCCACCTCCGCCAATCTAATGATCTGGGAATGTTTCATCCAGAGCACTCCACATATCCAGGGACTAGTGGGATGAAGCATCATTTTGTTGACGCTGAAGAATTTATTCTAAGTGTTTAACCTGGGGAATGTGTAGTGCTGCAGCATGTTCAGGTACATGCCTATGACGGTTTCTTTCTGGAAAAAAAGACGGCCCGAGGATTGTGTTGCAGATTAGGCCACACTAAAAGTTTACTTTCGGGCTATCTCGCACATATTCTGTGATACAACGTGGTTATTCTGATTCCTTAATTTGAACACTATGCCTTTTTAAGGTTCCCAATTCATGAGACGTGGTCTCGTCGGAAACTTCATGGTTGTCAGGAAAGCCGACTTTTTGTTAGCTCGTTTGTGCATTAGCAAGCAATTTCGTAGCTTTGTGGGTTATTCTCTGGGATTAGAACCTGCAAAATATGTCCTTTGTATCATAAGGAGTGAGCCCTTTTTGAGAACGCCATTAATGGTTGCTCATGTCATCTGAAGTTCCCGTATAGCTTGGCGAATTAACACATGTGGATTTCGTTGGAAAGTCTGTCGGACTTTCTCACTTACTCATCGGAGATAGTTCTTGGCATCTAATGGTGCCGTCTAATGAATGCAGTAAAACTCCAACGGACTTAATACATAGCACTATGCACATTTTGCCTTCACTTAAACTGGCGCCACTCAAGCGCTAACAGCCAGCAGTGCCAAATGCGTCAAATTATTGTTCGTGAGAAAATTTGGGCAGCAACTTCAGCTCCTGCTGCACCAACAGACGATTCAACCTACAAAAGTAGACTACTCTGTTATTACAAAGGCAGCAAAATTGCAAAATTTCAGTGTAGACATCTTGTATCATACTGAGGCCTTTCTGATGTACATTGAAGTCGTGTCGCATAAGAAGATAATTTTGTTAAACGTGCTATAAATACTCAAAAGATATTTTTGAGAAAAAATAGAAATGGGCCAATTGCCAACATCACATTTATCCTGAAACAGATGCCATACTAGCTAAGTAAAAAGACAAATACAAAACTTCCAGTTTTTACCGCAAATGATTTGAATCATATTACACATCCGTTTTGGCTTGCACTAATTCATGTTCAGTACGTAGGCTTGAACTAATTCATGTTCAGTACATAGAAACTCCGATTCAACAGCATTATGTTTGACCAACAGAAAGTTACACAAAATATTAAAAACTTAATAGTCTCCCGATATACATGTTTTGGCATTTTAAAATGAAGACCTACAATTTCCATTTGTAGCCATACTATCATAAAGCTTTAGAGTCATAGGGTATATGACACCTAAAGAAACTTAATGAAAGCTAAAAGCGTCGCTTCCATTTTTACTTTCTCTACACGTACTATGTACATAGCGAATAGAGAAGTTAATTGTAATTTACCCACAATTCGATACCGAGATTTCACAGGAAATACATATCTTGGGACTCTCTGATTAAAAAAAAAGTATTTTTAGAAGCATGTCCGTATGTGTGTCTGTGAGCACAATAGCTCAAAAACCAAAAGTAGGTTAAATACCAAACTTAGTATTTAAGTTGAGTATCTTCCAAAGATGCGACACGAAGATGTTCTAGAAAATCCCCCCCAATCTCAACTACCCCTTACATGGAACATTTTTTTGCAAATTTTGATTTTCTCAAAAATGTTTCTAACGGTTTTGATAAAAACACTTTATGTTTAAGATATTTTTATGGTAAATTAAATTTATATCTTGAATCTGCTGGGAACATAATCTGAATGGCCAGTTTGCATAACTGGTAAACCACAAGAGATAGACAAAAACTTACTAGACAAAAAATGTTGATCTTATTGAAACACACAATTAATGCTACATATATGTATACCTTTTTGTAGAAGTCCTGCGATACTTATTCACATAACATCACCGGCTCGTGCTCTGAAGACCACGTCTGAAAAGTAGACGTTACTCATTGAACCTCACGTTTAAAATCACTCAGGACCTCGGGAATCTCAGTTTGCAAGTGAATTGTGCAGTGCTGTGATTTGTGCTGATATCCTTATCTGGGAACTTAAAATATCTAATGCTCTGTGCGTTTCTTGAAAAATACACAAATGAGATCATGCTGATGATGGTTTGTGTTTAAGGGCACCCAACTAGCAGAGTCCTAACCACCCATATAAAACAAAATCGATTAAAAGACCAAAGATACAATTCAAAAATAAATATAAAAATGGAATTGAAGATAAAAGAAGAAAGTTAACTAAAACAAAAGAGCCAGGGAATAAAACTATGGGTGGCGAAAACCACAGATGAATTTAAAATATTTAAAAAAAGGAACGAAAACGACACAAAATAACTATAATTTGTGGATGGGTTAGAATTAAATGCTGATAAAACAATTAAAATATTTAAAAGCCACGAATTTCCACTGCATTAAAATTCATCGTGAAAATGAAAATAAAAACAAAATCTTACTGGACATGTCAGATGCGATAGAAAGTAGAAAATCTATCTACCACTTTGTGGTCATCAACATGAACCTCCGCGAAGGAGGTCAGTAGTACGAAAGTTGAACGAGGACCTGCTAGAGCAGCACACTCTAGCAGCACATACTACACCGACAATGCTGCTCGACAGAGCAGACAAATAGGAACAGGATCCCTCTTATAAAGATAAATATGGCTAAAATTACAGTGATCGATCTGCAAACGAGCCAATATCACCTCCTTCTGACGGGATAAACGGGAGGAAGTTACCCAATTTACAGGAAGGTCCTTCATCTCCCTAAGCCTGTTCCCGCGTAGAGCCAGACACTGGGCATGCCAGTACGAAATCATTGCTTTCCGCGCAGTAACCCTGAAGTCCGCACATGTTTCTAAAAAAGTTCAGTATTAGGTTGCGTTCTTATCGTCTTAGTTGCCAAAATTGCCAGTTAATTCCCCGGCAAGCCAACGTTCCAGAATTCCATGTACATTCCATATCAAAGCCCGAAGTGTGCAAAATGAGGGGGGCATTCTGGATGTGCTGCACGATAGGATGGCAGATTTATAACTCATGAACGCTCTGAAGGGCACTAGTGGAGTCATTGATAATAAGGCAGTCATTAAATTTTTACGGCAAACACACTGAATGGCTCAGTGGTAAAGCTCTGCTGTATAACTGGATGTTTTACTAAGGAAACCGAACTATATGGTTCGCTCCCAGTAAAAAACTCACATCCAATACCGTCGGTGCACTTACTTGTATCGGTGTAGATAAAGTTGCGGTCGCTGTAATCAGATAAAAATACGAAAAAAACAATTACGGATACTAGACAGAGGCTTCACAGGTTTCTCGTAAACTGTTATTCCGAGATCCACGTGAAATGTAGCACAAAACTAAGCTGGGTGCATCCTCACTCCCTTTGGAAACTTGCCAGGCTTTGAAATATCATGCTTCAAAAGAATCTTCCGAAAACGAAAACCTGTAGGCTTTGGACTAACCGAAAGTTGCTATACGGTTCATCTAACTTGGTGCAGAAAAAGGCAGTAAACGTTGGATGCCCAGTAATGCATTTAAATCAACAGACGTAATAATTAGAGAGTAGGACATCACGTCGACATCGCAGAGGAGGTTCTGCAGATTCGGCATAGAGGCTCACAACAGGTCTTGTCTGAAAAGCTCCAACAACCACATGAATTCCTGATTATGGACGGTGTCTAAATCTTCCGGCAAGATGGTCGTACAGAAGAATAAGCAATGTATCCATTGTCTAACTTGGATCGGATCAGTGGACGTCGCAGCAAAACCTTCTGATCCGCTCGCCAAGATTTGCCACTTAGAATCCGTAAAATATTAAGAGAACGATCACATCTCACTTTCAGTTCTCTATATGTGGTGACCAGCAAAGTTTCCGATCTAACATCAACCCAGGGAATCTCACCTCATCTACAAACAGAAGGCAGCAATCGCGTCCTACGGCGTCGGAAGTTAACGCAGAGGAACTGC
Organism: Hymenopus coronatus; assembly: GCA_030762935.1. Taxonomy (NCBI): domain Eukaryota; kingdom Metazoa; phylum Arthropoda; class Insecta; order Mantodea; family Hymenopodidae; genus Hymenopus; species Hymenopus coronatus. The sequence goes on from CM060900.1 coordinate 290,704,432, forward strand.
TTAGTAGGGAAACGTAAGCCGTTTTTCAAGCCCCAGTCAGAAAGGTTGTCTAAACACTGCTGGAGACGTGTTCCAAAAACCGCGTACGCTGAGAAGTACAAAAGAGGGCAAAGCATACGAATAAGCAGCACGAACTCTTCAGGTAAAGCTTTGAAATATAGAAATAATCGCTATAGCAAACAGTGTGACACTTAGTACCAGCCCCGATAGCATACCGTTCACTTGACTAAAAATATTTGATAAAATTTGAGCAGATCCTTACTCGGAAAACACTGTCCACCAGGAACTCCAGAACGAACGAAGGTAGGTGTCCACGTATATTCTAGTTGTGGAGGAAACGTAAGATCCCTGTTCGCCAACACGTACCAAAAGCCTTCCTGAGATCAAAAAATATCCGAACTGTTTGAAGTTCTTTAGAAACCCTTTCATTGTCTGCGTCGATAGCGATACAAGCTGATCAGTCGCTGACCGAAGTCTTTGAAAACCGCACTGGTAGTTAATGAGTAGATTGCGTGATTCAAACTGCCACACCACCCGTCTTTTAATTGCACTTTCCACCACCTAGCAAACGCAACTGGTGAGGGACACAGAACGGCAGCTGGACGGAAGGTGACGACCCTTTCCGAGTTTCAAAATATGAATGATGGTGGCCTCCCAATACTTACCTGGAAAAGTAGCGTCCACCCAAACACGACTATAGAGCTAGAATGGTAAAGCCCTGCCTTCAAGAGATAAAATTTGCAACATTTGAACATGGGTGGAGACTTTCGCGAAGATGAAAGTGCATAGTTTAACTCCAATATGATGAAAAGGCGATTATAATCCTTAAGTTTTCCGGTACGAAAGGTGAACTTTTGAGATTCCAACTGAGCATTAACTATGAGAAACTCAAGCGAATAATTGTCTGAGCTACACACCAGAACGAAAGCACTACACAATGTGTTAGTCACGTGAAACCTATCAACAGAACCTACAGCTATTTTCAAACTGTCTCTTGCTATATTGGTCGAATTTCAAGCCACACGCCTCAACCTATCCCACACGACAGAGGAAGGTTTATGGCGAATAAAGGAGGTTACAAATCACGATATGATTGCTTTTTGCTATGCTTAATAACTTGTCTAGATTTGGCTCGCATCTTCCTATATTGTATGGTATCATCCAGCATAGTGCGACGCTGGAACATCCGAAGAGCACGTCTGTGAGTACAAATGGTATCCGGGCATTCATTTGTCCTCAAAAGAAACGGAAATCGAAGAGGTTGGCCAGTCGATCGCGGGTCAGATCCCTAAGCAGCAGAAACAATGTTTGCTGTGAGGTATTCGACAAAGAAAATCACCGGGTCGTGCTCGCTGTAGTTAAAAACAACCAAAAGGGAATAAAGGTTCTAGTTCGCTCGATCCAAGTGCCATCCAACTAAACGTGTTTAAAGTAAATCCTGTGCTAACAGACTTATAAGAATTGGAAAGTGCTCACTAGAACATAAATCAGATATAACATTCCATTGTAAGGAAACTGCCAACTTTTAAGAACAAACAGCTATGTACGGGTATTAAAACCATTGAAAGCGTCAGAGAGATATGTAAGCTCCGCGGTTTTCAGGAGAAATTGATGATTATTTTCCAAGAAATCGTAAATTAGGTTACCTCTCGCACAAGGCCGAAGTAAGTTCCAAACAGGGTGGTGGGCATTCACGTCACCGGCCAACAGAAATGCTGTTGATAACTGGAAAAGGATATCTTCTAAATCAAGGCGTGAGCGGTCAGCAGATGGAGACAGATATATACTACAAGTGGTGAAATTGATAAATGGCAGCTTGATTCTTAGAGCGACTGGATGCCAAACCTTAAGGGAACGGATTCAGCATAAAGCTCATCTCGGACGAGCATCATCATGCCCCATGTGCAGGAACACCATCTTTGGGTGGTAAATCACCCGTACAGCAGAGTAGCGCTTGAATGTAACATTTTCATAAGGAAGGAGCTTTGTCACTTGTAAGCAGACCACCAAAGATTGATTCTCGTTGAGCAACAGTTCAAGCTGTGGTCAATGTTATCTAATTCCGCGTATGTTGCACAGTAGGTTAGCCATTGTCTATAACAAGGGATAGGTTTTAAATCAAAAGACATTTCTGCAGATTGTACGGTTCAATTTGTTATTTTTACGTGTTGTAGTTAAACTGTTTTCAGGAGCACTCCTGTCGCTTCCGCACTGTTCATCTGGCAAGGAGGGCAGAAACCTCCTGGTGCATTTCTTCCTCGGGGAAGGGCCATTTTCCAATACAAAATTGTGATGCTCGAACCGATTAGAGGTACTGATCGGCATAGGTATTCGTCGCCGATCTGTATGCCCCTCAGAAGATTCTTTGAAGAGGATCTACTTGGAGAATGGCGTGGACTTTTACTTCCCTTAGATGTTTTGGGCGGAAGCTTAAACATTTACTTACCGGAAGTCGGTCCTGACATAACTTGACTTAAATGTTTTCGCTCGTGCAGAATACGCGAGGGTCTTGGTGCCCAAGGTCGAAGTTTCAGGTGACACTTTTCCTGGAGTACTCTTTACAATGGCGGTTTTGGCAGATATTGATGCTACTATAGAGGTTGAAGTGTTTTGGTGTGATTTGGCTATGAGAACCCTTTCAGAAAGTGTGGCGCTGTTTATATCGCAGGTCTAAGTTGCGATTCCCCGTCTCAATGCCGGTTATGCTGCAATTGAGTTATAGGTACGGAGCGCGGGACAGAGGTTTGGCGGAAGCACAGAAGTTTACGGATTTCTGAGAAAACCTTCTCCCTCTTACCCGTATCTACTGGATTTCTCTCGTCTCAGTAAAACGTGAGCAATCTCGGGAACTAGATGGTGTTCCCCGCTGCAATTCCCACAAGATAGAGGTGTAGTACAGTCCCCATCGTGCGATGCCTCGCCACAGATACCACATGTTGACCAACCAGTACAAAATTCTCTGATATGCCCAAACCGCTGGCACTTGTAACAGTTTGTGAGTTCAGAATATATGGGGCTAACCTCGATGGCTTCGTTCCCTTCCTTAATAGTTTGAGGAGTGGTGATGGTGATGATGATGATGATGATGATGATGATGATGATGAATGGTATTTGACGGCGCTCAACCTCGTGGTTATCAGCGCCCTCCAGAAACAAATGTGCCTAAAACCAAACGATAAAATCCATAAAAAATAGCGGCTAAGAGAAAAGATAAAACCCAGATTAAATAAAACTGCTATGGGGAAAATCAGAGCTGTACACGAGGCGATAAAGACAACGCAGCTAAAACTAATTAAATACTATAACTCAAGCCTTATCTAAGGCACATGCATAAACATTTAGAAACGCATTTACCGCTCTACCAATAGCGGTCACGATAGAGAAAAATAAAATACAATAAAATCAAATAAAATACCACACAGTTACTCTAAAGCTAAATTGCAATAAGAATTTAAAAACTATTGCGACACGCTTTTTCATCGTTCGCCGAAATCGCGGCTATAGCAGGAGCAAGATCTGTCTTAAAAATATAGCTGTGCGTAAAAATAGAGTGACTGATCTGTAAGCGACCCAATAGCACCTCCCCTTGATTAGATTTTAGAGACAAAGTTACCCAGTTTACCGGCAGATCCTTCGCTTACTTGAGTTTGTTGCCACGGAGAGATGACCATTCTCCATGCCAGCCCTGAAGCACCGCTCTCCGCAAAACCAACCGGAAGTCCACAGAGGTTACCATAGGACAGTACTAGGTTCCGTTGCTGCCGTCGTAGCTGCCAAAGCCGTCAGTTAATTGCCCTGTAAGCCGACGTGACCAGGAATTCATGCACATTCTACGCTAACACCGGAAGCGTGTAAAATGTGGAGCAGGTCCTGGATCCTCTGCACGATAGGATGGTGGTTGTACAACTCACGAACGCTCTGAAGGGCATTAAGAGAATCGCCCATTATAAGGCAACCACCCAAATTCCGAGGATGAACGTACTGAAGGGCTCGATAGATGGCATAAAGTTCAGCAGTATAAATGGGTGTGCCACTATGCAGAACAAAAGTATAGGTTTCGGTCCCAGTAACAATGCACATCCAACTTCGGCGCACTTACTGCCGACAATGTGATACAAATGCGGTTACTGCAGTTGGATATAAACATTCTAAAAACCAAGTGCGGATACCAAATTCAGGCATCGCAGATTTCTCATAAACTGTCATCCCAGGTCTACGTGAGATGTAACACGTAGCCAGTGGAAAACATGCAAGGCAGTGCAATATCGTGTTTCTGAAGTAGCTCGTGGAAACAAAAACCTGCATCTCTGGGACTGAGTGACAATTTCCCGTATCGTTCGTCCAGCTCGGTATGAAAAGGGGGTAAACGTTGAATGTGAAGGCATGCTGTTAAGCCCACAAACAGGACATCACACCGGCATCGCATAGGGGGTTCTGCCAATGCAGTATAGAGTCTCAACACTGGGCTGGTTGGAAAAAACCCTACAGCCGCACGGATGCCCTGATTATGGACTGTGTCTAGTCGTCTTAGCATAGGTGGTCTTTTTGAAGAAAACACAATGCAACCATAGTCCAACTTAGAATGAATCAGCACACGATAAAGACGCAGCAGTACAATTCGACCTGTACCCCAAAATTTGCCACTTAATGTCCGTAAAATATTAACAGTACGGTCACTCCGCGCTTTGAGCTATGCTATATGCGGTGAACAGCATAATTTACGATCGAATACCACCCTCAGAAATGTCACCTAATCTGCGAAGGGACGTAAATCTGCCCCGAGTTGAAGAATAGCTGTTATTCGCCACCTACGGTGCCAGACGGTCTTCTCAGGTGAGAAACGAAAGCCGAGTTTCAAGCTCCAATCATAGAAATGGTCCATACACCGCTGGAGCCAGCGTTCCGAAAACTGTGTGCACTGAGAAGTATAGAAGATGGCAAAGCTGGTCACAAATAAACAGGACAAAACACCTGGCTGAATACATTTCGATATAGAATTAATCGCTTTAGCAAACAGTGTAACGCTTAGTACCGAGCCCTGTGGCAATCCGTTCCCTTGAATATAATGGTTAAGAAAAACCAATTCGACCCTTACTCGGAAAACACGGTCCCGCATAAACTGAAGGACCAACGGTAGGCGTCCACGTATGTTCCAGCTATGGAGGTAACGTAATATCCCCACTCTACAACACACATCATAGGCCTTCTCGAGATCAAAAACTATCCGTACTCTTTGGATGCTCTTTAGAAACACGTTCATGGTCTGAGTTGACAGCGAGGAAAGTTGGTCAGTTGCTGAACGACGGCGTAGAAAACCGTACTGGAAGTTAGTCAGAGGATTGTGTGATTCCAGCCAGCACACCAACTGTAAACTGATCAGGCGTACCATCACCTTGCATACGTAATTTGTGAGGGAAATAGGACGGTAACTGGAAGGAGGATGGTCTTTTCCAGGTTTAGGAAGATGTATGACGGTGGCCTCCCACTACTTGTCAGGAAAAGTGGCGTCAACTCAGACAGGATTATAGACCTCGAGTAGGAAAGCCTTACCATCAGAAGAGCGACATTGCAACATTTGGACGTGGATACCACCTGGTCCTGGTGTAGAGTGTCGCCAACATGAAAGTGCACTTTTTAGCTCTGTCATTGTGAAAAGGCGACTATAACCTTCAAGGTTTCCAGAACAAAAGGAGATTTATTGAGTTACCTCCTGAGCCTTAAGTGTAAGAAACTTAGGGAAATAATTGTTTGAGCTAACACCTGTGCGCAAGCACTGTGTAAAGTGTCAGCCACGTGAAACGTATCAACAATAGCTCCGGCATGTTTTGAGACCGGCTTTGGGCATATGGGCCGATTTACCTGCCACATGCCTTAACTTATCCCATACGGCTTAAGAGGTGTACGTCGATTGAAGGAACCTACAAATTTATTCCATGATATCCTTTTGCTGCCCATAACAACCTGTCTAGAATGTGTACGCATGTTCTTATAGTGTATTAGGTTATCCAATATAGAGAGGCGCTGCAAATTCCATAGATAACGCCTGTGAGCTCGAATAGCATACGGGCATTCATCGGTCCATTAAGGTACGTAACATCGACGGGTTTGGCCATTCGAACGCGGAATTCATTATTCAGCAGTAGAAAGAACCTTCTCTGTGAGATGTTCGACTACATAGTTCACAGAGTCGTGCTCGTTGCAGTTAAATTCATCCAAACGGCAGTACAGTTCCCAGTTGGTGTGATCTAAGCACCAGCTGGGTAAACGGGTGGAACATATATCGTGTGTCAGAAGACTAATAAGACAAGAAAAGTGTTCACTGGAATACAAATCAGAAATTATGTTCCAGCACAATGAGACTGCTAACTGGTGAACAAAGTGCTGTATCAATGTGTGAAAAAATAAGCACGGCAGCAGAACGAAAGGCGGGCTTTCCGGTGTTCAGGAGAGCTAGAACCCAAGAAGTCTGCAATCAGCTTACCTCTCGCAAAAGCCCGAGGTGAGCCGCAAAGTAGGTGATGGGCATTCACGTCACCTAACAATAGAAAGGGTGGTGGTAACTGTGAAACTAGGTATTCTAAGTCAATGAGCGAGAGGTCAGCAGGTAGATGCTACAAGTGTTGAACATAACGGAAGGCCGCTTATTCCGTACAACGACGGACTGGATGTCGGATTTTAAGGGCACAAATTCAGTGAATAGATCAACACAAATGAGCATCATTGCACATACATGTGCAGGAACACCCTATTTGGGCGATAAGTCACGCCATACGGAGAAGTACTGCTTCATGGTAACGGTGTCCTGGGGACAGAGCTCTGTCTCTTGTAGGCATACGACCAAAGGCTGATTCTGGTGCAGCTCTGGTTGATGTGGTCTAATGCCGTGAATGTTCCACTGTAGGATAGCCATCGAATAGTCCAGGTTATGGGATAAGAGTTAAATTGAAAGACGTTTCTTGCAGAATCGGCTGTACTGGTCGGTTTAATTTGCTTTTCTTCGGTGTCGGACTAATATTTAGTTTAAGAACACGATCATGTCGCTTACGTACTGTCCGTCTAGCAGTGGGGGCAGACCTCTCCTGTTCCATCTCCTCCACGGGAGAGAACTCCTGTTCAATAGAAAACTTCGTTTGAGAAACTCGAACCGATTAGAGAAAACGATCGGCGAAGATGGTGGTTGCCGATCTTTGCTCCCCCCAGAAGAGTCCTCAGAAGAGGATCGACGAGGAGAGTCCCTTTCTGAGATGATTTGGCAGTGGACTTTGCAGTTTGTTTCAAGAAGTCGCTTCGTACATAATTGGTATTGAACGTAATATCCGGTGCGATATAGGTTGTGGGCCTGCCAGACTTATTTCCAGAGATGGAGGGTCGGGGTGACATTTGTACTGGAGTATTCTTTATGTTGGAGGATTTGGCAGATGGTGACGCCGTCATGAATGTGTATGTACTTCGCTTTGTCATCGCTCTAGCTACAAGAACCTTTTCTTATAGGGTGGCCCCGTTTAAATCGCTGATCTGTATTGCGATTTCTTGAGTCGGTACCGGTTTAGCTACAACAGAGCTATAAGTACCTGACCACAGAACGCAAGGTTCGCGATATCGTATGAGCTTACGGACTTCCGAGAAGGACAGCTTCTCTGTCACCCGTATCTGCTGGATCGCGCCCTCTTCTGCGAAACGGGAGTATTCTCGAGAACAAGATGGATGCTCGCCGTTACAGCTCATGCACGATGGAGTTGAAGCACAAGTACCATCGTGGGAGATGTCCCCACAATTGATACAGGTGGATTTTCCGCTAGTGTAGCCAAAACAATGACATTAAGACACCTGAGCGGGTTTGGAATATATGGCCTAAACTTGATGGATTCACACCCTGCTTTCATTTTTTGAGGGAGGTCAACTCGATTAAAAGTAAAAAAAAGAAAAAAAAAGAACAGGGTACGGGTATGCACGGATTCACCATTGACCTTGCATGGAACCCCATAAACCGATAAGACACCTAGAGCCGAAAAATTCTCCTTGATCTCCACAACGGACAAACCGTCTAGTGTAGGGTGGTGACTACGCCGGATGAGGAGTTTACCGATCGGTACACTTTGACCTTTAGGGACGGATTGCTAACTTCGAGGCTTTGTGTATTCTAGCAGCCTGGGAAGCTGACTTGGCTTCGATGAGGTAAATGTCGTTTGAGCTAGAACGCATGTTTTCACCGGACCAGCAATGCTGTCAAAACCCATTTGAATAATAAAAGGGCTTACGGTTGAAAAATTCTCTCACTCTTCTGTCATATTAATAGCGACATGCCTCGACTACTTCTTTTCCTACGTTTTCACTAGATTTGTAAGGCTTCTTATTGGGTGCCATTAAATATGGTATACATTCCTCCCTCAGTACTCCGCACCCAACACGGAGCCCAACAAGGGGTCACCCTGCTTGTCAGACACGGCTTCACAGGAGATATAGTAGGGTCACCGTTCCATTCAACCCTGGAATTCGGTATAATACCTAGTTCTGGCCTATTTACTGGGTGTCGTTTAGTCCCTTGCCTCACGTTTAGGCGAAGCAGAAACCAGAGCAGTTATTAGGCTGCGCACCCTCCCTAGTTACTGAAGGTCAGAAGCCCAGACTCAAATGCGCAATTCTCAACCAACCAGGATATCCCTTTCTAACGACACGGGTTTCTACTTACGGCCTACGCATGGGTGGGCATTTTGACCTACTGACGGTCTCATCACTTAGAGGTTGCCCACTCGAGGTATTCAAGAGTGTATCGTGACTCCGGGTGCACAAAAACAGTACCTACCGTAGTAGGTCCCTGGGGGGGGGGGTCTTTTAGGGAGATGTACCTGATTAAATGTAATGAAGCAGCGTACGTGTAGGCACGAATTCACCATTTACTTTCTGCTGAACCCTATAAACTGATGTTACATATTTCACTCCCCGATCCTCTTGAAGTTCTTCATTTGGACAAACCAACCAAAGCGCGTGTGGTGACAATGCCACACGAGGAGCTCATGTTCTTGCGGTTTGCAACCTTAAACGAGTAGCTAATATTTTCGCTCTAAGTATTTTCTCTGCGTGGAATACGGAAATTGCTTCAATAAGGAGTTTAGCATTTTTGGCTCTAATACTAGAAAGTCACAGTAATACAATTGAATTATGGTCTAAATATGGTACAGGAATGACAATTTTGAGAGCCTGAATGAGACATACAAGACTCCTTTACCTGGTTGTGTGTCTGAAGTTCAATTATAAACAATCCAAAAAAGAGAAATGTAAATTTGAGAACCTAGCAGCAATCCTAATATTTCTTTTTCGTTTTGTAATGAGCTGTAAGAAATTGCCTCAACGTTGTATAATTTCTCACTCTTAATGAGAGCTGAAAGAATTTAGAAGATGTTCCTTCTTCCATTACATACCAAATAAGCCAGCAAAATACGGCCTACCTAAAATTTTTCGATCTTTGCGATGCAAAGGTGTCTGATACAAGTTCTCAGAATTTGAATTAATTGTTTCTTCCACACCAGTCGAGTGTAGGACAGGAGTTCCAAGTTCTCTGGAAGTATACTGTGGTAAAAAATTCGACGGACCTATCAGGTTTCTACGAAATCATTTGATATTGTTCAGAGATTGATAGAACCGATAATGGAAAACAAATTAACCTGACAATTGATATTGGTACATCAGCTGCCTAATGATCACTGTATTTATCAACAAGCAAATCACCTTGCATTGGGACCAAGCTCCATGACAAGAAGAAAATCGCACTTGAATTCCTACTAAAAAAAAGTATCTGGAAGTTGGTTCAACGCCATTTGAATATTAGAATATAATGCTATGCACGAAAACACAAAAAAAAAAAAAAAAAAACTAATAAAAGAAGAACAAAGCAGTGATCATAATATCGGCTACTTATGATGAGGGTACAGCAGAAGGGGAAACCAGAAAGTTACACACAATTCTGGATTATAATATAACCAACGGAGGAATAGAGGTCCTGTATCAAATGTTTCGTATCCGGTATTACCAGATGATGAACATGGCGTTGCGCAATGCTTTGGTAAATATAACTGGCATAAATTCACAAGTCGTTTTTTCTCCAGCCAAGAACACGAGAAACTTACTAGAGCAGTTTTTCCAAAAATCTATTACAGCAGCTAGAAGCAGCAAGGGTCTCAAGGTTCCCGAGGATGATAGATTGATTTTAAGTTCATTTAGAGAATAGCATCACATTTCAAATAAAGAATGCCTAGGGATGTTGTGTAAAAGGCACATAATAAATAGCTGTACAAATTACTGTGTTTAAGTACTATGGCAGTGTAAATGACGTTTTTAATATAAGAATAATAAACAGTATTTATTTATAACTTTGTATCGCTATGGAAAATGTTGTCAGTGGAATGAAAAGTATTTCTAATGAACCAAATAAGGTCTAAATTAATTACCCACTTTATTAGTCATCACAACTGATTCTTAAATATTCCTAGTTAATTGTCCTTCAACCTGTTGAGTTATATCGGAAGATGAATAAACTCGAGCTCATTGATGTAAACCTGCTGAAAGGAGCATTGCCTAATATTATCAAATTCTCTCCATCAATGTGTAGAGGGATGTAAGAGGAACACAAAATGAACACCGAATCATTTGCTGTGTAAAAGGCAGCAAGAATGGTTGGTGAAAAATATTATAGGCAGGATCAAGTGAGTGAACGTAATAGTGTTTTCTGAAATGTTTTTACACTTTATTGGTGGTTTTCATAAGAGCAAGAAATTTATAGCTATGCAATAATTGTATATACTAAACTGTAAAGTATGACATTTATATGAAAATACATAAAATAGATTGGCTATTAATACAAAAATACCATAACAAAGATACAGTAATCTGGAACTAGAGCCCATTCTTGTATCAATTTAGCGACTGTCCAATATGATGCACCAGCGCGTCAGCTGGCGTAATATTCTAAGACGTGCCTACGGCAGCGTTAATGTTTGAAACGCTATCGTTGAACCCTGAATGTTCACTAGCTTTTGGAATTATGTTTTGTCTTCTGATATTATACAGATAGTGGCGTGATAAAACCTTGGATTGCGCTATCTGCATGAGTGTGGTTAAGAGTAGAGATTTTGTTAAACCTATATGACCAAAAGGTCAGTTATGTAGGATGTAGAGCCTTGAAGCAATTGTAAATGTTCTAAATGATATTGTGATCTCGTACGCATGCGACGAATAATTACTGTTGCAAAGTTTGCGGTATTATAATAAACACCAACTGCTAATTCGTCATAAGCGAATTTTAATTCATGGAAATATGCTGTACACTCAGAGATATTAAAATAGCCTGGAAATACTTATTTATATTTTCGCTGACTCCGCACGTGTCTTTCTCCTATTTGCTATGCTCCTAAAACCATATTGGATAGGCCACGTTATCGAAGGGAAGGGATTGAATATGAAACGTAACTTGCGACCAATGAAGTCCTGAGTTGCAAACAGTTGATCCCTAAGCTTTCTGGTTGGACAATACTCCACCCCTCTCACCGGGTATTACAAAACTTTTCTCTGCGCTGCATGATGAAGTTCTAATGCCAAGCTCATTCGCGCACATGGTAGACTAAATTAATACTCTGCTTATACAAGTCAATCTGTTCTGAGGGAGTATCGAGCGGGGCTGAGGAGTGATGGTGTGGATTGTCCAATTGGTTTAGCATTTTCTTACTCGCGCGGTATGTTGTGCCAGAATGGCACCAATGGGAATCGGAGAAAGCCCCGAATCGCCGCCAAACGTTCACATTTTCAGCAAATATTGCTAATATCTTTGACAGAACAATCCTGTTGAGTAATATGTTGAATATCATGTCTTACCGGGTCTTCAGATTTCTTCGGCCTTTAGCGTCAGTGGGTTTAAATGTCATTATTTAAGCGAGCCCCTTGTCTCAAAGGGTAGGCGCGGAATTGAATGGTGGATTGTATGTATTGTAAACAAGTTGATGTACTCGGCGAAACAGAACTGCTTTTCACCAGGAGATTTTGGGCGTTCTTTTCACGCGAGATATAAGTGACCACCAATCACAGAATTTGCGTGTAAGAGGGCTACTTTCGAACATTAAGAGTATGTTACCTATCAGCATAAAAGCTGCGATTGCGAGTTCACGAAACGCAAGCGAATGTCTAAAATTTAAATTTTGGATAGTTATGATACAATTTCCATTTTATTAAGGTGACCTCGAAACTCGTCGTTCTGCGCAAGAGGTTATGCGTGACAAACTCGCTACCTAATATTGACGTCATGAACGGACAACGAATAGCGGCGATGGCAGACCCTAAATATTTGAATAGTGTTTTAAACTCTGAAAGAGAATATTCAGTGGTTGCGCTAAATCACACCTAACATTGCGTCTGTGAGAAGAAAAAAAAAATTGAACTCCATTTTTCCGCAATAAAACCAATCTGACAAAATCATGTTTCCAGACCTATAGAAATCTACAAAATGGATAATCTTAAGTCATCCAAATATGGCTACACATTTAAGCGACACCAAAACAATTGGACCGTTACTAAAAACTACCAACAAAGAAAGAAAGAAGGAAAGAAAAAAAGAAAGTTCTAGTCCTTGAAAACAAGGAAATAAATCCACCCTATAGCAAACGATACCACCTTCACACGCTACGCTGACTACTTCCATGTTCTAACCTGTTTCAATATATTGTGACAATGCCTTCCGTGTACGTGACCACTCTAACGTTCGCTCTGGAAGTGAGAGTGGCAGTGAAGCTGGAACGTGAAACATCGAAGTTTGATGGTAAACAACGGCGTGACATAACAGGATCCTAAGGAACGCGAGATTCTTCTCCCGACATCATGATTCTTCTGACATTCGAGATGTTTCTTAAAGCTTCGGTTTCTACTACTTTTGACAAGTTTACTTTTGACGTCATTTTCACGCTATAAACAGGCGAAAGAATTGCAGTGGGTTTTTATGTCGTCTTCTGAATTAGATTGGGTTGTGACCGGGGTGTTAGCCAGCAGTTGCGCGCGAGCCATGGACGGCTGTAAACTGTCTACGTGTCGAAACGTTAAGTGGGATATTTGGAACAGTGGCTTTGAAGCGTTATTTCTAGCTAATTGTGAAGCCAATAAAGACATGTGTTATAATATTATTAATGGTTACAATTACCCTATCCTTCAATCACAGGAAAGTATGGTGGCTTAAGAAAATTTGTGCGTAGAATACCTTACTATGAAGTTTAAAAACCTAACCAAGACATTTATTAAACAATAATGTTTCTATAAATGGACATAGAGTTAAATCCTTGAATCTGCTTTCCACCGAACATGAAACGTGTAGCCGTTGCATTTATAAAGGTTTTGTACATGTACGTGCTTTATTTCTCAAGCTGCAATTTTTTTTTTACAATACACTACCAAGCGTCTTAAAGATAGAAAAATAGAATACTACTTATCGTAATACAGTATGTCTTTAAACGTGGTATATCTTTCAACATCGCCTTGAAATTAAAATCGCTCCATTCTACAAACGATTAGTTAGTACATTAGCACTGAATGCATAAGAAACAGGGCTCAACCAGAGATTGAAAATTCTGCCAACTAAACATCCCAGCTACAACTCCGAAAAGTGTCTCGCTCACCAACGGCCATCCTGACTCAAATTTGCTAAGCTGATCCCCTCTACGTTGATTTTCCTGTGCAACTGAAGTCGATGTTGAGTCCACGTTCTCACAGGGGACATCCTTCTATTGCACACCCACATAGCGCTAACCCTACTCTTTTTATAGTGTTTAACGCCCATTTTTGCTACATATGGCGCCTCACACTGACATTGATGAGGCATGAAATGAAAGTGGAGCAGCACTGGTATGCGATGGCGGGGGAAACCGAGAACCCGAAGAAGACCCGCACTTGAGCCGCTTTGTCCACCACAAATACCACATGCGTTCGCCTGGAATTCAGCCTGGGCCGCCTTAGCGAGAGGCGAGTGGTCTAACTATTCGGCCTGCCTAGCCCATGGTTTGATAACAAGTATGTTGAATTGTCGCTACAATATGGACTAACTGGAGATGGGCCACATTAATGTGCTAAAGAGAATAAATATTCTCAGCAGAAGGAAAGCATAGTTAATGTCCCAAGAAAAGGCAAGCTGACCGAGAACTCTGATACATTTTAATGGGTAATTGTAAACAAAAAGCTTATCACACTGCACGTTCTCTAAGACAGAATATTTTGAACCGGCAAGGTATTCACATAAAACGTAACCTATCGGAAGGAAAGCTATTTTGGTGGTAGACGACTAACATTCAAGGTCCGTTTTTCCTATGTACTCATAATTTATAATTCTCCCAATAACATATCCGTCGGGGAAAGGACGTCCTGTTACAGGGTGGCTTACACGGAATACCTCAGCCATTCACATCCGCGGTATTCATATAATCATTCTAGTCGAGTCTGTCAATGGTTAAAGCTTCTTTACACTTTCAGCTATCTCCAGCTTATCTAGACCACAAAGTCCCCAGCTGAACCTAAACACATTACACCAACACTTTTTTCTTCCACCCTATATTCCTAGGTCCAAGTTGAGGGGTTCCAAAACAGTAATTTTGTATGTCCAACGTTTTTGGTCTATCCTAAGTACATGTCCTAGTTCCAGTTTCAATAAGTTGCTGGATTCGCTGCTTCCATTACTTTTTTTTTTCCTCCAGCTGTCTTGTCCCAACGAGAAGCGTCTTAATGGGTACATCCAACTAAATTTCGCAAATGTCACGTGGTCGGTTGAGTCCACAATGCACAGAAAACAGGCGGACTTGCAATTTTAACATACGAAAACCTTGATCAAATTTCAGTTATAAGCTACATAATTCTGCAAAATGATCACACGGTTTGTTCAAGGGAGCGGGGTCTCTAAGTGAGTGAGACATAAACCTGTATAGAACTTTAGTTGCAGTTGGAAAAAATGGGAGCAGTTTATGAATTGAAACAAAATAATTAGCAGTGGAGACTGCAGTATTACGGATCGTTTCGAAGTCATAAATCCACATGGAAGTTAAGTTTTAAAGACACTTGTGTAACAGATGAAGCATGGTTTTACTTATGCAGTCAGGTAAAATCTCAAAATTCAGGAATTTGGCCTTCAGACGATCTTAGTGCATTAAGTTGTAATCGTAGTATTCACAGGAAATTCATGTGAGGGTTGTCACTATACAAGGGAAAGCATTATGGTAAAGCCTTCTTGACAGATCGCTAAATTCTGAGACCTACTTCTCTGTGATAATTTAGACTTTGCCTGCTTAGCTGAGTCTAGGCGAAATTCAGCACTGCTTCTTTCAAGAAGATAGTGTTACAGCACCTGTGTCAATCTAGACTTTGGTTTTTAAAATGTTTGGGTGAAAATAACTAGCGCAACTTTCTAGCATACAGTCTAATGATTTAACTCAATCAGATTATTTCTTTTGGGGTGCAAAAATCTGCGCCGTGTAAAATAAATCTATAAATGATAAACACACCTAAAGTGAATACAATCAATGGTACGCAGTCAATTGCGGAAGAAACATTAGTCGACGTGCTCCACAAAACGAACGAGTGAACTGAATTCCGAAGGGCAGTGCCAAGCATGTGGCTCTTTATTGAGCCGCAAAGTGACGCCAAGTATGAAGTGTATTCAACGGGATGTGCATGAAAGAAGCGAATAATGTGGCATTTATCAAAGTTTACGCGAATTCCCCAGGCCTGCAGAAAACTATTGAAACGGCTTCTTTTGGAAACTGAAAAAAACGAGTTTTGTGCAGTGAGTAACCACTTCTATTTAAAACGCTTCACACCGAAAGAGATAAAAGCCCAATCGAATAAAGCTCATGGCACATATGCTCTTGCGCTTGCAACAATTTACTTTTGGATAAATGAATTTCGTACGTCCACAAATGTTGCACATCGTTTCGGACGTCCAGTAGAAGCAACTTCCTCAGAAATTATTGACAACATTCAGGAAATGGCTTTGAGTGATTGACGAATCAAATTTTGCGAAATAGTAGAGACTACAGGGATGTCACAAGGTATAGTGTTCTCAATTTTGCGCCAAAAATTAAGTCCGATAAAGATCTCGGAAAGATGAATGCCACCTTAGCTCTCAATAGAGTATAAACGCAATCGTGTGATCAATTCGGAAGCTGATTTGACACTTTTCCTTCGTAATCCTGACAAGTTTCTGCGTGAATACATATCTTTGGATAAAATATGGATACACTGCTACACTCCAAAGACGAAACAGTATGTTTTTTAAGGAGAAGTGGCTCCGAAGAAGGCAAAGGGGGTAATATCTGCATACAAGGTGATGCCGTTGGTTTTCGGGGATGCACGCAGAAGCACCTACATTAATTGCTTGAGGAAAAGAATAACTCTAGAAGCAGAGTATAAGGCATCGTTGTTACACTGATTGAACGGAGAAATCAAGAAAAAAAGTCATCATCTGCAGAAAAACATATTCTCTTGCATTGTCTTGATGGGCATCAAGACAATGCAAGGGTGCACACCTGCGTAGTTTCATGGCGAGAATTGTGGAATAAAGATTTGAATTAATACAACAGCCACCGTATTCACCTGATCTATTTTGACAACCTTCCAAAATCCTACATTTTGGAAGGCTTAAAACAGTTGGAGAATCGCTGGGAAAAGTGTATCGCGCTTAGAGTAGAGTATGTTGAAAAATGAAAATAAATTTAATAAAATTAATTTGTTTTCCTGTGTTTTTCTAACAACTTATTGAACGCCCCTCTTAATATTAGTTGAGTCCACGAGTTTTAGTAATATTACACGACATTAAAAGTATAAATGCCCAAAATAATTCCAACCAGTTTAATGCAGATGTTCAACGGCCACACCGTTTTACTAACTGAGTTATCTCGAACCGTGAGAGTTTGTTCACAAATTTAACATACCATAAAGTATGTGCTTGTCACAGTACACATTTTGGTTTGCGAAAATGTTTCCTTACCGTCAGATGTGAATACAAATGCATTAAAAGCGATGCCACAACATTTTCCACATTATTCATCTTGCTAGGTGTGAATCCAAAGCTATCCATGTTACAAAATATCCTTAGGTACTAAGCGCCCCAAAGTTTTCATGTTACAGTAATTATTGCAGATTCCATAAAGCTGAATCGATAGGGGCGGATGAATATCCTGGTATATTGGAGTCAAACTGAAGAAAAATACCACTCCGAAATGACCTTATGTAGACCGCAAACACCTGCCCGCTCAAGAGATTAGAAGGAAGGAAACCGGCGCCGCGCCATTTTGAAACACCTAGTCACAAAATACAGAAGGGTGAGAAGAGGAGTAAAAATGCCAATCACAAGATGACCAAGGGTGTGGAAAAGGACAGGAAAGAAGTTAGGCAGAGCTTATATCTCCATCTATAACTAAGCTGTCGGCCTTATTCTCTGCCTCCTTTGTAGTTTTTATAAAAAACTAATCCGTCACGACATAAAAACACAAACGACGACAGTTTTTTGAAGTAGTTAATAAATGTTGCGACTGTTCCATCTTTCGTCTGGAATCACGTACCTGCCCCGGTAAGACCTCCGTCGCCTGCTTCCTTTTGCCGTCTCTTCCTCTCGTGGGTGCTGCGGTATCTTTGTGCCAGCGGCTAAAATATCATGAGAATCATCTCTTTCTCAAGGGGTGGAGAACAGAAAGGACGCGTGGCATTTTTATTGACTCCTATTTATTTGCTGGTTCAGAAGTCCACTTGGCGCGTTCTTTTGATTTTACAATGTTGCGGTTCTCGTGACGTGTGACCTCGCGCGGTGGGGTAAGAATTTCTCACTTCGCAATTTTCTTTGCTTAGACAGGAGCGTCACTTTGAGCGATCTAAACTTACGCATGATTACTTCATCTTCTTTATACGCTTTCCTGCCTTGGCCGTTCTGGACGCTATAGCACACTTTAACAACCGAACGAAATAAGCAATAAGACCCTGTGTCTTCTGGATTTATGTGCTTTTTAAACATGGCTTTGCGCCTTAAAATCACCTTCTTATTGGCCGAAAGTTTTCGCGTCGGTTTCTTAATTTCCAAGCAATTTGTAAGCTATTGGCTTCCCAATGGCCGAAACAGATTAACCGCCGTAGATGTGACAAATATCGAGAATTTTTGGTGACCTCCCTTGACCTCGCGCACTGTACGGGACTTTCGGAATACAATAGCAACATAGCGGTAAATTTCCTAGCAACTTCGGCCGCTTCCGAAATAGCCTGTGAGAAAGGGCGTTTTCCTCTCAAAAGAACACCCTGGGTTCACAGAAATAAACGCTATGTGTATTCAGGTTTAGATATTAATAATGAAATACCTTAAATCCTAATCTATTACTAGAAGTAAAAATAAACTCACATATTATTTACATTGCAAAACAATACATTGATAAATAATTAGATGGCCGGGAAGAAATTCCCGCCTCAATGTATAAGCCATTATTCAATATGCTTGAAACAAATGTTCCATAACGCTTATAAAAGGCAGCGTTTTATTTAAAATGCCACCTTTGAGTTAAAATGTCATTAATGAGCATTATTTACTGATAACGGTGTGAAGATGTCTCTCCTAAAACATGTTTTCCCACGCTTAATTCAGACTTGCTAAATTTGAAGCACCAACTGTCTTATAGCTATGTTTCCTCTCCCTCAAAAATGTTCTGCGAAACTCCATAAATGAATTTTCCGCAACTGAAGAAACGGTCATTTTTGTTAAAAGTAAACGTTTTTCCGATCTTCTGTCACTCCGTTGTATGGTCAAAAGAGAATCTACAACGACTAATTCTCTGTTGCAGGTTATAGTTACATAGCAATGCCAAGTGGTAAATGTGGGGTTTGCTCCAAGCCTGCACTACATAAGTGCAGCGACTGTAAGCAAGTGAGCTACTGCAGCAAAGAACATCAAAAGGAAGACTGGAAAACACATAAAATCATTTGCAGGCCGTTTGAGGTAAGCATGCATTAATGTAGCTTTTAGCAGAGAAAGTATTACACTTTTGAGAGTCCCAACCACTTGTGAAAGTGAAACTCATCCACGAGTCAATATTTAAATTAGTCCATCAGAGGAGAACCTTTTGCTTTATCCTAAAATTTTCCATTAAAATCAAGGTCATAACAGTAACCAACCCGATATGCATTATGTAACTGAACTACCTTAACACAACGAGGTTTAAACTTGAGTGATAGAGCAGTCCTTGGACAGGGGCTGATGCGCATTCATGGGAAAGATAGGGAATTCAAGGAGCAGTGCAAGGAGGAGAATACCTGAGCTAGACTCAGAGTATTAGGTATATTTTTCAGCCCTTTTGTTCCTTTTCCAGATCGTTTGATGTGTTTTACAATTTTTTGTAGTTTTTCCAGAAATTTGACATATTTTAACAATTTTTAGTATATCCTATGTATTGTATAATTTGAACACGTTTTTTCTATTATTTTGCAGTATTCTGCTCTGCCTCTTGAGTGGTTACACATTATTTATAAGACTTTTGAAAATTTTTGTTGCTTTATTAATGGCTATTGCATGAATAGTAAATTTTGGAAGATGAAATTATGCTTTTTATTTGGCTTGTTTATTTAATAAGAATGAGATGTATTTAATTTCATTTTTAGTTGTTCGAGTGCAAGGATAATTGTTTTGAATACGTTTAAATGCATTTCATACAATTTGGAGGGTTTTAGAACTTTAAGAAAGCTAGTTTCAGGGTACTCATCAGACATTTTAGCTCCAATGCCACTCATTTCACGTTATTTTGAGCGTATTTCGGCTCTAAATAAGGTATTTTTGGGCTTTTTCAAACTTTTTTGCTCATGTATATTTTACACTGCTTTCTGTGTTTTCTAATGCTTTTTAGCAGGTTTACAGTATTTTCGTACGTTTTGGGACTATTTCTCAATGACTGTAGTGCCTCAGATATATTTTTCAGGATTTTAAAACTGATTTTAAAATTGCCACTGTTATTTAGTATACTTTTAATGGGATGCATGCCTATTGGGGAACAAGTTTAGGACTCTGGGCTAGATAGTTTCAATATATTCATCAGACATTTTAGCTTCTCTCCAGCCACTTTGAGCCATTTTGAGGAAAATTAGGGCTCTGAAACGGGTATTTAGTATTTTTGGACCTTGATTTATTTTTGCATTATGTGGCAATATTTCACAATGGTTTTAGCACTTTTACAAGCATTTTAACACATTTTGCAACTATTTTGCACTTTTGCAGTTTTTCCAGTGTTTTCTGTCAGCTTATTGATCATATATGACATTTAAGTTATTCAGAAGTATTGGGCAGTGTTAAGTCCTCGGGCAATTGGTAGAGCATCCTACTTTGAATGTACCTTTCGGGTGCTTTTTAAGGACTTTGTAACAGCGACGAAGGTAAATTGACGATATTTTTAAGTACGTTTAGGACTTCTTTAAGCATATTTGAAAAAATATTCTTTTCATGCTACCTTTTAATTCCTTTTCTTATGTTTGTTGATAATTAGCGACATTTTGTGGTAGTTTAAATCGTTACTACAACCAATTTCTCTTTTTTCTGCAGTAATTTCAGCCGTTTTTTCATATTTCTGACGTTTTTCAGGCTGTTTGTTTCATTTCAACGCATTTCTATATGTTCCCTAATGATGTGATGCCTTTTGTAGACTAACAAATGTTTTTACAGATTTATCATAGTTTTTCTCCAGTTAGAACGCCTTATGAACCTTTCTACATTCTGTTTCAGTATTTTTACGGTACTTGAAGTGTCATATTCTACTCGTCTTGCTAATATCTGCATGTCCAGATGCTAACTTTTGAAGAGAGGGGATATTTTTGCATGGTTTCCAGTATTTCTTATGATTGTAAATATAACATAATCTAACTGTACAGTTTCTCATGTTCTATTTGTCTTTTTGTTTAATGTCTCTGTTTTCGAGGCTAACACTATATGAATGATGCAATTCTTTGCTGTCGAAAATTTATTGTTTAATGAACATTGTTTCTTTGCTTTATTTGTCTTTTGCTGCTTTCACAGTTTCTTTTCTTTTAATCAAGATGTTTATCTCAAGAATAGTGATCTGAACCTTTCTTCTTGGTGAAGTGATCGTCTTGGTCTTTTAGTTATATTTAGTATTTTTCTTTTTTTCTTTTATTTGTTTATATACAAAAATATTGAACATGGGAAGTTAAGCGTGCTCTTTCTTTTATCTGGGCTTGAGACTAGCGTAAGAAATTTATTCCAATGGCAGCGGTTCCACCAATCCTCATTCTTATTCATCTTATTTTTCTCTCTCCGTATGTTTTGCTGAGTACCCGTATGTTTTGCTGAGTACTTGGGAGTGTTGGTATAGGAAAATTCAATTTAAGCTACCACGCTGTCAATGATGGGCAATATATGTGGCATTCTCTCATGGTACATTCGCAACTTTAAAATGATGATAAGCATACGTTCATATTCCATAATCAGCAATAACTCTTTTATCATCATGGGCGATAGGGCGATTATTGACTTTTACAGATGAAACATTGTTTTTTAGACCTAATCAAGTTCGTAGGAGTTCATATTCTTTCGTTGTTTTAAGGTAATTTACACAACTGTCGAATGTGATGTATTGCTTAATACAGCTTCGTTTTATACCTTTAGTCTTTTTGATCCATCCTCCATCCACATCAAGAGCATACATCTTAAGTCTCAGTTCGACAAACCGCTGGATGATTTTTCCATTCATATTTCATCATTTAAACAGCTAGGTTGTACAAGTGAAAAGCTGGAGGTCATTCCGTACACAGAAGAAAAGTATATGTCCATTCTCAAAGCATGTTGGAAACATTTAGCTTAGGTTTGTGCGGGTTTTCTCCGGGTACTCCGGTTTCCCCCGCCATCGCATTCCACCGGTGCTCCATCATCATTCATGTATCATCAGTGTCACCGCCTGCGGTGCCATTAGTAGTTAAAGCGGGCGTTAAACACTACCAAAAAAAAAAAAAAAAAGTTTCCTTAGTTCAAGCATAGTTAGCCTAGTAAAACCGTAACATCGTTTCCTGAGACTTGTAAATACTTTGGAGAAGAGCACATTGGTTTGGTGACAGGTAAAGGAGTATTCCCCTATGATTACAGCACGCATCTTTGAAAGAAACATACAAAGGAGCCGTTCTACAATCGATTAAATGCAGACGAAATCAATGATGAAGACCACGATCATATTAATGATGCATGGGAGCAATTTAAACCCCGAAATTAAGGAGATTACAGTGAGCCCTAAATAATCTCAGATTTTCTTCTCGCTGATGTTTTAGAAGCCTTCAGAGAACAAACATTGATATCTCATAAAGTTGACCCTGCACATTACTTTACATCTCCAGGGTTGGCCTGTCATGCAATGCTTCGCTATACCGGAATTGGGCTAGAACTATAATTGGATTATGATCAGCTCCTCATGGTACATTCTGACATAAGGGGTGGTTAAGTCAGTTTTCTCATCAGTATGCCCAGGCTAACAACGTATACATGGAGGAGTTCGATCGAGATAAACAAAAGCAATTTCGCACATATGAAGACGCAAATAATCAAAATGGATGGGCTATGCAGCAGCCACTACCTTATAAATGATTTCAGTAGACTTCTCCTAACAGAATTAATATAGAATGGCTAAAAGAATATGATCTTATTGGATATAAATTCGAATCTGATGTGGATTATCCTACAGAGCTTCACGATCTTCGTAATGATCTGCCATTCCTGCCAGCGTGCCTGAAACCTGAGGATTCAAGTGTATAGCACCTAATT
>CM060900.1:290734735-290927235 GCA_030762935.1 Hymenopus coronatus
CCTATGACGGTGGCCTACCGTAGTTAATTGGAAAAGTGGCGCCAATCCAGACACCTTATCATCAGCAAAATGATATTGCAACATTTGGACGTGGATGTCATATGGGTCAGGTGCAGAGTTCCGCGAAGATGTAAGAAATTGGTATAACTCCGTTATAGTGAAAAGACGATTGTTATCCTCAAGGTTTTCGGAACCAAAGGAGTATCTTTGAGATTCCACTTGAGCTTTACCTCTAATAAACTCAGGTGAATAATTGTCTGAGCTATACACCTGAGCAAAACCACTGTCTAGAGTATTAGCCACGTCAAGTGTATCAACAAGAACATGGGCAGGCGTTTTGAGACTGGCTATCGGCATTTGAGTCGATTTTCCGGTGACATGCCACAGTTTATCGCAGATAACAGAGGAAGGAGTATATCGATTAAAAGATGCTATACATTTGCTCCAGGACGTTTTTTTTTTTTTTTTTTTTTTTCGTTCTCAATAACTTGTCGATATTTGGCACGTATATTCCTATAGCAGGTTAGCCACTGTAGGACGACGCTGGAAAACCCTGGGAGAACGCCTACGAGTACACTTAACGTTCCGACATTCATCTATTTACCAAGGAACCGGAAATCGATGACATTGGCCACTCGAACACGAAATAGAGTGCTCAGCAGCCAAAAGAGGTGACTTTCTGATCCTGGGAAAAAAAAAAAAAAAAAAGCACATGTCAAGTCAAAGTAATGTTCCCAGTTGGCTTAATTTGGACGCCATCTAGGTAAACAAGTAGAACGGAAATCTTGTGATAAGATACGAATAAGAATAACAAAGTGGTTCCTATAGTGTAAATAAGAGATGAAAGTCCACTGTAAGGAAATAGCCAACTGTGAAGTACAAACCACTATATCTAGGTGTCAACAAATTGTAGAGGGTGTCAGAAGGATATGCAAATCTCCGGTGTCCAGGCCTCTCGCAGAAGCCCGAGGTGAGTCTCACGTGGGCATTCACGTCCCCTACCAGAAAAAGGTTGTGGTACCTGGGACGGAAGTGTTGTAAATAGGTGCGCGAGAGGCCAGCAGATGGAGATAGGGTATTTCTAAATTAGACCGACAAAACTTGGCAGTAACTCGATAACCTTATGTGAATGATACGTTGTCAAGTGACCTATGGGCTGCGACGCTTCGTTTCAGTGCAAGATGGTTATGAAAAAGAGGAATTGCAGAAAGCAGAGTACACTCGTGTCAGTCCAAGAGGCGTTTGTTATTACCACTATCAATTGACGTGTTAGATAGGATATTTTTTTACTGGTGAAGCTTGGTTTCACTTATCAAGATGCATAAATTTACAAAATACGCGAGTATGATCTACTGGAAATCCTAATGCAATTCACGAAATCCCTTTACATTTAGAGAAAATTGGCGTATGGTGTGCGATCTCTCGCTCTCGAATTATTGGGCCAACTTTTTTCCATATCTCAATTAATCCAGATGTTTATTGCTCGGATATTCTTTTTCCATTTGTTTCACACCTAAATGAAGATGAAGTGAACGGTGCATTTTTTCAACAAGAAAATGCCACTGCTCATACATCACATAAATCCATGGCACTGTTATTGGAATTTTTTGGGGAAAGACTAATTTCTAAAGGTATGTGGCCTCTGCGGTCTCCTGATCTTATCCCTCCGGATTATTTTCTTTAGGGGGACGCTAAAGCTAGGTATATAAGGACAATCCAAAAGCAATCGATGAGCTAAAAATGGCAATAGAAGATTACATAATATCTGTAACAAAGGAGACATTAATTACAGTGTTCGAAAATGACTTAAAACGAGTGAATGAATTGTGTCTTCAAGAAAATGGTAAACATTTTCAACACCTTCTTTAAACAGGTTAGTTGCATATTATTTTTCTATATTACCTTTCATACATGAATATAGTGAATATAGCAGTTTTCTTAAACAGCGAAACGTTTTCATCATACGCTAGTGCCAGCCAGTGCTGCCACCAGAATTCCCGACTCTAGAGGACTCTTGGTTACACGGGAGGTGCGGAGCGACTTCTCGATGACCCGTTACTTTGTGGGAGATCTACTCGATCAAAGATAAGGAACAGGCACGAGTTCCCCATTTTTTTCTGTTGAACCTTATAAACGAATGTTACGAATTGATCTGCCAAATCCTCTTGAAGCAAAACGTCCAATGAGCGGGTAGTGATAATGCCACGCGAGGAGTTCAATTTCTTATGCTTTTCTAACTTAATGGATAACTGTGTAACATATTTGCTTTAAGTATTTTTCCTGCCTGGAATTTTGGAAGTGCTTCAACCAGAAGTGTGCGGGCCGCGCCGAGGCCGAGTTCTTAGACCACTGGTATCTCACCTAAACGTCCCAGGTTCGACCCCAAGCTACAGTATGTGAGATTTGCGGTGAACGAAGCGGCACGTTCTCCAGTTTCTCCCGCTATCACATTCCACCGGTGCTCAAATCTCATTCAACGCATCATCAGTGTCATCGCCTGCGCTGCCAAGGTAGTAAAAGCTGGCGTTAAACAGTATAAAAAACCTGAGTGTATCATTTCGTGTTCTAGTGCAAGATTTCACCGAACCAATAATTTTGCCTAGATTGTTTTGGATAGCAAAAAGGCTAACCGACGTAAATTTTCTCCCTTCCTCTGTTCTACTTATAACAAAGTACCGAGGACCACTCCACTCAACTACGTTTTTCCAGGCACGTTAGTTCTTAAATTTAGTAGTTTCCTTTTTTCAGTGAAAAAAATGGAATAATTTCATCTCCCATTCCTCCCTATCCAACATGGAGACTAACGAAGGGCCACCCTTCCGGTATGACAGGGCTACATAGGGGATGTAGCGGTCTGTCCGTCCCCTGGAGTTTGGTGTAACACCTAGTCCTGGCCGATTGACTAGAGGTGGGTTTGTCCCTTGCCTCCCGTTTAGGTGAAGCAGAAATCAAAGTGGTGTATGAGGATGCGCACTCTTCCCCGTCAGTGAAAGACAGAAGCCCAGGCTCCAATACGCATCCCTAAACGAACCAGGATATCCCTTTGCACCGACATGGGTCTCCACGCATGACCTACACATAGTTGTGCGCCTTGACGGACTGATGCCCTCACCACCCTGAGGGAGTCAGGGTTGCCTCGGGACACCGGGTACGCCAAACCCGTAGCTACCATAGTAGGCTCTGGGGGGGCCTCACATTCAACAGGTCGCGAGTTCGAACCTTGCTTAGGGTAAGTTACCCGCATAAGGTTTTTATCTGGGTTTTCCCTTATCCTAAGAAGACATATGTCGAGCATCATTTCACCAATTTCATTCATAATCCCATTTTACCAACCACGTTAAATGATTTTAAGCTACCAAAAACTACCCTCCCCAAAGTATATATGTATATATTTATATTTGCACTGTCACAATATTTACCTGTCACCATACTTTTTATGCAACTATATGGAGGACAAATATTTACAATAGTATTGCCATTGGTATTTGCACTGTTTAGATAATTGCTATCATATACATTTTAATCATCCATATATACTTTTATTTTTTAGCAACTGGTGGTGTTGAACTAATCTCGTTGTAGTACATGGTTCTGTTACCACATGTTTTTTAGCCGAAAAAACAATATATTCCCTTGGAACTTATGCTTACTAACTACAAGAAGAGAAAACTGCAATAAATAGATAAAAAAGTAAACACAATCTACAAACTTTGCGTTTTTAAACAAGTATTACCATACAAGCACTCAAGCTCTTTAACTGCCATAAGGCGACTAACACGTGGGAATTAACCACAACACACTGAAAATGGGGAAAATGTACCTCAGTCAGAAAGCCATCCTAGAGGAAAAGTTAGTGTCCACAATTTTCATTTTGAAACTGTAGATATAAAGGGATATAATGGGCTACTGCACACCCATATTTATAAGTCCGATTTAAGTACCTCTATAGGTCATATATGCACATAAGGAATAATTATACTTCATGGGAGAGCCAAAACTGAAACTTCAATTTCTTTTTTCTTTTTTGTTTCTTTTTTTTTTCACTTTTGCACGTACATGTCCCCAAACAGTTACAAAAATATAATTCAAAATATTTTCGCAGGATTTCCCTGAAACGTAGAGATATACAATTTTTCTGCGAATATTTTAAAAATGTATTTTAATTAAAGTCGTCAGCCATTAAAAGAAAAACAACGAAAAGGATCTTATGTAAAAAGTAATTAGATATAGAATTGTATGTAACACCATTATTTGGTAACCTCTGAAGGCATGTAACTTACACATCAAGTACAGTATTGTGTTGACAGAATTTGCCTCTCATGCAATTAATAGAATATAAAGTCAAAGCTATAAAGCGAAAATATGAATATAGCAACAAAATTCACAAATTAATAAATACAGGATAATAGATGTAACAATAAAACATGTACAAAAATGGGAAACAATTTGTATGAATAAAGAGGCACCAATAGACCAATAAAAGTGGAGGAAACGAAACTGAAATTGTGTGTGTAAAATGTAATGTAAAATTAATTTAAGGAATGTTGATCAGAAAAAAAAAATTAAGAGCCTGAAAACTGGGTAACTTTGTTTTGGGTTAAATAATGAGTTTCCATAGTTCATTACGAACAATGACGTTCAATAGCGAGAGGAAATTTGAGGTCACACCATAGCCATTGGATATCCTCCGCCACCAGTATGCTCTGCCCGCCCCGGAACACCTCAGCAACGCACAACGCAAACTGCATCTGTTAACCGCCACTTACAGAAAATCTTCATCCTTATGTATTTTAATACTAACGTCAACAAGTCCACATGCTACAAGTCAATGTGATTAGGCGCCAGTAGAGGTATCCATTCGCATAAGTTTACTCCTAAAACATATACTCTTTCTGTTCAATATGTTATTTAAATATTGTCATTTACACGACAAAGTAAAATATAAATAAATTTTACCGAGAGGCCTATTATAATTGATAATTAAAGTTTGCTCAACCATATAAACGGTGTTTGTGAAACTAAAAGTATTTCATACTGATACCAGATATTAGTATGAATCCGCATGCGTTCATGTGTATGAGTGCAGTTATTTATCGGTCATGGCGGAAACAGTGGACAGCTCTTTAGCTAGAAAGCAAAACAGGGCATAACTTTTAAAAAGTAGACGAAAAAAAAACTGTGTTGTATGCGTTTCAACAACATTTTGAGGGAAATTTTATTTTGCGTATTAAACAAGTTTTTGAATCAACCTCCCGATAGGCCACACCGTGGCAGAGCGGTTAGAGTCCACTCTCACCAATGCGGCTTGGATTCGATTCCGGGCAATCGCATGTGGGATTTGTGGTGGACAAAGCGGCCCCGGAGCGGGTTTTCTTCGGGTTCTCCGATTTCCCCCCTTATCTCATTGCTCTTGAGCTCCATGTTCATTCCATGTATCATAAGTGTCATCGCTGCGGTGCAAGCTAAATATGGGTAAGATGACAACCCCAGGGAAGAAAAGGAAACGAGGGATACCCGTTCTTGGACAGTGTGACTAATTCGTTGTTACAGCCTTTCGCCTCAAAGAGCACGAATTTTGATCGAAATGAGGCTTCGACAATTTATAAAGATTTGCAGTGTATAATCGATAACTCCAACTTGTCAAACTAGAATTTTTTTTTTTTTTTTCATAAAGTAGTGAAACAACGGGGATTTGGAATTACAAAGAGAAATTAGTTCACTGTAATCGCTGATAGAAATCACGCTGCCTTGTGAGCGAAGCAATATTTGAGAAGCAGTATAACTAAAAAATGCAGAAAATTAATTGTGTGGATGAAATAAGGGCAAATGAAGGTCATATTTGCCACAAAGTATAGGTTGATAGCACGAGGTAGCGGAGAAAGCGTGTCTGGAGTGCCAGCGGTCAAGGAAAACATTACTGCATTAATTATATGTTACCCGAGCATTTTTGCTTTGCCATAAAGAAGTAGCCTGAAGCTGCTGAACCTGTGGAGCGCCGACCAAGACAGCCACGTCAGAATGGAGTTAGAAATGTGAGAGCTAGCTGCGAGTGTATTGTCGTGCGACAGACGCGTAAAAACAGCATCGTTGCCTGGAGCCCCGACTGAAGCACTTGCTGAAGAGAGTGGGCGACCATCTAACATCTAGAACTTCAGAGACTCCGGTATCTATTTAGTCCATACAAGCCTGTCTTCGGCGAAAGGAAAGGTGATTACGGTCGAATCGACCGAGTACTCCCCAACATCGACCCCGGAGAGGCCCGAATTTACGGCAACTACCAACACGTGTTCCCCTGACGAATCAACCACAAGTACGTATGTATATGCTGGAAGACATGAAATCTAGTATCATTGAAGGGCCCGATAGCGTTAAGTGCTCGCCTGTAATCTTGGTGAAGAAGATGGTGAGCTATGCTTCTATGAACTACAGAAAGCTGAATGCCGACACCAGAAAGGAATTTTTCGCCTAACTCCGAATTGACGACAGCCTGGACTCACTTGCGGACATTGGTCTTCTTGAAGCCCCTCATTGGACAAACCGTCAATGCGTGGGTGGTGATAACGCCGCGCGAGGTGTTCAAGGTCCTGTTTCTCGATCTTGACCGGATAACTGCCTAAGATATGGGCTTTCAGTAATTTTGCTGCCTGGGATGCTAAAAGTGCCTCAATCAGGGGCGTTCCTTTGAACCGGACCAGCACATACATCTAATTCCTTTTGAATGATAAAAGGGCTAACTGTTGTGAATTTTCTACGTTCTAGTAACAACTAAGAAAAGAGGACTAATAATAAACCCAGGGCTAATATGCCAGATTTTTAAAAACTTAGTTATATTCATACAATATACATTTATTGTTAACAGATTATTTATAAATTAAAAATAAAATATACATTATAAAATAAAAATAATGAAACCAATAAATTGAAATAAGCTACATACATAACAAAAACTAATAAAAATAGCAAAATAAAGTACAACCATAAAAATATTTCAACATTTAAATAATTATACTTTCATGATCTGATCTATTTAAATAACCAATAATATGCAAAAATAATTTAAAAACGAAAATAAATAACTAAACAAATCTTTGAATACACAAAAACACATCACAAACATTAACATTTTAATTCCAAATTTATCTTTAAGTTCACATAAACCTAATTCTTCTATTCCTTACAACATCCCTACACTACCACCACCTAAAAATCACAATTATATAAATGTATTTATTTTTTAAAAGTGTTTTTCAAAAATGTAATACTTTTCATCAACTTATATTATTGTTCTTCTTCTTCTTCTTCTTCTTATTATTATTATTACATTTATTAATATTACAATTTTATTTTACTATTATTGTTTATCTAACTAATTTTATATATTTTTATATTTTATATGTTTTAAAAATATTTTTATTTTTAATATATATATATATATGTTATTATTGTTTTATTTTTTCCACGTTTATTCTTAATATTTATTTTAATTTTTATTATTATTATTAGCATTGTTTTAAATCAAATATACATATTTATTTTACAACTACCCATTTTACTGGTGTCCAGTAATAAACACTGGTATCTAGCTTTTTATATCTATACACCATTAAATAGACTAAACAAAAAAAAAAACACCAGTACCCGGTAACAAATATCAGTACTAGTACTCAGTACTCAAGTAACTAACGAGTAACATAAAAACAAATCCATTTCTACTTTATTTAACAAAAAAGTTACTATTTATAACGTGCATGTTTGCATATGAAAATATTCAGTAAAGTTCATTAACCATGTTTGTTAAGCATTTAATTTTAACTCAATATTTTCGAATTGTTCTTTTGGTAATTTACTGTAAGTTTAATGGCTGACTAAAAACACTAAAAACCTTTGTTGTCCTCACCAAATCACTTCCACCATCACTCCTGTATTATTATATATCCTGTATCATTATATATATATAAAAGAAGAAGAAGAAATAGTTTCATTTTATACAGGGTTACTACAAAAGAAGTAGACAACTTCAACTGCCTGTAAAACAAAAACTATTAGAGATAGCAACCTAATTATTTTGGACGTATGTTGAGAAACTCTCAAAGTTTTGTCTGTTACTATTGGTAAGGCTGTAGTGTTTTGTTTGTTGTTGCAGAAGCTGAAATAGCGGAAAATCCTATGAAAAAGGCATATTGCGTGTTGGAATTTGCTAGAACGCAACCAGCAACTGTTGTCCAACGACATTTTAGAACACGTTACCACAAAAACGAAATGATGCGCTCACAAAAACCAGCTTCGTCTTCATCATGTCGCAACATGTCGATGCAAAAGTCACGCCGTATGACCTTATCTTCTTCACTCAGAAACTGCAACATCTGTAATCTGTAAGGCATCATGTGCAGTCGCTTCCCAAGATTTTCCATACAGTTTGCTGTGGAATTTGTAATTGCATGCTTGCCCTAGATGTCGATTTTTGTGGGCTTCTTATGTAGGCAGAACGAACACGTTCAACGTTTTCTTGCGACACTCTTGGTCTTCCCGAGCTCTTCCCTTTGCACAAACATCCCGTTGTCTCGAATTTTCTATACCAATCGTATATTGACTGGCTAGTCGGTGGCGTTTTGTGGTAACGTGTTCTAAAATGTCGTTGGACAACAGCTGCTGATTGCGTTCTAGCAAATTCCAACACGCAATATGCCTTTTCCACAGGATTTTCCGCCATTTCAGCTTCTGCAACAACAAACAAAACACTACAGCGTTACCAATAGTAGCAAACAAAACTTTGAGAGTTTCTAAACATACCTCCAACATAATTAGGTTGCTATCTCTAATAGTTTTTGTTTTACAGGTAGTTGAAGTTGTCTATTTCTTTTGTAGTAACCCTGTATTTCATTACTATCACAGAGTATAAACGCTCACTATCACACTTTAAACACTCTTTTCTCACTACTACGCTGTGAAGCGTAATTTCTTATTGCATTACCACTAACACGTCTAATAATACTATTTTCTCTTTATAAATATCACTTAGACACTGTCACTATTACTGTTGCCTTCGGCACTAAAATTAATTTGCTTCCCCACGTCAACTGTTGCTAATTACCTCTTCTTCTCTGCCTCACTTTAGCATCGGTATGAAGATTCGATAACCTCTTGTCCTTAATGTTAATAATTTTCTTCTTCTTTCTCTTCTCCCAATTATAGCCGTTGTTCTGCTTGTAATGTGTTGTTAGCTTCATTTATGTCGTTGTTTCTGCTTCTTAACATATAATGTCTTTAAGGCGGATGAGCTCTGATTGTGTTGTCATTAATGGATCGTGTTATTATTATTCCTCTAGCATGTATACTAATTTTGTTAGCTAAGGATTCAAAAGTTGTAAATAAATTTTTGTCTCTTATTAAATCGTAAAGATAATGAATGTCTTTGTAGGTCGGTTCTTTCTTGAGCCGTGAACAAAGTGTATATTTTGCGCATTCAAATAGAACGTTTTCCGGGGTGTCTTGTTTAGAACATTTGTCGCAGGTATCCTGTGATGTTTTATTTACTTTTTTCCAATATGTTCCAGAGGGACCATGGCCGGATATAAAATGCATTATTCCTTTAGTGTTGTTTAAATGTTTTAGTTTTAGTCTTTCTGCTATATTGCTAAAAAAGGAGTAAGCCCGTCATCCTTGGTCTATTGTGTCCCAATCGCGCTGCCGGGTTTGAAGTAGTTTGATTTAAATTTCGCGTTTTGTATTACAGCGTTGTCCCAATATTTCCTCATCTTTTTGAAAATTTCCTTTTTTGAGCTAGAAAAATGCTCCTCGAAGCTTTCAAGTTAGATCTATAGGCCACATTCCTGTTATTACTAATAAAGCTACTGTCGGAGTCGTGTTTAGTGCTCCTGTAAATCTTAGCAAAATTTTCCGTTGTGTCCTTCTTAGAAAGCTTTTTATCGTGGTATTATTTGCACTTACTGTCCAATTTGCTGCTCCATAAGTAACAATAGAACTGAAGATGCTAGTATGATAAATATTGATTGTGTGGAGCGGGATTTTAAAATCAAATTGAATTATCCTAGAAAGCTTCATCATTGTCTTTTGGCTTTGATTCTTGCATAATTAGTGTGATGACTAAAACTTAAATTTTCATAAAAAATATTCCTAAATATTTCATTGTTGTGTTTCTTTTTATTGTGTTGTTTTCAAATTTTATTGTGGGATTACTTTTGAAATTACTTTTTGGTATCACTTATATAGATTTTTCCGGAGATATTTTTAATTTAGACTTTTTACACAAATTGGATAAAATAGTATGTTCCTACATTTCAATTCCAGTTCCCTTCCAGTTGCAGCTTCTACTAAAAAGACCACATCGTCAGCATGTGCAATGATTTTTAAACAGTTATTATCACTTTTTATGCTTTCCAAAAATTGTATAAAGTAATGTCCCAGAAGGTGGGTTCTGGAGACAACCTTCTGTTATGTTTTTTGTAATGGTCTGATTTATGCCATAAATATTGACTATGCGATCTTGGCAATATTTAAATAGTATTTTATACAGGATGTTGGGGTAATTTAGATTTCCTAATGTTTTAAAGAGTAAGTGCCACTAGAGGTTGTTAAAAGCCCCAGAAATATCGATAAATATGGCTGCTACATATTTTCTGGTAGGGTTTTTTACGGTTTCGATTATTACGCTTATGGCATCCTCGGTGGACTTTCCCTTCTGAAAGCCATATTAGTTATTGTTAATTCCAACCACGGACCTAAATTCCATTATTCTTTTATTAAGTAAGGAATCAAAAATTTTTCCCGTAATTAATTAGACAAATTGGACTATATGATTTTTGTATCTAACGGGTCTTTGTCATGTTTTTTCTTGAGTATGGTTAGCTTGGCAAATTTACAATGTTTTGGAAAAATAACTTGGCACAAACAGTCGTTAAAAATTGCATAAATGTGGAGTTATTGTTTCATTGATGTTACTTAACACTTCATTTTTAATTTCGTTTACGCCACCTGCCTTCCTCTTCTTTAATTTAAAAATTTGATGCTTTACCTCATTTTCATGAAATGGATAAATGGCCAATTTATTACTTTAGGGTAGCTCTAGTTCAATTCTTGTATTGGTATTTTGCTCGTAATCGTTATTTGTATCGTCGTTGGGTAAAAATTTGTTAAGTAATTTTTTAATAGAATCACCCCAATTTGTTGTGATAGTTCCATCCTCTTTTCTTAGTGTATTTATAATTTCTGGAGTCCTAATTTTCCCCACGGTGATTCTATATGGTATGCTCCAGATGTTAAGGTTTGTATTGTTTTCAACAAACTTCTGCCAGGAGGATTTTCTGGTTTCGTATAAGGTTCTTTTAAATTTTGATTTAGAATTCCTGTAGATATTTAGATTTCTCTGTCTTTCTTCAAAAGTGATATTTCTTTATATATAATTTTCTTGTTTTGTGCAGCTTTCTTCTTAGGATATGCAACTCTTTTGTGCATGAATTATCCATATACCTATTTTTTAAATTTACATCTCGGAGTTGCATTAAAATTAGTTGCCTTATTTTGTTTTCAAAATGTTGTGCCTCCTGGTGGAAATAGATTTCTGTAAAGCTGAGGGATATGTTTGCCAGCTGTTGTTTCAACGTATCCTAGTTTGCTTGTTTAAGTTTATAGTTTATGTCGGTTTTTAAATGTTTGTTTCTTTTAGGATCTGTTGCTTAGTTAAAATAAATTAGTCTGTGATCAGTTGTTGTGTAGTCTAAGCCTACTTCCCAATTCTCCAATTTGTCAATCATATATCGATTAGTCAAAGTCAAATCAATGTTGGCATAGGCTCCAACACGATTTTGAAATGTTGGTGAGTAGTAAACATGTAAGGCTCGCAAAAAGTTCCAAAATGTGACTGCAAAACCTCATAGTTGAAAGACGACAATGTATGGTGCGTGAATGCATGAAGACGTTTCACGTAACGGGGCATCCCAAGCATCGGGGAAAGAAAGAATTTGATGTGATAGCATGGGGATGATGTAGAGGAGGGGAAAACAAAGAAGAACAAGAAGAAAAGGGTATTGATAGTAAAACCTTATAATGAGAAAAGAAAATCTGTCCAAGAAGGTATTCGAATGTGTGTACCTGTATGTATGTGAATGTGCGAGACAAGACTAACGAGGTCATCGAACCAGATAGAACATGTTTAAAACTTTGAAAAGCGTCACGTGCGTAATGTGGTTGGTAGGCAGCAATGAACACGTCCAATCCTCCATCCCCTCCTCCATCTACATTGGTAATATAATTGTTGCTGTATCATATGCAAAGCTATTTGCCAGCACAAGACTTTCAAAACTCCCGGAGGGCATCGTGTGAGGAATGAGGTCATCGAGCAAGCCAGAACATGTTCAAAGCTTCAGAAAGGCAGCACGTGTGTAATGAAGTTATCATGAAAGAATGAACACGTTCAAATCCACTCCACTCTCCCGTCTACACCGGTGAAATGATTGTTGCTGTAACGCTTGCACAGATGTTTGTGAGCCGTCGCCATGAACAGTGAAATAATCAGAAGTGCAGTCGAGAGTGACAACGCGCACTGGGTGATCATGGGAGAGTACGAACAAATGAAGCAGCACTGTCTTGATAAGCGTGTAATGGAGATACGCCTAGCATTGTCTGTAGAGATCCATCGCAGCACGATGAAATGACTACATCCTTCCGTTGCGGTAACTATTGCGATGTGTACCGCAAATTGATTAGGTAAGTACGCGATGAATATATGAAAATAAACCGAATAAACAAAATTGATTGTGTCTAAATGCTAAAACAATTGTGTGTTTTTTACAGAACATTCGGAGGTGAAGATGTAACTCCGTATAGGGATATGGGTCGAAGCGTCCAAACCGAGGATGCAGGTGAAGAAGAAATGTGAGTATAACAGTTTATTTCATTGTCAATAAAGAAGAGATTATTATTATTATTATTATTATTATTATTATTATTACCTACTCTTTTGCGCTCGAATGTTTCTAGGTCCGATAAGAAATCTGAGAAGAAGAGGAACAAGGCAAAGGTTGACGGCAAGAAGAAGAGAATGGAAGACGTTATGGTAATCATTTTCGATCCAATACCAGAAAAGAAGGAGAAAGATGAATCGAAATATGCATTACGAACTCCCGTCGCTATACATCACAGCAGCAGACGAAGCGTATGCATACATAACAAAGCAAGACTGGCAGATAGTGGTTCAAAACATGGTTGTGCTAGAAACGTATATGAAAGAAGGTACGCTTCCCAGAGTGCTGTACAATGACACTATAATCTATGGGTATAATGTAATATTGCAAATAAACAAATGAAATGAAATGGCTTTTGTGAACACATGTCTAAACGAAAATGTCATACATTTGGATATAGTTGCATTAATACCATTGAAGAGACTAATTTCATATATTGTAAGACATTTATTTCATTTGTGTGATGTTCATAAGTCAGTGAGTTCATACGAAGTTGATGGTAGGAGAATCAGGAGAAGGGTTAAGGAGATGTATGCTAAACTCAATAAAAAGATAGTATGATTAACGTTGTTTATCTTTATTCTAATAAGAAATACATTTTCCTTTCTAAATAATAGATTGAACAATATGAGTTAATGGTTTGTAAGTGAACAATTTATCATGAATAATTAAACAAAATAAAAATGTATGTGCGGGAAAGTTTGCTGATGCTTGAACTTCCAATGTGATATTATTAACGGCACCGGTCACAATTTCCTCGGGCTGATGAGAACAGTCGATGACAAATAGAGGTGCTTATTTGACGAAATCCTTTCTCTTAAAAAACGGATAATTGTCCTATCCGTAATAAGAATATTGAAATTTAGAATAATGATCATAGCACACACTATGACGAAACGTGGCTTTTCAAGTTTGGATGTCGTGGTAACGTTGCCTGTGAAGACTTTGGTCTGCGGTACAGCAGGTTGAGTGTGAATGTCCAGGGTTCGAAAGGCAACGTGAAGAGGCTGATCCAACTTGACTAGTTTAAGTTTCTCCACCTTCTCGGCATCGGAAAGTCGAAGTACAGGCATCCTCCTTTCGATTCTGGTTAGTTCAATTACTGATAGATCATTGCCCAATATGCAATTATTAGACGTTTTGGATCTAATTAGAACAACTTCAAACTTGCTACTAAGAGTGAGCTCCTTGTGATCGTCTGCGAAACCTAGAAGCATCGAGAGGGGAACGATAGCTTTGAATGTACCATTCGAGGGGCTCACGATTTCGACATCCTCTCCGGGATAGGCCCAACCGGCGTTCTGTAAGCGATTGAAGTCCAAAGTGTTGAGAGAGGCATAGTTGAAGAAATTCCAGGATTCCGTGTTCTGTTTATAGTAATACCATTCATATCCAAGCGAACCTCATCAAGCAGAAACGCCATGGTCAGCTTTGACGATGTGGGTTCTCCATTAGGTTAAGTAAGAGAAACTTCTATGTAGAGATAACTTCTGCTAGGAAGCGTATACAGATCCTCAGCTTGGCATGATATTCTAATTGATTAGGACTGGTTGAAAAACTCAATGCCACAGCCGGGAATTGAAGACGGTTCTCCCGCTGTTCGTGCGTTTGCTCTAACTATTGATCTACTGTGACAACTCGCCGGTACGGCATTCAATCTTCCAACTGATTATGCGTGTTTTACCCGGTTCAACATCGTGGTATCCTAATTTCGCCGTTTGCATCGAGAGCTGATGTAAGGTAGGAACACGTGCTCTTCCTCTTTACTGATATTATTATCAACTCCTGTCACATCTAATACGTCCATTACAGAACCTTGAGGCCCAGTCCCTCTAGGAACTTCCGATTGGATAATGTTCGCAGGTTTCGTCTCGAAGATCGAGTAGGTCTTAATCTTGAGAGAAGCTTTTTATTACAGTAATGTCTTTTAAAACTTATCCCCATTTAGTCTCATAGTGATAGCTTCGTTTCTGAAGTCAAGCGTTTCTCCGTTCTGGTCTACCACTCCAATGTTGAGCTGTTATATGAGATTTGTGTCGATGGTTGGTAGATGTATAGGACTGGATGGTTCCTCAGAAATGTGATATCCAGGAGGTACTCTCTGCTCCGAATACTGTACCTAAGAGCATCCAGTCCGATAATGGCAAAGAATTGTATAATAAGCAATTCAGACAGTTAATACTTAAATACGTAGTTAATCACTACAGTACATTTAGCACCGTTAAGGCTGCAGGAATTGTAAGTTTAATAAGAACACTTAAAAGTACGATGCACAGAGTGTTTTCAGCTGTAGGTTCCTACCGATGGCTGGATCTATTGCCTACAATAATCCATAGTTACAATCATAACTGTCACTCTATAATTTGTATGAAACTTAGTGATGTCAGTGACAATTCTTTGCTGCTTTCCGTCTAGAGCCGAGCTCGTCATGGCAGTGAGAAGAGGAATGCCAGGTGATTTAGTGTAGGAGACTATGCGACAGTCTCTAGACATAAAATCATACTTGCAAGGGGGTTTACACCAAACGGGGGGACGGAGATATTCCGCATCGTCACAGTGAGGGCTACATTTCCATCTACATACCATCTGCAAGATATTGAAGGACGTGATATACAAGGGTGATTTTATAGTCACGAGCTATTGAGAACACGATACCCAGGTACCTACCTTGTGGAAAAGGTGCTGCGTCGTAGTGGTGATAAAATCCTTGTCAAGTGGCTAGGCTTCCCAAAGAGTGAATGGATACCAAAAGACCTTATAGTGTAAAGAAAATGTACGGATTCAAAATGTATTTTTCCGAAACATTAATAAAAAAATTAATTCCAATTAAAAATGATTACTTTTTCTTTTATCATGTTTTAAAATTTCTCTCCTACCCTTCCAAAACAAAAGGGGGGTAAAGGAATCAAGGGTTTTACTGGAGCCACCATTGAGCAGGATAAAAATCAAAGCAAGTTGAGATTTAGACGAGAATTTTTTTTAAAAAATATCTTACATTTCAACGTTTCAGCTTTTTTGTTTTGTTTATATTTGTTTAAAAATTCTCTCCTATCCTCAATCAAAGGATTCAGGTTGTTGGCAGCATAATAAATAAAACAAAAAAAAAAGTTCAAATGAAAAAAATTGATTTTTTTCTCTTTATTGTATTAATTTTTTCGCTCCTATCCTCCACCATTAAGTAATCAAAACTTTTTCCT
Organism: Hymenopus coronatus; assembly: GCA_030762935.1. Taxonomy (NCBI): domain Eukaryota; kingdom Metazoa; phylum Arthropoda; class Insecta; order Mantodea; family Hymenopodidae; genus Hymenopus; species Hymenopus coronatus. The sequence continues at coordinate 290,750,913 of CM060900.1, forward strand.
GTTTCTTTTTTATTTTTTTTACAATTGCTTTAAAAATTCTCTCTTCCTCTGAATCAAAGGATACAGGATGTGTTTTTGGGGTGAGCATAATAAATAAATAAAAAAAAAACATTCCATTTAAAAAAATTGATGTTTTTTCTTTATTCTATCATTTTTTCTCACTATCCACCACCACTGAGTAATTAAAAACAGTGAAATTTTAATATAATGAATAATGCCAGTTTCGTTTTACATAAATAATTTCTTAAACAAAAATGTGTCAATAAGTGAGGTCACCACTGAGAATAGTTATGTTCCATACAAAGTGTAATATATGTTATATAAATAACCCGAAATTTTTTTACAACTTAAAAATAATGGGTAGAAACATTTGTTTCTCCTGTTTCATTTCTCCCCTATCCTCCACTATTAAGGATTCAAAAACAGTAACATTATAATATAATGAATAGTACAAGTTACATTTTACACAAATAATTTCATATACTTTTTTACCAAAAGAAATGTTTCAATGAGTGACGTCAGTACTGAGATGAGCTATGATGTATACAAAGCGTAATATACTTTATTTAAATAGCCCATTGAGTAATTCAAAAACAGTAAAATTATAATATACTGAATAGTGCAAGTTTCATTATACACAAATAATTTCAGATATTTTTACCCAAAAATGTGTCAATAAGTGAGGTCAGCACTGAGATCAGCTAAGTTGTATACAAAGCGTAATATATGTTATATAAATAACCCATTGAGTAATCCAAAAATAGTAAAATTATAATGTAATGAACATGTAAGTTACATTTTACACAAATAATTTCAGATATTTTTACCCAAAACTGTGTCAATGAATGAGGTCAGTACTGAGATCAGCCATGTTGTATACAAAGTGTAATATATGTTATATAAATAGCCCATTGAGTAAGCCAAAAACAGTAAAATTTTAATATAATGGATAGGGCAATTTATATTTTACACAAATATTTTCAGATATTTTTACCCAAAAATGTGTCAAAGAGGAAGGTCAGCACTGAGATCAGCTATATTGTATACAAAGTGTGATATATGTTATATAAGTAGCTTCATATATTGTTTTATTACTTACTTAAAAAAATAATAGGCAGAAACATTGCGAATTTTACCTTATACTTGCAGTTCATATTACTAAAAAACATATTCACCATGAAAATTCTCATGTTTTATTTCTCTCCTATCTTTCCACCATTGAGTAATAAAAAGCAGTAACATTTATAATATAATGAATAGTGCAAGTTACCTTTTTACATAAATACTTCAGATATTTTACCAAAAGTGTGTCAATGAGTGAGGTCAGCACTGAGATTAGCTAAGTTTGATACAAAGTGTAATGTTTGTTATATAAACAGCCTCAAATATTTTTTATTCCTGATAAAATCATGAGCTGAAGTATCATGATTTTAACTTGTACTAGCATTTATTGATACTAAATAACATATTCAGCATGAAATCTCTCGTTTCATATAATTCATAAATAAAAAGCTTCAAACATTTTTAAGCAATATATAGCATAAAACCATGAGCTCTACAAAAGCTTAGGTCACATCCTTTTTCCTATTCTTTTTCTTCTTCTTCTTCTTCTTCTTCTTCAAGAGTTATGCTCAGAGATATCAGTACTGCACAATGTGATATTTTTTTTTAAATATAACGTTTCGTGTCAGCATCAGTTAAGAAAGTTTTGTTAATTTCCACTGTGTGAACGTTATGATTATAGAACACAAAAGTTGACTGTTTTTTTTAGTATAATGCAATGCATTCACATCACTGAGACATAAGTAATCCTCAAAAGATATTGAACGCATTGTAGACTCCCTTCGATTTCCTTAACTAACAAAGAATGTGAAATTAGTGAAGTCCCCACTGAGATTAGCTATATTATATAATATTCTTGCATAAAAAGTGTAATATACGTTAAATAAATAGTCAAAAATATTTTTATTGCTTAAAAACAATGGGCAGAGACATTGTTTCATGTAATACATAAATAAAGGCCTCAAACATTTTTAAGCATACAAAGCTTAAAATCATGAGCTGTAAAAAAGCATAAGACACAAACTTTTTTTTCAAGAGTTATGTTCAGAGATATCAGGTACCCCAAGCAAGAGTTGAATGTGACTTCTCTGAAATATAACGTTTTGTATCAACACCAGTTAAAGAAAGTTTGTTAACTTCCACTGTGTGAACGTTATGTTTATAGCTCCTGAACGTTGTCTGTTTAGTATAACGCAATGCATTCACAACCCTGAGGCATGATTAGTAACCGTCAAAAGTTATTGAACTCATTGCAGACTTTGAAACTCCCTTAGATGTCTTCAGTACCTGACCTTCGTATCGACAAGCATATAATTTGGAGCGCAACCTTGAATATTCTGTCATTACCCTTCCAGACAATTCATCCTTATAAAGACCCATTATTTTACTATTCAGCAATGGTATTCCATATCTGCTATCAGGAAGATAATGGGAGGTGTCTAAGTACTGTATGTTAGTTTTCACAAAATCATAAATATCGGTACTGGTTGCAAAGAGAAATGCTTCTGTATCAGTATAATTTAAAGTTACATCTTTAATTTGTATGGAATAATTGTTTTTCACACAAGCCGTGTGTAGGACAGGAGTTGCATAGGTAGAATCAGAGTGAAAAATTCGATGACATAGCCGGGATTTGAACCACAGATCTCCCTTGGCATGCTATACGGGCACGTTGACATGGTAGCTTAGTGGCAGAGCCACCGGCTATAGATCGCTAGATCCGTGGTTCAAATGTCGGCTAAGGCATTGAATTTTTTAGTCTGACTCTACCTATCCAACCCCTGTCCTACATACGGCTTGTGTGAAAAAACAATTATTCCTTACAAATTCACCATAATAGTTGGCCATACTATGAATCCTGTGTCTAAAGTACTTGCAGCATTGTACGTCACCATTGGGTTGTCATTTCAGAAAGAATTTGAGATCACCTTGTGGTTTACCGGGAAAACATACAAGTCAGTTGAGAAATTCAATGCTATCCGGCATGTTGCTATGCTAGCTCAGTGGCAGTGCAACCGGCTGGAGATCGGGAGATCCGTGGTTCAAATCCCGGCTATGGCATTGAATTTTTCACTGTGACTCTACCTATCCAACTCCTGTCTTACACCTTTAAGATTGTTTTTGAGAACATTATAATAGAAATCTTGCATTACAAATTTGGAAAGATCAAGGATTGCCTGTCTTATCTAAATGGGTTTAGTCATCTTAATTTCTTCTCTTGCCAATTAAATTCCAACAATTTCCTTCAAATATTACAACTCCTTTGAATGTGTGTCGCGATATTAATTTCTGTGCTTGCTTCCAATTTGCACAAATCCGAAAGTCATTATATTTGCGTACATTTTCTATAAATTTCCCATAGACAAAATTCTTAAACTTCTTCCATGATTCTGTCCGAATTTTGAATTCTCTTGAGAACGCTTTTTTGCATTCAGGTCTATGTATGGTTTGTACCACTGTGAATACCTGAAACCTACAACTCTATGAACATGTTTCAATTTCATTCCAAAATTAATACATTGTTGGCGGTTACGACAATGCAATACAAAACTTTGTTTGTCAGCGTGGCGAGTAGTTTTTTAAACTTACCATTAGGGGGGGTTCACTCTTTGGACAGACCAGCAGGTCATTATGTGAAATTTGCAGGTCTCTGGGATAATCAAGGTCTGCCTCGATCGCATATCCTATTTCTGCGTCTGGTGGAATATTTAGGAAATCTATTGCATTAATTTCATCTCTGGTTAACCATCGAAGCTCTCCATGAGGCATATAAGCAGATAAAATAAATTTATATAATTTATTGCGGTCAATATATGATAAGTACTTAATAGGTAATGACTCATTAAAAAATCATGCATATATTTATTGTTCGTCCTCGCGTATCGATTAGACACAGTACAAAGTCCACCTCTGATTCCAGATAAAAAAAAAATCAAGCATTTCCTTGTCAGTGATTAAAGATATTTTTGCTTGTGTAGTTCTTAGCATTGCATCGAATGATAAATCCGGTATTATACAATGATGACATGGATCTAATTTAAATAAATTCATTCATAACTCTCCGAGTTTTCAAATATATCGGCCAATAACAGAGCATTCAGTATTAAGATACAAATCAATGTATTCATCCAGATTTCAAATACTGAAGGCTTTCCATACACTTTGTTCATGCAAATAATCCTCTTGCGTTATATCATCAAACTCTGCTATATCAGGCAATTTACGCTTTTCTAATTTATCTACACTATCTAGGTATGTATAGGACAAAACACCTTTGCGTCTCATTAATTGCTGGAGTTCATATTTTTCATACTCCATGCTTATGATTTTAAAGTCTTCAGGATTCACATATCAACTAAATTACTTAATTTATCGTCTAGAAATCGATGACTGTCTAAGATTCTGAAATATATATTCTCTTTCCTTTGGATGTATATTTCTTACTGAATGACAAACAATTTTCAAATGCCTGTGAAATACAATTTATGACTTCATTGTCATAAGAAAGATTTTTCACAAGGAAATGTGCACCTTAGCTTGATCAGCAATGAAAACAAAATTGGTATGAAATTTGGTAGCTTCCTATTTAAATTACACGACTTGTGACTCAGGCCCAAGAACATGAATGATATATGGTAGTGGTCTCTCGTTCGTGACTTCTCAATATCGAAATCTTTTTTATATAGATAGTAGTATTTGGCACTTATAAAATTTATGTTATCTTTATCAGTCATTTTTATCCCCGCAATTTTTGAGTATACATCAATTACTGGGTCACCGATTACCTGCAATTTTTAAAAAAATCCTGAATAGCATTTGGACCTCTGATTTTGAATTCTGACAATGAATTGTCATAATGACAGACAAGTTTTTATGCAATTGACACTGCCTCATGCTTTTGTATTTGACGTTTCCAACAGCTTTCCACTGATGGTTGACAAGAATGAACTTTGGTAAGTACATTAAGTACAGATTCTGTATCTGCATAAATGACATACGGAACAGCAGTACACTTGGAGTATGCATGAAATTCAATTGTGTCATTTACACCAACTTCTGGCTTTGTAACAATTCTGTTTCTTTGACCACTTAAACGTATGCTTTTCTAATCCATTTTTAGTTCAGAAATGCTTTAAACACGTTTCACAAAATGAGATCTTTCTCTTGCATCGAGTGATCTGTTTGGCCAATAACCTGGATAGATCATTTATTGGACAATAGTGCTATCTATTTCCCTTGGTGACATGAAAAAGATTCACATGATGCTCTTTGCGTTCAGAAGTTTGATATAACAGAATAATTGATCCATCATCTATGCCATATACCGTAACTAATATACTTTCATTCTGATTTTCGAATTGTTCTAATTGTTCGAGTGAAACGGGAAAGCTTATTCCCATAAAATCAAATTCTTGAAACATATCGCGTTTGGAATATAAATTTACGCGCCTTTTGTTTGTCTTCACCGGATACTTTGATGCTAACAGACAATGTGCAAAGTATTTACTATGCGAATTTCATATGTTAGTTACAGCGCTTTTGTTCTTTATGAAATCGGGGAGTTCCATATAGCATCCTGCATTTAACACATCATACTGACAAGCATTTAAAATTAGCCACCTATTTTATATAGAGATTTTGAACTGCATTTCGATTCAGAATTATCAATACACGCAAGTATGGGATGTTTCATTTTATTCTCATACCATTCAGCAAAGTTTGTAGCCTGAATAATTGAATACACTTTACTATTGAAATTAAACGTCTCACTTCTTCCATTTTCAGGAGAATGTATTATATTTTTGCATATCAATGTACCGTTTATTCTAATACCTGAATTGTAATGAATCAAATTATTCCAAATTTTATCATAAACCAGGAGTTTACATTCATCTAGGAATACTGAGGGATCTATTATTTCAACGGTATTTTTAATTTGCTTTGTATAAATTCTGTTTTTGAAAGCTGAATCTATATTTTTACATGTCAGTTCCTGATGGTTTAAATGAACACAATACACCGAATTTTCAGTCCTAGAGGCATCCACAGCACCTTTGTGGAGTTCTGTTTTATCCCTTTTTGTGAGAGGAATTATCTCTTCAATATACTCACAGCTGATTTGTCCCTAGCCAGCTTTACTTAGGATGGTCTGAATGTGTTAACTTGGAAAAAGATATGTTAATAAATAAATTTATTTTTACTTATTTTCCTTTTTTTATCACTTTTTTTACTTGTCTCAAGTGAGCTGTGAGCAAAGTTGTTTTTCTATAGATCTTTTCTTGCGGAGAATTATTTATAAAGTAGTAGTAGTAGTGGTAGTAACAGTAGTTATTACTATTATTATTATTATTATTACTATATTCAAACTACTGCTAATATTACTATGATAATAATATTAATAATAGTCATGGTACTAATAAAATAATATTATTATGTAGATAATAACTGTAATTTTAAACCCTGAAAGAAGAAACATATTAGACATATGCATGTATTAAAAACATTTGGATATTAAAAACGTACCTCTGATTGTCCCAAGCTATTTTTTGTAAAAATACAAAAAAAAAACTAGTTTTTGTAAGAATAATAATAATATTAATAAGATTACTATTAATGCTAATGTTAATAGTATCAATAATGATACTAAAAAGTTATTGTAATACTGAAAAATTAATATGATATCCATAATAAAAATACTAAAATCTGTCTGATTTTCTCAAGTGGTTTCTGCAGTTAACAACGTTTTTTTTTTCACCTGCTTTTTTATAATTATGGTAGTGTAAAATAATATTTGTTATTATTAATAATATGATTACTATCCCTTAAAACAAATCTTAAGTTGTTTTTTCTAAAGTGAAATGCTATCTGTAAAAGATCGCTTCTTTACCTGCAATTTTTGCCACTTGAGTATCCGATGTGTGCGGCATCGTGCCATATGCATTTATTATGCATTCTAGGAAACAATTTAGTTCCATTTGCAGAATATTAAAAAGAACATTCTTCTTCGCGGAATCAAGTGTGAAATTAGGGAATTAATTAATTTTTTCTTATGCGAAACGTGTAACATTCTCAGTCGGGAGCGGAGAATCAAGAATCGTTGTTTGTAAACATATGTTTTAGAATATTGTTTTGAAATCACATTTTTTTTAATCACCAACAATTATGAATGTTTTGGAACATTGTTTTTGAAATCAAATGTTTTTTTAAAATCAACAACAATTATGATTCTTCGCAAAAAAGAAAGCATATGAAAAAATATTGATATATTTCTTCATATAGACAGAAACAAATTATTTTTACAAATTAGACAGAATAGCTGATGCTGTACGATTGTAAATTAAACATTAATCCCCTCCCCCGCGATATATTTTTAGGAGTCTTTAGCTGTAACTGTAAAAAAGTGGTGTGTCTCTTGAATCCTCCGCTCAACGTATGGATGTTGTGCGCTATGGCTTGTAGCATATCAGCCAATGCTTTTGTGGGTAGGATTTTTGTTCTAGCAGCTATGTCAATTAAGTCTGCTAACTCGTGCTTCTGAAAACAAAATATTTCATGCAGCTTATATTATTTTTTCAATATTTTTTGGAAAATTATACATAAAAGCTTTTTAAAAAGCTATGAAGTTATCTGCAATAATTATAAATATTTATAGTTTTTTAAAATAATACTAGCTAAACTCCTTAGTTGCTGTTTTTTTAGCTGAAGCACTTTTTTTCTATTCACATCTCTTTTTAAAAATCCAATTTTTATTAATAAGTAAAACTACAGTTTTCAAAATAAAGAATTATAAATATTCAATACTTTTCGAATATATAAATAAAAATTCTCACAGTTTTTTTTAAATGTAGCTTTTTTATAAAATAAGTATAACACCATTATTGAAATAAAAAAAACAATTTTCAAAATAAACAATTATAAATATTCAATATTTTGTTAGTAGGTAGGTAGTGTTTAACGCCCGCTTTAACTACTAATGGCACCGCAGGCGGTGGCACTGATGATACATGAATGATGATGGAGCATCGGTGGAATGCGATGGCGGGGGAAACCGGAGTACCCGGAGAAAACCCGCCCCAGCGCCGCTTTGTCCACCACAAATCTCACATGCGGTCGCTTGGGATCGAACCCCGGCCGTCTAGGTGAGAGGCTAGTGGTCTAACCACTCGGCCACGGCGCGGCCCCCAATATTTTGTTATTCTATGAATAAAAATATAATAAACTTTTCCAAAGAAATATTTTTACTTTTCTTTCGAAGTATAGATTTTAATATAACAAAATAGTGTAGCTGCTTTATTATTGAAATATAGAATCAGTATTAAAGTTAAACATGCTTATATTAATGAAAAAGCAACAGATTAGTTTTAAATTGAACTTATAACTCACCCATCATTCTGTTTGTAGTATTTTTCTCCTGCCGTGAAATGTCGCAAGCTGCACTCCTTTGTGGTTCTCAGTGGGTATTTATAATCTCGATGCTGACCCACTTTTCTCTTCCTCCCCTCCTCCCACACAAATCTTCATATTACTCAATATATTATAATTTCACAATTTTTGAAGACTAAACATTTTAAATATTCTCATTAGCAAATAAAGCAGCTTTTTTCGTTCAAGAGTTTGTTGGTGGGAGACATACAGAATGCTGCGCACGCAAATGTTTAGTGATTGGTTAAATTTGACGGTATCGTTCAACCTTTTTACCGTATGGGGGAAGGGCAGAGTCTTCTCCTAGTCAGCTGTGCTAAGTTTTTTTCAATCGCCGTTAGCCGAGAGACTTTAACTTCATGCGTCAGGATACTAAGGTCACGACTTTTCATTTAAATTACCTTCATGAATCTTGCCATGTATACCTCCCCAGGGGGGTTAAGAAATGCTTTCTACAATACATTCATGTCTCGTTCGTAAGAAATAACGAGTTTACGCTTCCCACACTACGCACTGTTGAACTTTTTTCTTTTTAATTTGTTTATGCTGTTGTTAAGATTCTATCTATTTTGTATTATTTGTTTTCAATCAACGTTATCCGGAAGACTTTAACTTCATAGTCAAGATACTACGGTCACGACTTCTCATTTAAATTACCCACAGGGGTTCAGAAATGTTTTTCTATCATGTCTTGCTTGTCAGAAGTAATGACTTACGCGTCCCACGCATTGTTGATCTTTTTTCTGCTTTGTATTTTAATACTGTATATATCATGCTCAACAACGGATCGTACTTAACAGGTTTTTTTTATTATTTTTTATTCTGCCTAATACTTTGCAGGCTATGAGAACCTCTCACGTTATCTCTCTGTCTGGTCATTACATACCTACTTAACAAAAAATCATCCTTAACATTTTTTTGTTATTTTTATTCTACTTCATTCTTTGTAGTTTATTATAGAGCCCTCTCACGTTATTTCTCTCTCTCTCTCTCTCTCTCTCTCTCTCTCTCTCTCTCTTTCTCTCTGTCTCTTTCTGTAACTATTACTTATTGTACCGCTCAAAGGCTTTGTTCTTGAGAATCTTTCCTCGTGTTTTGTTTCTTTTGTACTACATAAATATAATTTGTTATTCTTTCTCTCTCTATAATCATCTTATACTGAACATCGTACAGCGTTGTAACGTTTTTCATTCTTTTTATTTATTTTTTGTACTTCATCCTTTTCTTTTTTAGTTGCATCTCCTATTTTCTCTCCTACTTACACCACACAATTCAACTATCCACTCCCTTTTGGTCACTCCCTCAGCACATACTTTTTCTTTTGGGATGGAATTCCCCATTAACCGCAAACCCCCATCAACTTTTTTCTCCCCCCGATGCCTCGGAAGCCCCGTTACGTGTAACTTCTTTATGTATTCACGCACCATACATTGTCGTCCGTCAACTATGAGGTTTTGCTGTCACATATTTGACTGTTCTGAAGGTCTTACTCATTTAATATTTTGGTCCATTGTTAAATAGGTTAACTAAATAAAGGTTCTGCTATGATATCTTCCAATTTTTCGCCTTTCTCGACTTTTATGTTGTTATACCACCATTGGGCTTTTGCGTTTGCATCCGTTACGTGTAAAATTTCGGTATTCGGGTATGTGAAGCTAATATTTTGTAAAATTTCAAGATATGGCTCGGTTTCATGACTGTATGGAAAATTGTGGTTTGAATGAATAAGATTTCCGGCTTCGTGATGTACTTGTATACAATTATTATGCGTGTCATTAAACTGTGTGATTCTGTAATTTGTAGGTTGTCGTTATTAATTGTTATTGTTGTCATGAGGTTATCTCCGGTGTACAGGTGTGTATATTAATTTATTATTTATGAGATATGGTTCCTCAATGCACAAAATATCAATTTCTAATTCTTATGTAATTTTCTTTAGTTGTGGCAAAAGCCTGTGAACAAAATCTTTTTCCCTACAATATCGCACAGGTAAAACCGCTTTTAGCGGTTAGGTACTGTGGCGAAATTATATTCCGTCCAGGTAAACCTGGACGATCTGTTCTTGGACTCTGGACTCTCATTACTAATTTACTTGTCTGGGCGTTTATTTATGAGATTCTAAGAAATTTGATGCGGGATGGGTCGGAGTCTTCCATTATTTCTTCTAAGTATAACGTATCCTCTGGATACGTAGGATTTTTGCCTGCCCAGTTTATTACTTTGTACGGTCAGTTCTCTTAATAATTAATGTACTCTTACAAGTCGAGTTCTTCTCATCTGTGGAGTTCTGGGTTTTGAATTTATAGTTTTGTGTTTGGGTTTAGGTTTATTGTTAAGAACTTTTGATACTTGCAGAAAAGTATTACTAGTGTGGTGTGTGATTTTGGGTTCTTTGTAATTTTTCGGTATTTGTACATTTGGGGATTTGTGTTTGAAAATGTCAGTATTTAAATCATGGGTAATTTGAGGAAGGGTGCGTTTTACTGTAGATTTTTGTGCAGTGATTTTCGGATAATCAAGGTTATCATGATGTATTACTGCGTAGTAGTGTGGCCAGTTTTGCGAGCCATCAAAGGCTATTCTTCCGTGACAAAGAACGGAATGTTTGTATAATTCATCTAAGTCAAATTTTTTGTTTCAACTGTCGAATACTTTTTCTACTAGAGTTAATAAGTCCTCTGGGTTAGTTGAGATATTTAGTGAGCTTAGTTCAATTCTGTCTATGGCGTCGGGAACTAGAAAAATAATTTTGCTACCATTTTTGTGAAGGTATCTTGTAATGTGGCGTAATGCTGCAATTAAATTGTTTCTTTCCTCTAGACGGCTCAGTTGTAGCGTTAAGTCAAATGAGTTGTAAATACCACTGACAGCGGTGTCTGGCGTCCTTGAGCTGTCGGCTTGCACGTGCTTGGTTTCCTGTTCATCACTACATTCAGCTATTTCGAAATCTTGTGTTTGAACTGTTTCTTGTTCGAAATGTTATTCATGTTTGTTAAACTTCCCAACGTTTTAATTTCTTGATGTAGTTGATTCAAGCGGCTAGATAATTAGATAAAAAGTTTATAATAAAAGCGGTATTCTTAACAAAATGTCTGCTTTCGAATTCCATTTCTTCTTCGTCTTCTGTCATTTTAGTTATCGCATTGTAATCTACTTTAATTGATTGCTTTATATGTCGTATTTTTTGAGGGTTTATATCTTTATTTAAGTTGCATTCAGTGTGCATAAAAATTGATTCTAAATTAATTCGTTCATTTCCTGTGACCTGTTTATTGTCATTTAAAATTATAATATTAGGTTCCACATATTCATTGGTTTTCTGGGTTTCAGAATCAGATGTAGTTTTATTTTCTGGTGAATGAGTCTTGTAAGTTTCTTCTTATTCTACTAGGGGTATTTCGACGGGGTTTCTTTTTGTGTGTTTGTGTTGGTTTAAAGGTGGCCTCACACAGAGTTTATCCTAGAGACCGTGCACTCCCAGAACATCCTATATATGTAGGACAGTCGTCTTTTCCCCCACATTTTTTCTTTCCTTTTTAAACAGAGTATACATATGTTTGGTTTTTTCTTGTTCAAACAATCTTTTCTAACATGCGTATCTTCTCCGCAATGTCCGCATGCGAGATTTGCTGATTTACAAAGCGTGGCAATATGCCCGTAATCAAAACACTTTAGACACTTGGCAACTGAGACGTAGTCTTTTATGGTACATGCCTAAAGACCGAGAAACATTCTGTTGTTATTCTTTATCAAATTTCTAATCCGAGGTGTAGCTTCTGCTACGTGATGTACTGTAGCCTTCACTCTAGGTCTGGTTTTGACTCTCAGGTTAAAGCCCTTGTCAAAGTCATCTTTTGAAATTTGTCCTTCCATATTTTCTGTCTTTTAACTCCTCTTCTTTCATTCATGACAGTGCATCTAAGAAAATCATTAATGGGTTTCTTTACCTTGGTGGTTCAATCTTAAGATCTTTTTCTTGTAAAATTTTATTATTCATAATCTTCTGTAAGTCCTCTTCTGTATCGGTGTTAAGAATTAGATTTTTCCCGCTGTTCTCATGTTTTTATTCTGTCTTGTGTTGGCTTTAGATTTTGAGTTACAATCTGCTGGGTTTCTTTTCAGTCAGTGTGCGTATTAGATTAGATAAACAAGGTGTGCTTATTTTCGTTTGCGCTGCTGATGTTAATATCATTTCTTAATTGCTGCTTAAATGTTGGTAAGGCTGGAGATACCACTACTTGTGCAAAAAGTCATGCTGGGTTAACTTATCTTGTTTATACACATAGCTTTGGCAAGTCTGGATTCTGCTTGTGCTACTTCAGTACATGTGATTTTTTCTTGGTACGCTTTGTTTAGTTTCGCAAATATAAGATAAAACTCCTGCTTCTTATCGCTAATCATTTTATCTTTAGCTATCAGGTTATTAAGTTCCATCAGTATGGTATCAAATTCGTCTAAGTTAACTTTTTGGCCTTCAGTTGCATACTTCACACTGACCGAATTATTACTTCAGTCTTCTACGCTGTCCATTTTCTTGCTTAAACCTGCAGATTGACCTTACTTTCTGGGGATTTCTTCAAGGATTTTGATGGAATGAACGGGTCACACTCCTTGCTCGCCATGTTACAAGAGGAAGATTCTCTCAATGTATTAATATTAAAGCAATAAAAATAGTTTCCTTATCGCCTATTTTACATAAAAAGGTTTAATCACAACAAAGGAAAAATACAAAGTCTCCGTACTGCACCGCGTGCAAAGAACGGAGAAAAATTATGTTCGCCAACAGTTATCGGCGACAGACTGGCCGCTATAATAAAGAGTGACGTCAGTGACGTCTTTTGACACGTTTCACGTCGCTGCACCTCACCCGATTGTTCTTGGCAGCTGGTAACTGACTGAGTCTCACTTACCGCAAGTACACGCTTAATGTTTTGCGCACAGTATCTTGTTGCCGATTTAAATCTACGATAATTACTACTACTGCTTCTGCCGCTGCCACGACGACCACCACCCCCACCCCCACAACTACTACTAGTACTAATACTACTAATGCTACTACTACAACAAGTACTACTACTAGTACTACTACTGCTACTACTACTACTACTAGTACTACTACTACTAATGCTACTACTACAACTAGTACTACTACTAGTACTACTACTGCTACTACTAGTACTACTACTAGTGCTACTAATACTAGTAATACTACTGCTACTACTAGTACTACTACTAGTACTACTACTACTACTACTAGTACTACTACTACTAATACTACGACTACTACTACTAGTACTACTACTACTAGTACTACTACTACTAGTACTACTACTACTACTAGTACTACTACTACTACTACTAGTACTACTACTACTACTACTACTAGTACTACTACTACTAATGCTACTACTACAACTAGTACTACTACTAGTACTACTACTGCTACTACTAGTACTACTACTAGTACTACTACTACTGCTACTACTAGTACTACTACTAGTACTACTACTGCTACTACTAGTACTACTACTAGTACTACTACTACTGCTACTACTAGTACTACTACTAGTACTACTACTGCTACTACTACTGCTACTACTAGTACTACTACTAGTACTACTACTACTGCTACTACTAGTACTACTACTAGTACTACTACTGCTACTACTACTGCTACTACTAGTACTACTACTAGTACTACTACTACTACTACTACTACTACTACTACTACTACTGCTACTACTAGTACTACTACTAGTACTACTACTGCTACTACTAGTACTACTACTAGTACTACTACTACTGCTACTACTAGTACTACTACTAGTACTACTACTGCTACTACTAGTACTACTACTACTGCTACTACTAGTACTACTACTAGTACTACTACTGCTACTACTAGTACTACTACTAGTACTACTACTACTGCTACTACTAGTACTACTACTAGTACTACTACTACTACTACTACTAGTACTACTACTACTAATACTACGACTACTACTACTAGTACTACTACTACTACTAATGCTACGACTACTTCTACTAGTACTACTACTACTACTACTAGTACTACTACTAGTACTACTACTACTAGTACTACTACTACTAGTACAACTACTAGTACTACTACTACTAGTACTACTACTAGTACAACTACTACTAGTACTACTACTACTAGTACTACTACTACTAGTTGGCGTACGGATGTGGCGACCCCACCGCCCAGTGGAATTCACTGCAATTAGCCTCCCGGGTATGGCGGGTTACCATACGCGCTTTGGCAGAAAATATGGTGGGTTTGGTTACGGAGCAGGAGGTCGGATCTCCAGTTCCGGTCGGGATTGTGGGTGACCGCGCAGGCTCTTCCCGATCGTCAGCAAGCGACTGCTCAGCAATTCCGCTGGGGAACCAGGCCGGAATGCCGGTAAATGATACTGGAAACAATGACAATGATACACAAACAGAGCTTCTAGGCAGACAGTCATCTAGTCAAGAGGGGCAGTTGGCCACCTCCATGGAGTTGGATAGCACCCAATGTCTGTTATCCGTTACTAAGAAGGACCCGCCACTCAGAGAGCATAAACGGAAAAGAGAGGATGTACCGGAGATAGATAAGAGAAGTAAAGAAGTGATTGTTTAAGTCACCCGGAGGAGAAATCCTTAGCAGCTGCTGCGCAACGAAGTGACCCAGGGAGCTCGGCATTCGATGACCTAGCTGATCTTGGAGTGATCCGTTCCTTGTTGGAGAAAATGAGTAGATGTACCAATGAATTAATGACTGTAATAAAGAACACTCCGAATACTAAAGTCGACATAAAGACAGGAGTCAAGAAGATGGAACAAATGACTGAAGTCATTCTTAGTCGTATGAATGAACGGGAAATGTATCCCCATAAACGTAAAATGTGCACTCTTGCCATACAGGTTAATGAGGAAGATTTATTGAGTTCTAAGGTAATGACGGACTCCGGTATTCAGGTGGATTTAAAAGGGGAGTTAGAGTTCACTGAAGCTCTGTCGAAGGCCAGCAGTTTTGAGGCTTTTGCCCCTTTTTTGGATAAGGAGTGGCCGGAAAGCTCTTATGCGTCTACCCAATTAATATATGGGAATCCCATTTCTGTAAACGCAGAGGATATAGCACTTGTGGTTAATGCTGATGACCCTGGGCAGCATGGCCTTTTCAGGGCATTGAAGGTCTTTCATCCAGAGATATCCGAACTGATTGAAGGGAGGCTGGATGTGGGTAACGTGGAATACTTGACTAGCACACAGACATATTCCAGTAGAGGCACTAATAGTGCAATTTCTCGTTATATATATCTGTTGCCCTGGGTGGTGGACTCGCAAGGTGTCAATGACATGGAACAGTTGTGTGCGATCTTGCAGCAATGGAAACAGCTGACGGAGGAACACGGCAGGAAATATATAACCTTCGCTACAGGTGGTGGTCTAGATAGAGACTATACTAGGAAGCTCCTGGAGTGGGTCTTCAGGAATAGCAGCATTCAAGTTGGATATATGTTACCAGCCCGTGCACAAAATACGGCGATTACTCCAGTTGGCGGTCAACCGAAATTGCATCAAAGGAAATCTGAGGTACCCCAGAAAACGGTCAGAGTTAGAGCAATTGGGAAAACGTTTGCGGATATACTGAAGACTGTGAAGCAAGAAGTTGATATCGGGAAAATTGGAGGGTGGATAAAAAATATCCGGAAACGTGGCGAAGAAGATGTGGTTTTTACTGCGGAGGGGGATGGTAAAGCCAACGTCCTGAAACAGGAGATACAAAGAAACATCAAAGACTTGGAGGTGAACACGAGAAGCAAGGATGCTACTCTACTGCTATACGGGGTGGACCCGTCAATTAGCGAGGAAGTACTGCAGGCCGCCATAGGTGTTGAGATCGGTGTTCCCGTTTCTGAAGTACTGGTTACCGCTCTGAGACCTGGAAGGTTTGGGAATTTAAATGCGACTAGTGTTGTACCTCTGGAATTCTCCTGTCAGTTGATTAAGAAACGGAAAGTACAGATTGGGTGGACTGAATGTCATGTCCGAGAAAGGGTTACTATTTGGAGGTGTTATAAGTGCTTTGAGTTAAGCCATAGAGCCTGTCATTGTAAGAAGGAAATTCACAGGAGCGAGGACTGTCATAACTGTGGTGGAGAAGGACACCATGCTAAGGATAGCACGCAACGTCCATTCTGCATTAAATGTCAGAAGGAGGGACATAGATTCGACCAAATGAAGTGCCGGAACTTTCGGAAGTTGGTCTTCACCACTCGAGCGAGACAGTTATAATTCACAGGATGCCTGCACCAACAATCCGCGTACTGCATACCAATTTTAGTCATGGCATGGCGGAGGCTACGGCCCTTGAGAGAGGCGTGGATATTATAGTTGCCTGCGAACCAAATAAGAAACGGGTGTTGGATGGTAGTTGGGTCAAAGATAAGAGGAGTGATGTAGCCCTCTATTTCCTGAATAAGCGACTCAACGTGTTACAGTTCCGAGCTAAGGAAGGTTACATATGTGTAGATTTGCCACACTGTCACTTCTTCTGTTGCTATAGTTCACCTAATATACCATTTGATGTGTTTACGAAAGATATCAATCGTATAATGCAGGATAGCCTCGCTACAGGCGGTGAATGCCTTCTCCTTGGTGATATAAATATCAAGTCGCTACAATGGGGATCTCCGGTAACTGATCGTAGAGGTGCATACTGGATGGACTAGATGGCGACATAGACCTAGTGGTGCATAACACGGGGATAGCACCCACCTTTCCTAGGGGTCACTGTGAGTCGTATATCGACGTCACGCGCTCAACGCAGAATATCGCTTCTCAGATTGCTTGTTGGCAGGTATTGGAGGAAGAAACTCTTAGCGACCATCGCTTTATTTATTTTGAGATCATGGGGACTACGCACCGCAAAGTGACAACACCCGTGGAAGAAAGATTGAGCAGTACTAGCACATATTCTTGAATGGAGATTACAAGGTGTTGACGTTCACACTCCAGAGAGTACTCCTGCATATCTGACTAAGGTCAGAGGCCTGAGCGGTGAGCCAGATAAAGAATTCAAGTACCCCTAGACGTGGGGTCCCATACTGTTGGAATAGTGAAATATGCGAGCAACGGCGCAAATGCATTCAGATGCGACGAATTCTGATCAGACTTCGCAAACGTAACCCGAGTGCGGACGAATTGGCAGTAGCAGTCACTGGATACAAGCAGAGCAGGAATGCATTGTCTAGACTGATACATCTATCTAAATGTGCCCACTGGCAACATATTTGTGGTGAGTTGGAGAATGACATATGGGGTGCCGGGTATAAAATAGTTACTGGCCGATTGACGTGGTGGTGCAAGCTGCTGTTTCAATTGCTCCATCTTTGATCTTGGGCATAATTAATGACTTGTTAATGAAGCAGGAGTTCCCGGCTATGTGGAAAACTTTTAAGGTGGTTTTCCTTTTGAAAGGCGGCAAATCGCCATTAGAGCCGTCCGCCTATCGACCATTGTGCCTCTTGACTACGCTTAGCAAGCTGTACGAAGGACTCATAAAGCTGCGTTTGGACAGGGCACTCCTAGGAAATGGAGGATTCTCCGATGCCCAATATGGATTTCAGCCACGTAAATACACTTTACAAGCCATCGCTACCGTGCTCCGAATGAACGCTGAATCTAGCGGAAATTGGGCTGTATTAATCACGTTGGATGTCCAAAATGCAATTAATACTGCTACGTGGAGTATCATACTGGATTGTTTGCGACAAAGAAACATCCCGCCATATATAATCAATGTGCTCATTTCCTACTTTACAGGTAGGAAAATCAGGATTGATAACGAGGATATGCCAATTACGACTGGGGTTCCGCAGGGCTCCATACTTGGGCCGACATTATGGAATGTTTTATATGATGGAGTTCTACGTTTGCAACTACCGGATGGTGCATTCCAAATCGCCTTTGCAGACGATCTTGCCCTTTTTGTTAGTGCTGATGATGATGAAGAGCTCACTAGTAAGGCTAATGAATCCTTAAGACGTATTGACCGATGGATGGTGTACAACCAGTTGGAGTTGGCAGCACAGAAGACTGAAGCCGTTCTTCTGAAACGTGCAAGAATATCTCCTTTATATTGCGGGATGCCCAGATAACTGCAAAATAGGCCATCAGAGACTTGGGAGTAATGATCAATGCAAACAATCGTTTTGGAGATCACATAACGACTGTGTCCCAAAAGACGGACATAACAGCATCCCAACTGGCTAGGTTAATGCCAAATATTGGTGGTCCCCGATCCCTTAAACGCCGGTTGTTGTGTGGCGTGATTTATTCTATTCTTTTATATGCTGCACCTATATGGTACACTGCTATGGGCATCAAAAAATATGCCAGAGCGTTGGAGAAAGTACAAAGGAAGGTGCTATTGCGATCTATTTGCGCTTACCGCACGGTTTCCAACAGGGCCCTACAGGTATTGGCGGGATCCGTCCCCATTGACTTATTGGTACAAGAACGGCAGCTTCTCAGTGCTACCGATGCTTATAATTCATCAATAGTTCGCCGCGAGATTAGAGACCAAATCTTTCATGAATTGCAAGCCCGGTGGAATGACACCACCATAGTAAGTCAATGGACAAAGAGGTTAATTCCGGAGGTGCAGGTTTGGCTGCAGTGTAATCACCGAGAGATTGATTACTTCCTGGCCCAGGTATTGACCGGACATGGGAGCTTTAACGCATATGCATACAAGATGGGGAAAACAGACATCACCAGTTGTCCTTATTGTGATGACGAAGATATGGTGGACCATACTTTCTTTCGCTGTCGGAGGTGGAATGATTTTAGAGCTGCAGCGAACACCGAATTAGGTGTTGTGTTATCTGTTGATAACTTGGTTCCCACCCTGATAGAGAGCACCAGGGCTTGGAACATTGTTAAACGATTGGCGAGGTCTATTCTGGAAACTAAAGAGAAAGACACAAGAATGGTCAAAATAGGCATGTGACAGAAGCGCTCTACAGCTAGAGTTACCATTCTGAAGTGATGCCTTGTTGCGGTTCCAGATGGTATGCTGAGAGAGTAAGGTTTCTTTTTTTAGTTGGTGGAAATCCAACTCAACACGTGAATTGCCGTCTTTGAAAGATTTTTTCCCTTACACAAAAAACTACTATTACTAGTACTACTACTACTAGTGCTACTAATATTAGTACTACTACTAGTACTACTACTAGTACTACTAATACTAGTACTACTACGAGTACTACTACTAGTACTACTACTAGTGCTAGTACTACTAGTACTACTACTACCACTAGAACTACTACTACTAGTACTACTACTACTACTACTACTACTACTACTACTACTACTACTACTACTACTACTACTACTACTACTACTACTACTACTTACTTGCCCTTTGTATCAAACATTCATAATGCAATATACTTATTAATTATACTATTTTAAACTATGAAGAACTGGGTATGAAGCAACTACTACGCCTTTTTCCGGAGCAATACAAAACACGTCCACTCCGCCCGGTAACCAGATCGGACTATCAAGTAGGAAGGACTATGGAAGTCAACTACTTTTCCCTGGACATTAAGGTTAGGTCTTGTGTTTCCCATAAAAAGGGTAAAAAATTCATCCTGCAGTCTCCCCACCCACCACGAAGCCCAAAAGGGGTCACCCCATCGATTGACAGTGCTACGCAAGTGAAAAAGCGGACTCGCCCTCCTACTCATCCTGGAGGTCGGTATAGTACGTAGTCCTGGCCGGTTGACTAGGGGTGTGTTAGTCCCCAGCCTTCTATTTAAGTGAAGCAGAAGCCAAAGGGTGTCACAAAGACAGGAGCCCAGGGTCAGATACGTAACCATCAACGAACCAGCATATCCCTTCCCACGTCTCCACGCGCGGACAACACGTGAGTGGTCGCTTTGACGGACTAACTCCCTCATCACTCAGAGGTTGCCCGCACGAGGGAGTCAGGATTGGTTCGGGACCACGAGTGCCCAAAACCAATACCTACCGTAGTAGGCCCCTGAGGGGGGGGGCTGCTCTGATGTCTTCGTACAATCTGGCTAAAGTGTGCTGGAATACAATTTTTGTTAAATCAGATATAACGCAAGAGGTACATTCTCCATGAATAGCGGAAAGGCGTTTTGCAGGATATCAAGCTAAGCTCCTCCATTAAAATGGGTAACGAAATGTAAGTTCCTAGCAGTTAATCATCAACGACTCTAGCCCAGATGGTTACAGAATAAACGGTTCTAAACAAACATAAATTCAAAGTGTACTGGTTGTACCTCTCAAACGTTTCCTACCGAATACGCTTAAAACTAGATCGAATAACTCCGTAACGATGGGTCAGATGATGGTGGTTTCTTAAGAAAAATGCTCCCCTCTGCGAGATTTATGGTTCTTCGGAGCTTGGTGCAGACGTCCTGAAACACGCTGTATGCAAGGTCAGACGAAGTGTGCATAGAAATAGAAGTAAGATGTCCCTGAGTTACAACGACCTAGGTAAACACAGGTAAAAATATGTGACAATACAACTTTGAGTATGAAATTTCACATTCCTGAGCATTCACGTGTGCATTGCGCGTGGAAAGTGAAAAAAAAGCTTGTGAAGTGCAGTGTTTGTGGCACAAAGTGTTAGCGTTACAAATCCTCATTCCAGCTTACAAAACGTAGGGTGCATATCAGAACAATTGCATACAAGGCATCCTATTCTACTACATAAATTTTATTTCAGCTTTCAAATGCTTAAAAGACAACAACAAAAACACAACAAAAGTTTAAACAACTCTTCCCTCTATGTTTATGTCAAAATTTTAAAAGCTGTGATAACACACAGCTGAACCTTGTCAAAGAATACTACATGTTCATTGTTGATAGATTTGTGTATATGTGTCAAGTGTTATACAAATCCCGAACACTTCAGCACTGGTGTGTGTATCAAGCTGAGAGGGTAAAGTTTACGGTTCAGTAAATTAATCTTAGAGGTAAAACTCAGAAAAGATTTCAGTGGGTTCCTAAGACATCAGGGGTGGTTCCTCAGATTAGACGGAGTAGGGTTCAGCCCAACCTAACAGTTCAGAGTATTTTTAAAAGTCGTTTAATATCACTCAAAACCTAATATATCAGTATCAAATCCAAAATAAGATGCCTTCACTTAACAAAACAAAAGATACATGTAATATTACATTCCATATTCCAAGTATTCAAATGATAGATTCTTGAAAATTCGGCAGGTCCGCTTTCTTCTGGAAGGAAAGAGCGATCTTTTAAACAGAGTACTGGAACGCTGCAAACGCAAATTTCGCTTGTCTGCGAAGGGCAGGCAAATCTTGAGATAGCATGCCTTCTAATGTCGCGATTACGATTCCAAGTATTTCGCGCGCGATTCTTAAGCATTAAGGAAAATGCTGGTTGGCGCATGCGTTGTACATCAAGACCGACAGGGAGTAAATTTGTGTGTCCTGCCGATTGTTGATGGACTCTCCCTAAATCAATTAGAACGTGTGTGCGAAGTTAATTTTTTTCGAAAAATATATTGCTGCACAATCGTGTGTTTTGAAGAAGCAGAGAATTAAAAGCTAATCAGGTGTGTATCAAGCGTTTAAGTTAGGGGTTCGAGCAAAAATGTTAAGCGATATTATATCAGAAACGGAAAATGCTAAAGAGAGGGACAAAGATTTGAAGACAAGTATTACTACACCACATGAGATAAAGGTGTAATTTCTAATCATAGATTCTTAGTTCAATTCTATAACGTTCGAGGACATTTAAGATTTGAAGCGTAATCCTAAACTATGAAGCGTACATTAACGGAAAGAAGTGGATACATATACATTTGGTAAATGCATTTAAGTTTCTAAGTATTTCTAGCCTAGCAGATCCACTTCGATCCCTGAGTCGATGGACTCTCCATTCACATGACTTTCTCTTCCTATTCCACAAACAAACTATGGATACCTTATACTTCTGTAACTAACAACGTTAAATAACTTAAATAAATTTACTATGAAGGGAAATCATTGGGATATTAAAACTGTCTAATAACTTTATAAAAAAAAAAAAACGCAGTTCGATTCCGGTCCTTTTAGGATTTCTTATGCATTGTAAATTTAAAACAAAGTGCACATAAATGCATTTAGCATGCTCTATTTGCTATAAACAACACCCTAATCCTTGCGGTTTAGTCTTTGAGCACCGAAAACTTAGAGCTAGCTAAATTAAATAATACTTAAACTGATAGGAATGTGGCTAAGATGCTTGTCTAAAGGATATATATGATTTTTATAAGCAGTAGTTTTTATTTCCTTCTTTTTTCTCTCTCTTTGTGTCTCTTTTATGGGATGACATATGAGGTGTAGATGGCTTGGAGGTGACATGGTTATTTAATTTTTGCAGTGCTATTTGGATTTTATTGAAAAGGTGTTTGAGAAGCGGTTATGTTTTTAAGGGAATGCAGGGAGAATCATAGCCTTTATACTGTTTAATTTTTTAATCTTAATGAAAAGGGACGTATGTTTAAGATTGTGTTGCTTTTTATGGGAGTTCCTATATTAATGTTGAGAGTGAATGGAATAATTCTTTTTGATATTGTCCTTGATATGCGAAGAACGGGGCTGCGAGGAGAACCTGTCCCATCGTGTATATGCGAGAACAGACGTGCAGGAAATTGGTTTTTTAGAGATTATATTAAGTAGTTGCATATGTGAATGATAAGAGTATGTCTAAAATTGAAACATGAGAACGGGTTTTAGGGAAAGGCCTATAGACTAGTCTTTTTGACGAGTTTTATGCGAAATAATAGCTGGAATGAAAATGCCAGCTAGCGTTTTTTAATTTCACATGCTTAATCCACGATTAACTGAAAATTCCTGGAATTATTCTGCCAACAGTATATAAAGCTATAAAGGATATTAAAAATAAACAAAGAGCATGCACCTGATATATTATTTACTTTCTTAAAATAATGAAAGTATATTAAATATATGAGCTAACTCGAACAGAGAGGCATGTGACCATCTATTCGGTCCGTGCTGCAGGCACAAATAGGTAGCGCGCTATAGTATATCTTGCGGGAACAGAATGACGATGAACAGGACTATGCCGCAAGAACAGCCGCAGCTGCAGCCGTCGCCGCCAGCGCCGCCAACTGGCCGGAGGAAATTAGCGCTCTGCCGGAACTTCCTGCCACGGACGGGCCACCCGCAGCAGTCTCCCGGCCATAGCTCCCGGCAGTTGCAGCAGCATGCAGTAACTGTAGGCACCGTGTCACACCGCAACTACCGGTACCGCTGAACACCACCGCCGACTGCCGGCAGTTGCCCACGCAATTGCCGCCGTCTCATCCGCTGCCATCTGGGGTTTTTCCAAGCCATACCCCCGCCGCCAACTTGACGACGCCCAAAAACGCTCCTCAGCCGACATTCATCAGATAAAACAATCTTTGACTCAGCCAGCGCACCAAACCCCAGACCACGATGCCTTTGCAGCACCTCAGCCTGGTCACCCGGGGAGCTCCCACTGAATTTTCGATGCGTCTCTTGGCCACCGCCGCTCGCCTCTGCTGGCCCTTAGTACTGAGGGCCACGAGAATACAGTCTGGTAGATGCCCCTCTCCACTAGTTCGGCTCGATCTTGCTGAGGTCGGAGACTACGATGCAGCATTGCGCGAGAGTCTGCTCACGTTTGGGCGCCGCCTGAGAACCACGGCCAGCCGTGGGTTCCGGCATCGCCCCTGCCGCCTGAGAACCACGGCCAGCCGTGGGTTCCCGCATCGCCCCTGCCGCCGCTGTTGTGCATACGGCCACCAAGAAGAAAACTGCGCTTCTCAACCACACTGCCAGTATTGTGGCGCGCCTTCGCTCGAAGCCGAATGCACAGCACGTGTACTAACAAACCACCGCCGATACTGCGCCACCTACAGAGGCTACGGCCACTTTATGGGCCAGGCGTAGTGCCCAAAATACCAGTGCAGCTGACATGTACAGCCGTCAGTCAACCCAGCACCATCAGCCGCAGTCGCAGCACAGATTCTAGTTGTAACCACTGCCTTCAACACTACTCTGCCTCCAGAGCAAACCGCTGCTGCAGACAACGCCATCACGGCTTCCATCCAGGACCTGCAATCGCAGGTCCGGGAAATAAGCACCAGAATTGCCCTGATTGAGGAGAATCACAAGGCAGCAACCGAAGCCTCTTCCCCGGCAGCCGCCGAGGAGGCAGCAACTCCGTCACCACCGGTCGGGGTAAGCCCCGCTTCGCCACCGGCCGCCACCGCAGCCTCGCCGGAACTGCAACCGCAGTTGCCGCCTACACAGTGCCGTGTTTGGGGGGGGGGGTCCCTCGGGACCTTTGCACCCAGCACCTCCTCCCCTCCAGGTGACCTTCTTGTTTGAGGGCCACAAGGATAATTTGCAACCGGGGTCCTATACCACTTGTGAGGCCTGAGTAGGCGGATCCGGACGTTGCCTTGGCGTCAAGGTTGGCTTCGTTAGAGCGACTCCTAGTCGTCGAGGCTAACAAGAGAGAGCGTCACCGGCCCTGTCGACGCCGCTGTGCACTTAGTAGACGCTTGCTATTCTCTGCCGCGTTGCCACTATTGTGGTGTCGACTCTGCAACATCGGAGTGCACTGTGCATGCTCTGTGACTTCGCTGCCAGTTCTGTTCCACCTCTCGTGGCACATGACATTCACCGGGTAAGCCCAGTGCCCTCTTTATCCCAGGAGCAGGACATCAACACCACCAGTCGACTACCATAATCGACGCCACGCCACCTGCACCCTCAATAGATGCAGTAACGCGGGACGCCATTCAGGACCTCCACGCGAAGAACCTGAACGCCAGCGCTCGTTTAGCTGCCCTTGAAGAGGGGTGCAGGAGCGTCATGACTCTGAAGCTGTAAGATCTTCAGGCCTCCACCACAGCCGCCATCTCCCAGCATCACACCACCTCAGCTGGGCTAGCATCTCGACCAGACAGCATCACAACGCAGCTCAAGCAGATCATTAGCCAGCAAGCAGCCTACTCCGCAGAGCTGTTCCGATCCCGGAGTCAGCCATCCAACACTGCCGTTCCTCATGCAAGGCCTGCTACCTAAGGCGGGAAGTGGGTCCCTATGGAGAGCGACCTCGCCCTAGTGGCGAAATGCACGAGAATTTGACAGGACATGGAAGGACTAAGACACAAGTAAGCTTCCACGATTATTCCAACATCCTCACCTACCATCTCCTTCAAATTCCTACACAATTTCATCTTCATTTCCTTTTGTTGTAGTCAGGTTCCATGGCTGTAGCCTAGCAGCAACTTTTTACCCCTCTTTGGGACCACCCAAAGCTTTAACGCACGATCATCTCAGCAATCCACGTGTTATAACGTGGAGGGATTTTTTTTTTATTGGATATGTCGCATGAAGAGCGGAGTGTCCCAGCACCTTGGCTGGGGGTCCAGTGCCTAATGCACTTTTCCCTTCCACGTTAAAAAAAAGAAGTATATCTTGTGAGAGCTTCGGGAGAACGACAGCATGTATCCAACACTGAAAGCAGCCTTCGACGCCGGACGCAGCCTAGGCTTCTGCCAGCGCGGTGTCTGCAGCAGAGCCGAGATGGAAGCCCAGCTAGCAGAGAGTCTTCGTCGGAACCGCGCCAAGCGGTTGGAACGGTACTATGCTCCCACCTCACCGCTCAGTGTGGAAGCCCACCCGGCCCCTCCCGCACTGCCGTCGGATAGGCCACCTGCCCCCTTGAAGCAGGTGCGTCCTCCGCTGACAGCCACCGCCGCACCGGAATCCAACCAGGATATCACCAATATCCGCCAAGCCTGCTGCTTCACTGGAGCCGGGAAACCAAGTAATGCAGACACACACGGATGGCCACCACACAGTATTTATATGCAGGGATCCTCGGGACCTTCCAGCCCGCTTTGTGAAGGATGCCGCACACTGCGTTTGGCCCTCTGCTTTGCGGGCAATCGCATTTGCTCATCCCGGGGACCCACACCGCTGGTCCGTCTACACCTGGGGTCCGCGTCAGAAGCTGAAGTTGCCTTGACATCACGTCTGCTCTTGTTAGGGCAGCAGCTGCGTGTCGATGCCAGCGGAAATGAACATCCGGTCCCCTGTCGACGCTGCTGCGCTCGTTGGACCGTATGGAGGAGTGCCACGCCGCATCTAAGTGCCACTACTGCGGGGGAAGCTCGATTACAGCCGCTTGCCTCAGCCATGGTCTCAGTCCAATTTACCCATGCGAGTCTAATTCAGAAGCGTCAAACACAACGCTCTTCTAGAAACATTCTCTAATGAGTTTCGCTGTTTACGTTAAACCAGCGTCATCTTTCGAGCAAGTAGATACCTATCTCCTACTATGGCTTATAAATACACAGGTTATGATGCTGCTGAGAAGCTTATGGATTATCTAATATCCCTTGCAAAGATGATTAGCAGTATATACAAATCTGCTGAATATCTGAAGATGATGATAATTGGGATTTTAGGCTGCTAAACTCCTTAGTTATCAACGCGCTTAAAATATTTGAAAGTGGCAAGAGCTCAGAGTAAAAATCATGATAAAAGCTATTAGAGATAAAATAACTGCTAAAATTAGAAATAAAATGGAGATTAAAAAGTATCCATTGCTGGAAGCTCATTTAAAACGATAAAACCATTAAGAACAATGGTTCATAAAAAGGGTTAAACAAGCTAACACTAAAACTATAGTAAGCCAACACAGTATTACTACCATAAATAATGCTACATCCGGAGTGTGATAATGATGATTGATGTTTTTGGGCGCTCAACTGCATGGATATAAATAACCGGATAAAACAAATGGTGGCGGAAGCAAAATGATGAAATCAATGACAAACAGAAGTAAAACAGTTCAGGTTAGACATAAACCACAAAAACACTCCTATATTACAAAAAAAAACCGGAGCGGAATGAATCTGAAGAAAACAGTACCACAATGGAGCGAAAAAGGAAGAAGAAAGTTAAATGAAAATGCCGCGTTACACAAGTCACAAGAAAGATATAATTGAAAAATAAGAAGCCTTAGCTACCAATCCATTGTCTTCGGCAAGACAAAAATAAACTGAATCCGGAAGGTATAATGCACTTAGAAAAAAAAATTAAAAGCTTTATCAACCACTCTGGCATCCTCAGCCAAGACCGCTGTAAGACTGGCGGGCAGTTCCAAAGTTTCCCGTAATGGTGCTAGAGGAGTACACTCTTGTAACCATGCCGGACCGACAAAACCGCAAACAGAGTGAAAAGATTGGAGCAGGTTCCCTCGTAAGTAGTAACCGTGTATGCGGTCACAGTGGCCAATAACAAGGCGAACCAAGAGATAGACACGGGGAGCGTATAATTGGATTCTTCTTCTCTGCTTGTAGTTTGTCTCCGCGAAGAGGGAACCACTGAACGTGCCAGCCCGAAAGCACTGCATTCCGCACGTTGAGCCTACAGTCTTCAGATCTTATACAAGCGAAAGCATCAAGGTGCTGCCTGGTCAACGTCTTTGCCACCAAATCCGCTAGTCCGTTTCCCGGCAAGCCTACGCGACCGGGAGCCATGCACACTCCACATTAACGCAGTAAAGGTGTAAAGCGTGGAAGGCATCTTGGATGCGCTACACGAGAGGATGGTAACTGTACAGCTCCCGAAAACTCTGAAGTACACTAAGGGAGTCACTCAGAATAAGGGTATTACCCAGTCTGCGACGGCGAACATAGAGAATGGCTTAGTATATACCATTGAGCTCTACAAACCGAATAGGAATCGTGTAGTTCCATAAACAAAGGCAGAGGCGAAAACCGTCGGTGCACCTACTCCCATGCGTAATATCAAACGACGGTTATTGTAACGTGATAAACATTCTAAAAAGCAATTACGGATACTAGAGACAGGCATTATAGACTTCTCAGCGGCAGTCATCTCGATATCTATGTGGGAGGTAGCACGTAACCAAGGAGAGCACATCCTCTCCCCCTTGAAAAACAACCTAGGCATGCCAATATTGTACTGCCGAAGATGCTCACGGAAACGAAAAAATGCTGGCCTTGGATTCAGAGAGTGGTGGAGATACCGTACGTCCAGCTCGGGGGAGAAAAATGCATGTAACGTAGTTTGTCCAGGCATGTACTTAAGCTCACAGCCATAATTAGCAAGCAGAACATCACGCCGAAATCTCAGAGGGGTTTTCCCAATTCGGCGTAGAGGCTAACAAATGGGCTGGTTGGAAAAGCCCCAACCGCCACACATATGCCCTGATTAAGGACTGCGTCTAATCTGAGTACAGATGGTGGAGCTGAAGAATAAACAGTGCTGCCATAGTCCAACTTCGACCGAATCAGTGCACGATAAAATCGAAGCAACACTTTCCGATCCGCTTCCCAAGATTTTCCACTTAGTACCCGTCGGAGAACGGTCACATCATGCTTTCAGCTGGAGTATATGTGGTGACCAACATAGTTTCCGATCGAAGATCAATCTAAGGAATCTCGCCTCATCTGCGACAGGAAGTAAATCTGGCCTGAGTCGGATATCGCCACCTAAGGAGCCAGAAATAAACACAGACTGTCTTCTCAAGTGAGAAACGAAAGCTATGTTTCGAGATCCAATCATAAATATCGTCCTAACACGGCTGGAGAAGGCGTTTCAAACACGGTGTGCCCTGAGAAGTACAGAAGATGGCAACGCTATCCACGAATATACAGAATGAGACACCTTGAGGAACACATTGCGATATGGAGCTAATTGCTATAGCAAACAGCGTACCGCTTAGTAATGAGCCCGGTGGCACTCCGTTCTTTTGAATAAAATGGTGGGAAGAAACAGAGCCAATCCTCACCCGGAAAACGCAAACCCGCATAAACTCCTGAATGAACAACGGTAGGCGTCCACGTATATTCTAGTGGTAGAGGGAACGTAATATCCCTGCTCGCCAACACGTATGATAAGCTTTCTGGAGGTCGGAGAATATTCCAAACGTTTGGCAATTCTTAAGAAAGCCGTTCATGATCTGTGCGATAGTGTTACAAGATGGTCAGCTGCTGACCGACGTCTTCGAAGACCGCACTGGGCATTAGTCAATATGTTGTTGGTTTCGAGCCCCCACAGCAGCTGCCCCCCATGCGTTCCATCACCCTACAAATGTAACTGTTGAGGGAAATGAGATGGTAGATGGAAGGAAGATGACGGTCCTTTCCATGTTTCAGAATAGGTATAACGGTGGCCTCTCGCCATTTGTCTGGAAAAGAGGCATCAACCCAGACTCGATTACAGACCTCGAGTAAGAAAGCCTTACTATCAGCTGAGAGATTTTGCAACATTGGACGTGGATGCCATCTGGACCAAGCGCAGAGTGCCGCGAAGATGTAAGTGCGTGGTCTAACTCCGCCATGGTGAAAATACTGTTGTAATCCTCCAGGTTTCCGAAAAGAAAGGCCTACCCTTAACATTCCACCTGATTCTTTACTCTAAGAAACTCAGGGGAATAACTATCTGAGCTGGACACCCGAACGAAAGCACGACCTAAAGTGTTAGCCACGTCAAATGTATTAACAACAACCCGGCAAATGTTTTGAGACCAGCGATAGGCATATGGGTCGATTTGCCAGCCACACGCCTTAACTTATCCCATACGACAGAGGAAGTAGTATGTCTAGCAAAATAAGCTACAAACTTGCTCCAGGACGTCTTTTTGCTATCCTTGGTGAGATTTTGCACGCGTTCTCTTATAGTGTATAAGGTTATGCAGTGTGGGGCGACGCTGGAAAACCCTAGGAGCCCGCCTGCAAGCACAAATAGCATTACTGCACCCGTCGGTCCAAAAAGGTACCCATAATCGACGGTTTGGGTCAGTGGAACGCTCAATGGATTGCTTAACAGAGGAAAGAATTATCTCTGTGAAGTGTTTGACTAACTAGTTCCCAGAGTTGTGATCATCATAGTTAAAAGCAGATAAGCGGAAATACAGTACCCGGTTGGCCTGAACGAAGTGCCAGCTTGGTAAATAGTGGAACATACAGGATATGTCAAGAGATTAATAGGAGATGGAAAGCGATCACTAGAATGCAAATCAGAGATGGTATTCCAACTTAAGGAAGGTGTTAATTGGGGTGAACAAATTGCTAGATCAATGAATGAAAAAGTATGAAAGGCGGCAGAAAGAAAGTTGGGCTCTTCGGTGTTCAAGAGAGCTAAATTACTACGGTCTTTCTCGCACCAGCCCGAGGTGAGCCCCAAAGTGGGTGATGGGCATTCACATCGCCTACCAAGAGAAATATTGGAGGCAACTGCGCAACTAAGCCTTCTAAGTAGTTGTGCGAGATGTCAGCAAATGGAGGCAAATAGATACTACAAACGCCGAAAATAGTGGAGGGCAGCTCAATACTGACAGTGACGGACTGGATGTTAGATTGTAAGGCGACAGTTTCAGCGAATATATCATCTCGGATAAGCATCACAGAGCCCCCATGTGCCGAGACATCCTCCTTCGGTGATAAATCACAGGGTCCGTAGGAGTACTGTCTGATTTTAACGGTGTCCTGGGGACGGAGCTTTGTCTCTTGTAAGCATAAGACCAAAGGCTGATTTTGGGCAGCAACAATTCAAGCTGTGATCTAACTCCGCGTATTATCCATTGTAGGATAGCCAGAGTCTATACAATGGGATAAGTTCTAAATTGAAAGACGTTTCTGACTATTAGGCCGCACTGGTCGGTTTAACTTATTCTTTTTGGGTGTCGGACTAACATTTTGTTCCGCACACGATCCTGTCGCTCACTCACTGTTCGTCTTGCAGTGACGGCAGAATCCTCCTCATTCATCTCCTTCACGTGGTAAGACGGGAAAAACCCAACTGAAAATTTCGGCTCGAGAACCTCGAAACTATTAGAAATGGTCATCACCAATCTCTACTTCTTCCGGAAGATTCCTCAGAAAAGAATTTCTGTGGAGAATGGCATGGACTTTGCTTTCCCTTAGATGTTTTGGGAGCGAGCTTGACACTATCTTTCAGAAAGTCTTGTCTAACATAGCTGTTCTTGAATTGTTTTTTAGGTGCAGAACACGGCACAAGTTTACCAGTCTCATTTCTCGAGGTTGAGGTTTAATTAGGGTGGTCGTACTGCCCTCCGTGATGCTGGATTTGGCAGATGTTAATACCGATTTTATAGATAAAGACGGAGGCTTTGGTTGTGTTATGGCTACAAGGAACTTTTCCACAATGTTTGCCCCGTTTATATCGCCGGTTTGCGTAGCGATTTCCCGACACGGTACAGGTTTAGGTACAACAGAGCTAAAGGTACCGGACTTCCGGATATAAAACTGGCAAAGTTTTGGGAGCTTTCGGGCTTCCAAAAAGGACACCTTCTCTTTCACTCCTATCTAGCCTTTTTCTTTGCAAAACGGGGGCATTCTCCGGAACTTAATAAATGTTCGCCGTCACAATTCACACACGATGGAGGTGAAGTACACACACACACCATCGTGGGAAAGATCACCACGGTTGGCACAGGTAGATTCGCCGTTGCATAAATCACGTACGTGACCAAAACGCTGACACTTATAGCACCAGAACGGGTTTGGTATATAAGGAGTAACCTCGATGGTTTCATACCTTGCCTTAATCTGGTAAGGGGAATCTATACGATCAAAAGTAAGGAACAGGGTACGGGTAGGCGTGAATTCTCCATTTACTTTACGCTGAACCCAAAAGACAGAAGTAGCGCCTTGGTCCGACATATTCTCTTGAATCTCCTCAGAGCTTAGAACGTCAAGAGCGGGAGTAGTTATCATACCGCGTAAGGAGTTTAAAGTCCTATGTGCTTCGATCTTCACGAGGTAGCTTGCTAACATTTTTAGTTCAGTATAATACTTAGCCCTGACGGATTTACTAGGGGTGGGTCAGTCCCTAAATTCCCGTTTAGGCGAAACAGAAACCAAAGTCGTGTGTTACGTTGCGCACTCTCCCCAGTTACTGAAAAGCAGAAGCCCTTGCTCAGATAGGTAACACTGAACCAACCAGGATATCCCTTTCCAAAGACATGCGTCACCGCTCTACACGTGGGTAGGTGGTTTCCTCACAATTTAGAGGTCTAACACCAAGAAGTCAGGGTGGGCTTCGGAGTCCGGGTGCGCCAAACCCGTATCTACCGCTGTAGGCCCCTGGAGCGCTAAACCTCTGAAAATAACGGACGACTAACAGAAGGATTTCAAGTCTTCTATGGAATGCTTCTTGTGTTAAAAAAATCACGGAACAGAGCTGCAAGGTAATAGATCTTGATCGCTTGACCGTTTAATATTGAGGACGTTTTCATAATAAGTGCAACATAGCCTGCAAAACACCGAATTATATTCCTGTCTTTATGCACAACTTAAGCGGCTAAGAATCACATTTCATCATTACACAGCTAGGTTGTACAAGTGAAAGAGTTGAGGTGATTTTGTGCTCAGAATAAAAGTATATTTCATTCTCGAAGCATGTTGGAGACTCTAAGCTTAGGTTAGGGATACGTACCGTTTTCTCACTTCAAGCTTGGATAAACTAACGAAAGTCATAACATCGTTTCCTGAGACGCTAAAATACTTTGCAGAGGAGAAGATTGGTTGTGTGAGCCGTAAAGGAGCATTCACCTTCGATTACATCACGTATTGGTATGTTTTGAAAGAAACATGATTGCCTCCTAAGGGGGCGTTCTATAATAAATTAATTGAGAGAGAAAGCAATGATCCAAGCTATGAACATGCTAAAATGTAAGGGAGCAATTACATATGCGAAATCTAGGAGATCTCTTTTAACCAATGTATTTGAAACCTTCAGAGAGCAAACATTGAATACTCATAAAGCTGATCCTGCACATTACTTTACATCTTTAGGGCTTACCTGGGATGCTGTTCTTCTATATACCGGAATTTAGGTAGAATTATTATTGGAAGCTAGGGGAAAATTCATCAAGGATTTTTCGGACTGAGATCTAATATGTATGCTGTAGATATTGCTGGAGAAATGATCAAAAAGATTAAAGACATAAAACGAATCGCTATTAAGCAGTGCATCACATTTGACAGCTTGTAAAAAAAAAATAAGCAGCTGTGAAATAATAAGAACTCCAAGTCAAAACAGCACGATGTTTCGACTATAAAAGTCAACGAAATCACTCTATCTCCTCGTGATGATAAAAGAGTGATTGCTGATGATGGAATGTCTACCTATGCTTATTGACATTACAAAGCTGTGAACGTACCGTGAGAGAATAATACTTACATTGCTCATCAAAAGTAGCGAGGTAGGATAATTTGAAGATTACTCTAAAAACACTCCAATGTGCCAAACAAAAGACGTACAAACAGAGAAGAATAAGAATGAGGGACGGTGGAAACTCTACCTTAGGAAACACTTCTAAGTCAGTCTCAAGCCCCAGTAAAAGAGGGTAGACGCCTAGCCTCCAACACTAATTATCTTTCTATATAAAATTAATAGAAATAAAAAAGAGCTAAAATACTAACAACACAGAAAATACACTCAACGTTTCAACGGTAAGAGCAGCAATAACAAAAACAGGTTGCGGGACATTATTTTAGTGCCAGCTTACAGAAAAAAATCTAGTTTAAAAGAAAAGAGACTGTAAAAACAACAAAAGACGAATGAAAATACAAAGAAGAATAATCTTCACTAAACTGTAAGTACTTCGACAATAAAGGTTTAGATCATTCTTCGCGTTAGCCTCGAAAAGGGAGGCATATAAAATACAGATAAAATGGGGGAAAAAAAAAAAACTCAATATTAGCTATGGTAGATTTACAACCTCAGAAAGACAGGAAATTATACAAACATATCCCCTCACACTTCTAAAGTTAGCATCAGAACATGTAGAAGCTTGTAAATTAATACCTTAAGACTATTAAAGGACTGTTAAAAATACTGAAACAGAATGCATAAATGTTCATAAAGGAATCCAAACTAGAGAAAAAATGTAACAAAACTGTAAAGAATGACAATTTATAAATAAGACCAAACCACCCACGAACATATGGAGATGCCACAAAACGCAACAAGTAGCGTGAAATAGGTTTAAAATACTGAAAGGATTACAAACATCACTGCAGAAGCGTAGAAAATTGTTGTACAAGCGACCTAAACTAACATTTCATTACATTACATTTCATTTTTATTTGTCTAAAAGCACTATACAGGCATTGACATAGTCTGTTGAAAGCAGTACACTAACCTTGTCATAATAAATTACAAAACAAGATCACAAAATTTATCATTAAAATATTTATGTATAGAATAAAAAGGATGTTTGACTAACCATGTATATATTCTGGACTTAAAATTCTGCATGTTTAAACATTTAACACCATCAGGCAAGTTATTATACAGCTTAATACCTAAGTACTGATAACTATTCTGAGATTTTGTTAGTCGATAATATGGAATGTTTACATTGGACCTATATCTAGTACTATAGCTATGAATATCCATCCTCAAAATATGTCTATGACAAGAAGCATGTATATATACTAAAGTATCTAAAATATAAAGATTATAAATAGTTAAAATGCCTAAATCAATAAATAGGGGTCTACATGGGGTTATATAGGAACTTTTTTTAACTATCCTAATAATTTTCTTTTGAAGACAAAAAATATCATTTACTTTGTTAGCACCACCCCAAAGAATTAGGCCATATCTGATTACAGACTCAAAGAAAGCAAAATACATACTTCTCACGTATTCAATTGGGATAGAATCTCTCAAATTACGAATTAAAAATATAATGCTAGACAGTCTCTTTTTTAAATATTCAATATGGGTGGTCCACGATAATTGGTTATCAATATATACACCTAAGAACTTAGTACTTGTCTGATACTGTAATGCTAAGTTGTCTGTTATCCTTTTTAAAGTGAATAAAACAGAGATAGTCTTGGATTTATTTAAAAATAAACTATTAGCTTCAAACCATTCCACATTATGGCTTTATAGTGATTATTCAATTCATTTGGGTCATTTCCATTTGATATAAAAGTAGTATCGTCTGCAAACATTATGGTATCTGTAGGTATATTACTTGGTAAGTCATTAACTGCAATTAAAAATAGCAATGGGCCCAAAACAGAACCCTGCGGGACACCACTTGCTATGTGGGACATGGATGAATATTCACTATTTACATAAACCAATTGTTTTCTACCAAATAAATAAGATTTAATGAGATTCAATTGAGTATTTTGTATGCCATAATAAGAAAGTTTTTCTAATAAGATAATATGATCAATGGAATCAAAAGCCTTACTCAAGTCACAAACATTAGCTAATACGTATTCACCACTTTCAAATGAGGAATGTATTATATCGACCAAACTTTGTATTGCTGCAGTAGTATTTCTACCTTTAGAAAAGCCATATTGATTTTTGTTAAACAAGTCAAAATTTTTGAAAAAAGTATTTATTTGCTCAAACATAATGTGCTCAAAATTTTTTCCAATTACAGGAATGAGAGATATTGGCCTATAATTTGCAGCTTCATATGCACTTCCTTTTTTATACACAGGAATTACTTTAGCAATTTTCAGGCAATCAGGAAAAATTCCTTCTTGCAAACAAAGATTAACGCAATGAGTAAGTGGGTAAAGAATTACGTCAATAATCCTCTTTAAAAAATTGTTTGACATATCATAAATATCAGTACTTCTAGAACTTTTTAAATTAGATACAATTTCTAATATTTGATTGGCAGTAATGACTTTCCAGAAAAAGACAGCATTTGTAGTTGCACACTTTTTTAAAAGTACATCATGTGTCGTCCTACATACATTAATTTTTCATTTAGTAGTTTCCACAGAATTTATAAAATGTTGGTTAAATGTCTCAGCAGATACTGGAATGACAGGTCTACTATTTCCACAATTTCTTGATTTATTAATTAGGTACCAAGCAGTTTTACTTTTATTTCTGGAATTCTGTATCAAACTAATATTTTTCATCATTTTATTCTCTTCTAGTTTTTGTTTATAGAATTTCCTGTTTAGATAATATCTTTGCTTAGCCACTTCAGAACCTGATTGTTTAAATATATCATAATAAATCCTAAGCCTGATTCTAAGCTGTTTTAATTCATCAGATAACTGAATCTTGTTTCCAGAGTAAACTGTTTTGTTCATTGTACACTTTTTATAAAAACACAAATTAAAAATGTCATAGATTATTTTAAAAAAGGCATTAAAAGTATTTTCTGCGGTATAGTGCATACTACTAAAATATATATCCCAGTCGATTTGTCCAACAATATTAATAAATTTATCATAATTACTAGAAGAAAAATTTCTGTAACTTAACATTTGTTTATTACTTTTTAATATGTCATTAAAATCGCTTTTAAAGCAATGAAACCATAAAGCTAAATGGTCAGAAAAATAAAAATTCTGAAGTTCAACTGTAAAGTCAAGCATAGAAAAATTGCTTACTACATTGTCCAGGCAAGCTTTGTTTCTTGTGGGTTTGTCATTATGATAATTTAGCCCAAACTGGCACAATAGTTTCTTAAAGTTAACTACGGTATTTCTGTCAGCTGTAATATCAAAATCAGAGTTAAAATCACCTCCAATAATAGCTTTATAACCTGACCATTTAGTTCAATATACTAAAAGCTCATTTAATTTGGTTAAAAATATAGTCGTATCACCATTAGGTGTACGATATATATTAACAACAATAGTTTTAACACTATATGCTATCAAAACACAAACTTCAAAATGCCTATCACAGCAAAAGTCTGACATGTCCAGGCTCCTACAGGCAATATTGCATACTGCAAAAATTACAGTTCCCCCATGTGTTTGGTGAGATCTTGTATAAGAACAAACTCTATTGTAACCAGCAATATTAATTAACTGAATTGAGGCATCATTCAGCCAGTGTTCACAAATAGAAATAAAATGGCATGTTTTATTTACCAGAAAGTCCATAAGAATATTTATTTTACCACTTAAGCCTTGAATATTCAAAAACAGCAAAGTCAAAAAAGTATTACGCTTCGATAATTGCATACTGGTTTCTTCTGAGCTTAAGTTTGAGGCAGAGATTCCTGTGTCCGCCTTCCGTATAAAAAACGACGTACACATGCACCATTTGGCCAGAATTTCGGATCAAATGCAGTATCAAGATGGTGTTCATAGATATCAACCTTAAACGATGCATACAAATCAGGATACCTTGAATTCAGCTTTTCACATTTAACTTCTGGAAAGCTTGGTTTCAAATAATTTAATAACTGCTCAGAGCACGTTTCAGGCGAGAGCCTGCATACGTGCAAGGATATAGTCTTAAGTACACCTTTCAAACTCAACTCGCTATTTTCATTTGTATTACTACCTACTATCACTGGGCGTTTGGATTTTCTTCCAATAACTCTTGACCATACCTCTTTATTGCTAGAATTAATCGAGCTATTCATTTTACCAGCATTATTTGACACTTTAGATTGGCCTTTATTCGGCAACCCATTAGAATCTGACCCCATTTCACCACTTTGTAGTTCACTGGCAATAACACATGAATCATTATCACCACTTTCAGTAATATTTTTAATCCACCATTATCATTAGTATCACTGTTAACCTGGCATTCCTTTAACCCAGGAACCATCTTTAGCACAGACACATGATCACTTAAAATTTTTATTTTTTCTCGCAATTCCAAAATAATTTGGTCTTTCTGATTTATTATGTACTGAACAATTTTAATGTCCACCTTATTATCATTAGTAGCAATATCACTAAGAGCATCAGTTAGCTCTACGTCTTCCACAACTTTAATTTTCTTATCATTTTCACTGATAATGTCACAGCACTTATAAGTAGATTCATTTACAACATCAATGTTGCTCCTTATTTTTGCACAGCTTACATGAAATATATTAGCACAGCTTATGCACTTTATCCCATTCACTACTTTCGCTTTACAGCATTTGCACACAAGACCCGTGGCCATGTTACTCATAGCAGCAGCAAACACAAAACACATAAAATGCCTTCAATTATCAGCAGACATAAGTAAACCTGCTACAAGGCCGCATAAAAGGGTACTGCCCTAAATAAGGTTAAAGTGCACCTAAACTACTAGAATATCGCTGTCACAAAGATGTTAAAAAGTTCCCAAAAAATACATTCCATGTGGATTGTAACCACTGAAAGTTTAGCTATACTCTAAACCTCTAAGTACCTTAAAAGTCAAATTGGTTCTGTAAGGAGACAGATAAACACTATAAATACGGCAAATGCTACAGAATAGT
The DNA here is from genome assembly GCA_030762935.1 of Hymenopus coronatus. Taxonomy (NCBI): domain Eukaryota; kingdom Metazoa; phylum Arthropoda; class Insecta; order Mantodea; family Hymenopodidae; genus Hymenopus; species Hymenopus coronatus. Next base: position 290,789,727 of record CM060900.1, read on the forward strand.
GTCAAAATGTGCTAAAATCATTGTAAACGTATTAAAATCATTAGAGAAACAATGCAAAATACTGTAAAAGATGCGGAAAACGTCTAAAAAGATAGGTGAAATGCATGTAAACACATTCAGAGCATTAGAAAGCAGTATAAAATAATGCAAAATATGGGCATAAAAGGTCTAAAAATGTCTAAAATACCTATTTTAAAGCCCCATATACCCTCGAAACAGCCAAAACTGGCTGGAAAAGAAATGAAATGACTGATTAATACACTGAAACTTTCTGGCCCAGACTCATAAACACCCTCCCCAAATGACATTAAAAGCATTCTAAACAACAGTGGTAGCATTAAAACCACCTTAAAAATCCTGAAAGTATGTGGGAAATCACTACAGTCACTGAATATTAGTCTTAAAACGTAATAGAATTCCTATAAAATTGTTATAAATCATTAGAAAACACTGCAACACTGCAAGTCTAAAAAGCCTGCAATACCTTTTTACTTCGCCAAGTACCCTCGAAATTGCATGGAATGTCCTTAAAAGTGTTCTAAAGTGATTGTTGCAGTACCAAAAAGGCACTAAGCTAGTGGAAAATGTGTGAAAAATGCTTGATGCATACCCTGAAACGGTCTGCTCTTGAGTTTCTACCATACAAAATGGCATTGAACATCTTTAAAAACAGTTCAAACAACTATACCATCACTAAAATTGGCTTAAAAATTCCGAAAAATGCATTGAAAGCACAACAGACACTCATAAATAGTCCCAAAATATGGTAAAATGTCTATAAAAGTGTTTATACTACTAGAAAACACTGATAAATAATATAACATATGATACAAATATCTCAAAAGCCTAGAACACCTGTTTTAGAGGCTTAAATACCCTCAAATTACCGTGAAATGAGTTGAAAAAGCGTTAAAATGTGTGAAGCATGCCCTGAAACTACCTGTTCTAGGGAGCTAAACACCCTCCAAATGGCATGAAATGTCATTGAAAGCATTCTAAGACAGCTGAGACAGCGCTAACATCACCTTTATAATCCTCAAAGACGCTTTAGAAACTAGTACAATCTCTGAAAAATAGTCCGATAACGAGCTACAATGTCTGTAAACGTGTTTAAAAGCATTAGAAACTACTGCAAAATAATGTAAGATATGAGCAAACGACGGCTCAGAAAGCCTAACATACTGTTTTCGAGTCCCAAATATCTTAAAATGGCGTGAAGTGAACGGAAAGGGCTAAAATGCCCTATGAATATCCTGAAATTAACTGTCCTAGAGGCACAAAAACCCTCCAAACATGGAATGCTTTAAAAGCGTTCAAAATGACTGATGTATAACTCAAAAATTATAGAAAGTGACTGGAAAACGTGCTGAAATGTATTATGAATATCCGGAAACTAACTGTTCTAGTGGCCTTTACAGCCTGCTTATAACTGCAGCAGTTGATGCGCCCTAAAACTGCTATTCCGCTACTACTATACACCCTGCAAATAATATGGAATGACATTAAAAACAACCTAAACAGCTGCGACAACGCTAAAGGTGCCTTAAAATCATGAAAAAGAGCTTAACATAGCACTACAATCACTCAAAAAATAGTCTCAAAGCGTACTAAAATGTCTGGAAGTGTTAAAAAGCAATAGAAACACTGTAAAATAATATAAATATGATCAAAATGGTCCAAATACGCTTAAAATAACTGTTTTTGGTGTCACAAATACCTTCAGAATGGCATGAATGCGTTGAGAAAGAGCTGAACTGCCAGATGCATAGCTGAAACTAGTTGTTCTAAAGCTCTAAACCCGTCCAACTGGCATGAAAAGCTATTAAAAGCATTTGAAACAATTGTCCTAGCACTCGAATAATTTTCAAAAGTATTACAAATTATTTGAAAGCACTCAAAAAGCAGAAAAACACTGCAAAATAACTTTCTCCACAATATATAGGAAAGTGCTAATCGGTAACATATGTCAACATTTTAGGAAAATGATAAAAATGCTTAAAAAAACAAGGAAATCAGCTTAAAAGATCCTTAAAAGACTGAATAATACGCCTAATACTCTGGGTCTAGGTTAGGATCCCTCCCGCTCCTCCTAGCATGTCTTATTCAATTTCCTATTTCCTCCATGTATGCTCACTAGCCCTAGTCCTGCTCTCTCGCTAGGGACTCCTTCCTCCTTGAATTCCCTATCATTCCAATGCATGCTCGCTTGCCCCTGTGTCAGCTCTGTATTTTCCTAACTACTCATCTAAAATGCGAGCCATTTTACCACGTATCTTCAATGCAGTCGTTAACTGCCACTGACAAAGAGACATGTATGGTTAACAGGGAAACTGGGATGTATTTATCTTTATACTTCCGGTGTCCGGATTAGCTATCCTTCTCTATATGCATAACCATTCAAATTTTCGCTCATGTTGGTGTTAAATAATTGTATCCGACATGCAAACCTAATCTGTGTTGAAGAGTTTTGCTTTGCCAAGCACAATAAATAGGCAAAAACTGAAATAGAACATTTTTCTCCTTATTTTCTGATGATTTCCAATGAACACCATCTATAGAATAATATAAATGTATTTTGCCTTCACTACTAATGACTTCCTATTAATAAAACAGTAGATAATTATGTCGCCAAGATTATGATGTTTGAATCGTTTGCCTACAGATAAGGACATCTCCAGAGCTGGGGAATTACTTGGTCGCCACGCGGAACCTTGCACCCGGGAACGTAATCCTGACAGAGAATCCAATAGTGGTGGGACCAAAGCTTCACATGAACAGTATTGTGTGCCTCCGCTGCCTTTCTGCTGCGCGACTGGATCCTGACTACCGATGCCCACGATGTCAATGGCCAACCTGTGGTCCGTCCTGTACAGGTGATCCCAAAGGAATACACGCAGCCGAGTGCAGTGTGCTGTGCTTGAAATCCCGCCGCAGTATAGAAGCAGCTGCTGACAAGGGAGCAATGTTCTATCATTATGACGCCATAATGACATTGCGATGCTTACTTCTACAACGCAAAAGTCCCCGTAAATGGCAGCAGATTCTTCAGATGGAATCGCATTACAAACATCGCGGCCCCGGCACTGAAACTTACAAGTACGTACGCATCCACAGATAATTTAAATTGTATATCCCCATTTTCACCTTTACCTTCAGAAAATCTTATTACTTAATTATCATGAACAGCAAGTTAATGAGGTAAACTTTCAACTGCAAACGAAAGATGTATCAGGCGCTGTCATCAGAATCGTTATTTTCTTTTAAGTGAAACAATAAACCACACTTTTTCCATCACGACACAGGTTACAACTTCCTCCTCGTCATAGGCATGGCCCTTGGTAAGCACATTTAAATGAAGCTTTACAAGCATGAGTTGTTGAAAGAAGAAAATGCAAGGACGTAGCAAAATTTTGGATATACTTTTCCGTGAACGTTACTATGTCAAACAGTAGGTAACCACTCTTTAGTAGGTAATGGCGCTGGTATTTCGTTCCCTCATTCTGTAGGCTACGATATCAATTCACTGTGAAGTCAATTTTCTGTAGAATTCCTTACCCCTTGTGTTTCAGACTGAGGCTTCACTTTGTCAAGTACCGGCGTTCGGCAGCTTACGGGATCGCTACCGCGCAGTGACCTCTCCGACCCCTGGGGTTTATGGGGTATTTGCGAGTGAGATAAGATGAGAGAGAGAGATTAGTGATACTTTAGGGCACTCAACTCAAGAGGTTATTACCGCCCTCCTAAAACAATCGTGGCTAAAGCTCTAGGTGAATGCTGGAGAGGATTCTTCATTCCCCCGAAATTCCAGTCCCTTCATTTCCTCTTCATTTTCTTCCAACTGGTCTCTTTCATGGTTGTAAGTGTCGACGAGGACTGCGGTAGAGGCGTTATTTTGTAGAAGCGACCGCTCTGGAAATACAGCTCTTGACGGCGGGATGGCGCTGCTGCTTGTCTGCGGATTCACATGGTCTATCCGGGACTGAACCACGGGCTCCTGGCGTTCCCCGCGGCGAGATGAAGAACTGCTTGCATACTCTTAGGGACCCTCCTCGGCGGCTCTTCCCTGTCCGATCTCGGCCACCCTCTGAAATTACACTCATCTCATCCTTCCTCCAGGGGTCGGACGTAAAAATAGCCCACAGCTGCAGTGTGGAATATCCCGTCACGCACACATACAACAATAAGCCCCATGAGTTTATTTACTAGGTTACAAACAGGATAATACCAACATTGCAGAAACAGCACATCCATATTAAGAAAATAATAATGCATGTTTTCCTATGTAATAATAATTATGGCTTACAAACGAGTGAAGAGAACGTGTAATACATTCTTAATGGAAACGATGGATATAATTTTTTTATATTTCTGTATAGATTTTTCTGAAAATGTCGCTGTTATTGCATTGCTATTATGTTAATATGAATATCAAATTGTATTCAAATTGGATGAATACTTTGCAAGATATAAATTATTTTATGTAAATATAGTTATGCATAATCAAAATTTACGGTGCGTCTCATATTTTAGAAAATTGGTTGGCATTGTATGATTTGGTGTGCTGAACCATGTACAAAAACATTTAAATCCGTAATACTTGAATATCATTGATTACTGAACTATTAAAAGTTTTGAAATACGTTATATATTATTTTTATTAGCATAATTTTGTCTAGGAAATTTTAGCCTTATCTAAACAAAAACTGTGAGTCATGGAACATTTTCAAGATATGGAATGTAGTTTTGAAAAAAAAAAAAAAAAAACGGCGTTTTATAAAATAGTATGCTAGGAATAAATGTATTGTCCGAACTTTAAATGGCTGGAGGGGGAGCTAAATGTTGATTCTCAAAATCGATCTGCTATAACAAAAAAAAAAATTTAAATTTGTTGGCGAATTGTAATCACAATTTCACTACCAGTGATCATTAAAGGGATATATTTCCGATATTGTGCATACCATATATACAGAATATTTCGAAACGACCCCGAACCAAGCTGGATGTAGTTTTCTTGGGCGCTGGCTACACACTATTCATTCGGTAGGTTCTGCGCAATTTCCGAAGCGCAGCAAGGCGTCCATACTGAGACATGAAGTTCGTTATACACCCTGATTATAGCGGCTTCAGTATTAAGGTTTTATTCTGTCTGTAGATCCCAGAGCTCTCGCACATGCACGTGCGTGGTATTTTGTTTAAAAATTCATATAGCTCCGGTAAATTAGATAACTTATTCACTATAATGGCTGCGAGCCTTAAAGAAAGAAAGTGTTTTTTGGTTGGGCTCTCTCTCTTCTTCCCTTTACTATCGCTTCACCCTAAAACCAGCGCCCAAGAAAGAAAAAACTGTGCGCATTGTAGGCTTTATTCCTCATGTCCTATACGATACGAAAATCTGGTTTTCTATGCCAATAGAGGCACTTGAACTAAAGCCGCGCGCCTAACTACCAAAATTAACACAGGTAGCTTGGGAAGCTCCATGCCGCTTACTCTCGCAGTGTATTCGTAAACATGCCGACAGGCTGTAAAATGCAAAACTCATATTAGGCTCCATAGATTACGAAACCCCAATAAGGAACATGAACCTTTAGTTAATTGTTTATTCCTCCAAATTATTTTGTCATTATAGACATTGAATGAGAGGAAATAGCTGGGAAAATATGTTAGGATATCTACAATTAAGTAAGCATATCGTACAACCAGAATGTTCCATGTGTCTCATACACTGGGAAAACTTGTGGTAACTTTAGGGAATGGAGCTTTAGAATTACAAGCAGAGTTAGTATGAAATCATAATTTAAATTTATTTTTCTGTGAATTATGAATTTTTTATAAATCTATAAGAATGTGAAATCCTTAAAATTAATCACATTTTCACAGAAAAATTATTATTGGCACTAGAATGTATTTTGACATGTAGAATGTTATCACGGATACTTATACACTTTTTATAATGGAACATTTTGAAGATGTGCACATGTTTTTTTTTCTCCAGAAAATCACTGTTTTATAAAATATGGAGTATGCTAGGAAACAGATATATTATGAAACAGATGTATTATACGATCTATAAATGGCTGCAGGTCCAAAAGTAATGGAGGGTTATACTTAAATGTTAACTCTCTATGGATGGCCAAAAGTTCCAACACCTCTATTTGCTACGAAAAGTTTTCGATTTTTTGGCCGATTATGGTTAAAAATGCACTTTGTATGTCTTAACGCTAGCGATCTTGGCAATGGTGGAAAAGAACTGATAAAGACAGCAAAGGCAAGAATACTATCAGAATAATAATAACGGGTTGTGGATAAAACAAACAGAAAAAATATTAATAGAATAAATCGCCTTTGCAGCGAGACTAGTAGGTAGTGTGATTTATTGTCTTTAACTCCAAGTAATAAATGAAACATTATACATTAAACAGCAAGCTCTTGCTGGTCACCGTAAGCTTTTGAGAGTTTGCTATTAGGATAATTACAACAGGATTGGAATAATACGTACAAGATAATAGCGGTTGGGGCGAAATATCCTTCTTTCGTATTTAGCAACCTAGAAGCTATCAGACTCATAACTTTTTACTAAGTAACTGCCCTTTGTTCTGTGGCCCAAAGACTAAGATAGGTTTGCCGATAACGTGCATGGGAGCAAAACCGGTTTGTTTTCATGATGACTGCTTGAAAGGAAACACCCTCTGAGGTGTGCATATGTGGGCATCTTAACAAGTGCTTCGTGCACTGTCCAAACTCAAAATGTTGTAATTTTCAATATTACATACAATCATATACAAATAATTTCCAGGAAGCGACTTTAATTTTGGACTATTTTAAATATCAGCTATAAGACTGCTATAACTTCTGAAACTAACGGATGAACATTAACAGGAATTCGATTCTTCCACCGAATGCTAATTTTGTAATAAAACATTCACTGAAGAGAACTGGAAGGTTAGGGATAATGGTAATTTGACTGGTGAATATCGAGGAAATCTTCATAATAAGTGCAATGTAGCCCGCAAAATACCGAATTCTATTCCTGTCTTCAAGCACAACTTAAGATGAAAGTATTTCTATTGTTAACAGCTAGGTTACGCAAACGAAAGAGTGGCGCAGATTCCGTGCTTACAAGAAAACCATATTTTAATCTCGAAGCATGTAGGAGTTATTCTTCGGTTTGTGGATACATGCCGTTCCCCCAGATCACGTTTGGACAAACTAACAAAGGCCAAGACATGCAAGTTTTTTGGAGAATATTGATGACACGCAAAGCAGTATCGCCCTATGATCACATCATGTCCCGGTATGTTTTGAAAGAAACATGCTTGTCTCCAAAGGAAGCGTTTTACATAGATTAAATGAAGAGGAAATCAATGATAGATTGCGAACATGCTGGAAGTGTATGACAGCAATTTAACATCAGAAATGTAGGTGAACACAGTGACCTCTAATTAAGCTCAGATGTGCAGCTACTAACAGATGTTTTTTAAGTATTCAGAGAGCAAACCCTAAATAGGCATAAAAATGATTTTGCATATTACTTTACATCTCAAGGGCTTACCTGGGATACTAGGCTTCTGTATACCGGAATTGAGCTAGAATTATTATTGGATTATGAGCAACTTCTCATGATGCAATCCATCATAAGGAGAGGAGTATGTCAGGTTTGTCATCGGTATGCCCAAGCTAATAATACCTACATGTAAGAGTTTGATCCTGATAAACCAGCTCATTTTATCAGACACGAAGACGCAAATAACCAATATGACTGGACTATGCAGCATCCACTACCTAATGGAGAATTTAGTGGCTTACTCCTGATAGTATTGATATAGAAATGCTAAAATAAGAGGATCCTCTTGGATATATATTCGAAGTTGATGTGGATTATCCTTCAGAGCTTCACAATCTTCATAATGATCTGCCATTCCTGCTTCACTGTTTGAAACCAAAGCATTTAAGATAAAGAAGGTAATTACACACCTTGGAAACAAGGAGAGGTATGTTCTTCATTACATGACGTTAAAACAGGCACTCTCACACGGTCTAGGATTAGCAAAGCCCCATTGTGATCTACAAATTCGGCAATCGTGTTCTTTAAAACCTTAAATACGCCCAATAACAAACTTCGGCAGCAGACTAGAAATGACTTTGAAAAACAGCTGTACAAGCTCTTCAACAATGCTGTGTTGGGAAAAACCATGGACAATATACGAAATCCAATGGATATACGCCCTCTTACAAACCAGAAAACATTGGAAAATGTGATTGCCAAGCCTACGTCCGTTGATAGAAGTACATATGGTGGTAACCTGGCAGTTATTCATATAGAAACACAGCATATTATACTTAAGAAGCTAATGTACATCGGAATGAGCGTTTTGGGTATCTCAAAAACCCTTTATTCCTACTACTATGATCTGCTATTGGCGTATTATGGGGTTGAAAATTTGAAGCTTGTGTACATGGATACGGACTCCATCATTCACTGAGTCACAACAGCTGAAGTATACCTTGACAAGATATGACTTCTTGAACATTTAGATACATCTGATTCCCCTGTAAGCAACATGTGTCACTCCACGCAAAACAAAAAAGTGTTGGGAAAGTTTAAAAATGAAGCTACCCGAAAAAACAGCGTTTTGTAGGACTGATACTTAAGATGTGTGCTCTCGATATTGATGGAGAAAGGATTAGAAAAATGTTAAAGGCATAAGATAAGTCGTTATTAAGCAGTTCATGACATTTGGCAGTTATGTAAATTTTCTTAAAAAATAATGAAATAATAAGAACTCTGATGAAATTGGTCATGTCACAGCAACAGAATATTTCGTCTGTAAAAGACAACAAAATAGTTCTAGCGCTTGATGATGATATAAGAGTGATTGCTGATAATGAAATATCTACCTGCGCTTATAGACATTACAAAGTTGTAAACGTTTCATGAGAGACTGCTACATACATTTTTCTTCATCGGTAACATGGTAGAAAAATAAGTTTACACTACAAACACTCCCTTGCACCTAGCAAAAGACATACAAAGGGAAGAATAAGAAGAATACTAAGAATGAGGGGAAGGGGTGGTGGGAACTCTGCCATTAGAAAAAGTTCTAGTGCTAGTCTCGAGCCCAAATAAAAGATAAAAGACGCCTAACCTCCCATGCTTATTATTTTTATAGAAAGAAAAATAGAAATAAAAGCTGAATATACTAAAATAGCTCAAAAACTATAACCATTACTAAAACAACAGAAAGATCCAGATCATGAACCTAATGTTACCTTAGAGAGCAAAAATCCATTTTGAAAGATAAGAGACTGGGAATACAATAAATGACAAATCAAACGCGAAGAAACATAATGTTCACTTAACAATAAACACTTCAACAACTAAGGCTTAGGTCATTCTTCTAGTTTTAGCCTCGAAAATGGGAGACGTAAACAAAAAGATAAACAAATGAAGAAACGAAAAGTTAAGTTACATTACATTTACCATCTACGAAAGACTGTAGACTATGCAGATACATCTACTCGCCTCATATGTTAGCATCTAACCGTGCAGTATTATGCAAAAGGGATACAATATGAGTCTTAAAGGACTGCAAATATACTGAAACATAATACAGAAATGTTCATAAAGATCCAAACTGGGGATAAATATGACAAAAGTTTAAAATACTGGATAGCCTATAAAATGAAAATCCCTGGCGGAAACCTGGACCAAGTGCCTAGAACTAAAAGAGATCGCCAAAAATGGAGGACCTCTACAATCAAGATCCTGTATAATGGAAAAGGAGAGGTTAACAACCCCAACTCTTATAGAGGGATCGCATTGGAAAACTACATCTTCAAAATATTGACAAATCTATTAAATGACAAAATAACAAAATAACACAAAATATATGAAGAACAATTTGGGTTTAGAAAAGGCAGAGTGACTCAAACATGCTATAGATAACCTGTTAGAGGAAATAGAAGAAGCAAAAAGACAAGCCAAGGGAAAACTCTACGCAATATTTTCCAAGTACACTAAGGCGCTCGACCTCATAGACAGACGGAAATTAATAAACAAACGGCAAGCAATGAAAGAAGAAATATCATTAACTAACCTGGTGAAGAATATCTGGCATACAACTTTATAATGATAGGCGACATGACAAGCTTGTCAAGGGGGAGAGTGCAGACGAATGGATCCACTCAGCCCACTACTATTTAATACAGCCACAGCAGATGTGATAACAGCAAATAGAAAACAATCAAACCACGTAAAACCTGCAAGCAAGCAAATGACATGGTCATAGGATAATCCAGTAAGAGGGATCTACAAAATGTATTCTCCGGACTGGTAGACTGGGTAGTGAAGAATGACCTCAAAAAAAAAAAAAAAAAAAAAAAAAAAAAAAAAAAAAAAAAAAATCTGCAAATGACATTCAGCAAACGTGACCGCCTAGCAGCAGACGACTTGTTACTATATGATAATAACAAGGTTGAAATAGTAAACCCATTCAAATATTTAGAAAGAGCCCTCCAAACAACAGGATATTTCACACTACACATAGAAGAAACCACAGTGTTCGCCCTCAAAGCAATGTACGACATTCGACACATTCAAAAGTTATTCTTAAAACAGCAATGCTACTCTCAATACAAGTCTCCTACATATACTAACCTATGGATTAAACCTTATATGGCAGTAACTGACAAAAAAGGGGGGGGATTCCACTCCATTGAAGGTGTCAGAGCAAAATTTCTAAAAACGGCAATGGGTGTTCCAAAATACACTCTATCGTGTCTAATACACGAGCTGGTAAGGGAACCCTTCTTCATCGAGGACCTACGAACGCAATTCCTTCTAGCATCTACAAGAAATGAAGAGATCCACGAGACAGGATAAAGAAGAAAGAAGAAAGCTAAAGGGACTTCTATGGTGCAGATGCTGTACGTACCGGAACTTGAACAACGCAAGCCAGAAGACATTCAATAGTAAAACTGACAATACACAGTTATCATCGCAAGAATACAGTATACCACTCCCCAGCGAAAAATGTGTGTGCTCGTTGTGTGGAAAACACTCTGAGAAATACCACATTCCTAGGTGTAAAAAGAACACAAAATCTGTATGCGATTATAGAAAAGACTAAATCAGATCAGACATTATGCACGTTAGTGCGCCGTTATCATATTGTATAATACCTTAAACGACACAAATGATCTATAGGACATTCAGCACTAAAAAAACACGCAAATGCTGCACAATAGTCTCGAAATATCCCAGAATGCCTGTAAACGTTTTAAAAGACATTAGAAACCATTGAAAAATACAGGATGATTGAAAGAAGGATTTTTGTCAAAGCAATGTTTTATGTCAAACTTTTCTTACATATGGTAATAACTACTGAATGATAAACTCAGTCACGGCACTGACTGTATCTTTATTGTGTAATTCAATACACTTTTGCCAGCATAGCTGGTGTAGTTGCAGCTACCGCCGCAGCGATTCGGTTTCTCAATTGCTATAAGGTGTTGGTCATCACTGCATACACTTTGGGTTTTACGAGACCCCAGACAAAGAAGTCTAATGATGTCAGATCTGGGGAGCGGGGCGCCCAAAGTATTGGTGAACCACGACCGATCCACCAATCATGGAAAATTTCGTTGAAATGGTCAAAAATAATTATCGCCTTTTAGCAATATATCCCGTCCGTTTCAGTTTCAGTACCAGATCTCTAATAGTCTGCTTGCTAGGAACTAGTTTCCTGAACTTTATAATCAATTCTTCTTGGACCTGCTCGTAAGTCAATCCTCGTATACGAGCGAAAGCGACAGATAATCATTCCTCTATTGTAAACATAATTTTCAATTGCGTATAACACAAATGCATAAATTAACGATGTGAGCAAAGTGTCAAAAACCTTATGAATCACTCTGTACTGTAAAATATGAGCATAACGTCTGAAAAGGGCTAAAAGATCTGTTTTAGAGGCTTATATAAGCGCAAAATGATACGGAATGCAGTTAAAGCACGCTGATATATCTGTTCCGACACTCTGTGCCTTCAAAATGCTCCTTAGCTTACTTGGAGAGCAGTACACAACTGAAAAAATAGGTACAAAATGTGCCAAGTACTTGTAAAAGTCTTAAAATAATTAGAGAACCCTCCAAAATAATGTGAACGTGAGCAAAAAATCTAAAAAGGAGCTAAGTACCTGTTTAAGAGCCATAATTATCCTCAAAATGACTCGAATTTAATGCTACAGAACTAAAATATCTTATGTATACCCGGAATATAGCTGTCCTAGAGCTCTCAGCACCCTCTGAAAGACTTGAAATGATATTAAAAGCATTTGAAATAATTGTGTCAGCACTAAAATCATTTTAAAATCTCGAAAAATGCAATGAAAGCACTGGAAACACTGAAAAACAGGTCCAATATATGCTAAAATATCTATAAAGGTGTAAAAAATCATTATAATACACTGCAAAATAATGTAGAATATGAGCATAACTCGTCTGTAAAATCCTAAAATACCTGTTTTAGAGGCATAATACCCTAAAATGGCATGAAGTAGGTTAAAAAAGGGCTAAGATGCCTGATGCATTCCCTGACACTAGTTATCATAGAGTCCTAAATGCATTCCAAATGGAAGGAAATGCCATTAAAAGCATTTGAAACAACCATCATTGCACTCATAAAACCTTTAAAAGTGTTATAAATGATCTGTAACTACTCAAAAAGCAGAAGAAAACACGGCCAAATAATTTTGAAGAAATGATCCTAAAACATCACACACAACACAAAAGAAAGTGCTAAAGTGGTTAAAACATGTGCAAATTTTGGGAAACAGATAAAAGTGACTGTAAAACAAAGCAAACGAGCTTAAAACGGATCTCTAAGGATTGACAAATACACCTAATGCTCTGAGCGTAGTTCAGGTTTCTCCTCCTTCTAGCATGACTCATTGAACTCCCTTTTTCCCTTGTATGCTCACCAGCCCCTAGCCCTGCTCTCTAGCCAGGTTTCACCCTCCTCCTATCATGACACCTTGAATTCCCTTCCTTTCCCATGTATGCTCATTTGTTCCTGCGCCAGGATATCTCTATCTTAACTGCTGGTGTGACACTGCATTACTAATGATTGAAAACGAAAGTTATAGAATAATTACACTGTTGCAATTTATTTAAACCGTTTTTTTTTATCATCTTAAATCAATTAATTAAAGTAGTTAATATAGGACAGAGCTGGGCCACGGGCAAGTGAGCATACATGGAAGGGATAGGGAATTCAAGGAGGAGGTAAACCCTTTCGTGAGCATACATGGGAAAGATAGGGAATTCAAAGAGCCATGCTAGGAGCAGGGGAAATTTAACCTAGGTTCAGAGTATTAGGAGTATGTTTTCAGTACTGTAGTCCTTTTCAAGGTCGTTTGCTTTATTTTGTATTATTTTTTATGGTTTTTTCTATAATTTTTTATGCTCTTTTAGGAATTTTTGTATTGTGGGGTGTGTTGTTTACATACCTTCTTTTTTATTTTTGTTTATAGTGTTTTGCTTTGCTTTGATTAGTGCTTACAAATAAATTATAAGCCCTTGGTGGGTTTCTCGAGAGCTAGGACAGCTGTTTCAAATGCATTGAATGACATTTCATGTCATTTGAAGGATGTTTAAGCTCTAGGGCAGGTCGTTACGGAGGCACCCATCAGGCATTTCTTACTCTTTTCAACTGATTTCATGCAATTTTACAGGTATTTAGGGCCCTAAAGCAGATATTTTAGGCTTTATCAGACTTTTTTCTCATATTTTACATTATCTTACAGTGTTTTCTAATGTTTTAGCACCTTTACAAGCATATTTGTACGTTTTGGCGGCTGTTTATCAGCCTTTGTAGTGCTTTCACATACTTTTGGAAGATTTTAAGGTGATTTTAGCGTTTTCACAGATGTTTTAGAATGCTTTTATTAGCATTTCATATCATTTGGAGAGTGTTTAGGACTGTAGGTCAGGGTATTGATGAGCCATTTTAGTCTTTTCCATATAGCTCGAATCATTTTGCTGGTATAAAGGGTTCTAAAGCGGACATTTTTAGCCCTCTTCAGAAGATTTGCTTGTATTTTACAGTATTTTCCAGTGTTTTTAATGGTTTTTAGCATTTTGAGACTAATTTGTAGTATTTTGCAATGTTTTGTAGTGCTTTCTGTCTCCTTATAGATTATTTACGACTTTACGCTATTCAGAACTATAGGGTTGTGTTAAACCCTTAGGCAATATGTATTTCAATCCCCATGACTGTATTTGTAGGCTTCTCTTTTCAGGACTTGGTAACAGCGGTCAAGGTATACAGACGATATTTAAGTACACTTTAAGTGCATTTTAAACATTAACCTTTTTCTTAACTCCTTTTCTAATGTTCCAAAGTAGTTGGTGACATTTTATGCTAATTTATATCTTTTATGCAAACATTTTATTCGTTTTTAGAGTAATTGCTATCATCGTTTCGTATTTCTCACGTTTTTCACACTATTTGTTACGTATTATAGCACTATTCATATGTTCCTGAACAGTTTGTTCGCTTTAATAGCCTATCCAGTATTTTACAGCTTTGTCATATTTTTCCATAATATGAATCCTTTATGAACATTTTTGTATTCTGATCCAGTGTTTTTGCATAGTTCAAGAGTAATATTATGTCCTTTTTTCAAACCTGTACATGCTCAGATGCTACGATTTGAAGCGAGGGAATATGTTTGTATATTTTACAGTCTTTCTTAGGTTGTAAATCTAATATAGCCTAACTTTTCGTGTTACCATCTTTTTGCATTTATCTTTCTGTATGATGTCTGTCTTCCTAGGCTGTCACTAGAATAATGATTTAGGCCTTTGTTTTTAAAGTTTTAACAGTTTAGTGAACATTATAATTCCTCGTGTTTTATTCGTCTTTTGTTGTTTTATCCAGTCTATTTTCTTTTATTTAAGATTTTTTTTTTCTCTAGAATGGTGATCTTGACATTCGTTATTGTTGTTTCTGATGAAGCGTTGGGCATATTTTATAACCCTTGGTTAGTATTTTTAGCTTTTAGTTCTTATATAAAGATACCTAGTATTTTATTAGGTTGAAATAGTTTAGGTTTCGGTTCTTATTACTTAGTTATTTATTATCAAACTGTATTAGAGGTAAAGCGTCTCTCCTCTTTTGCTGGGGCTTAAGGCCGACTTAGAGACTTGCTCAAAGGCAGAGCTCCCACCTTCCCTCATTCCTATTCATCTTTCTTTGTATGCATTTGTTGGAGTGTCTGTAGCTTCATTTTCTGCCACCACCTTACCACTGATGAGCAATGTGTGTAGTATTTTCTCATGATTTGTTCACAACTTTATAATGTCCATAAAAATAGATTAATACTCCATCATCAGCAATCACTCTTTCACCATTATGAGGCGATAGAGCGATATTGTTGACTTTTACACTCGAAACGTCATGCTGTACGTTTTACACCTTTAATCTTATTCATCATTCCTCAATCAATTTCGAGAGCATACATCTTAGGCCTCAGTCCGACAAAACGTTGGATCACTTTCCCGCTAGCTTCATCTTTAAACGTTCCCAACACTTTTTTGTATTGCGTGGAGTGGCGCATGTAGCTTGCAGTGTAATCAGATGTATCTAGATGTTCCAGAAACCATGGTTTATCCCTGTATACGTCAGCTATTGTAACGCGATGAATGAAGGAGTCAGTATCCATGTACATAAGCCTCAGATTTTCAACTCCATAATACGGTAATAACACATTATATTGGTAGAAATACATGAGAGTTTTTGATATATCCAGCACGCTCATTCCGATGTATATAGGCTTGTTGAATGTAATCTGCCGTGATGCCATAGGAACAGCTGCCAAGATAAGTCCATATATGCTTCTATCGATGAATGTAGGCTTAGCAATCAACTTTTCCAATGTTTTATCGTTTGTCACAAGACATATATCCATTCGATTTTGTTTATTCTCCTTGGTTTTTCCAAACATAGCATTGGTGAACAGTTTGTAGAGATCCTTTTCAAAGTCATCTCCTGCCTGTTGCCTCAGGTTGTTATTAAACGCTATGTAGGGTTTTAGCAAACACGATTGTCGGAATTCCAACACATGATGGATATTTGTCAGTCGTAGTCCATGTGAGAGCGCTTGTTTAAACGCCAAGAAATGCACAACATACTTCTTTCTACACCCAAGATGAGCTATCAGCTTCTTTGCACTTGAGTTCTTTTGTTTCAGACATTTAGGCAGGAATGGTATATCATTATGAAGATCATGAAGCTCTCTAGAATAGTCCATATCAACTTCGAATATATATCCAAGAGGATCATCTTCTTTTAGCGTTTCGATATTAATACTGTGAGGAGAAACCCACTGAAATCCTCCATATTGTAGTGGATGCTGCATTGCCCAACCATATTTGTCATTTGCGTTTTCGTATATAATAAATTGAGTTGGTTTATCTGGATCAAACTTTTCTACGTAGGCATTGTTCGCTTGAGAATACCGATGAGAAACCTAAGGTAATCCTCCTCTTATGCCAGACTCCATCATTAGAAGCTGCTCATAATCCGTTAATAATTCAAGCTTAATTCCGGTATACAGAAGCATAGCATCCCAGGTAAGCTCTGGAGACGTAAAGTAATGAGCAGGTTCAACTTTATGAGTATTCATGGTTTGCTGTCTGAAGGCTTCAAACCATTGGCGAGAAGAAGTACATCAGAGGCTAAGTAGAGATCACTGTATTCTCCTAGATTTCGAATATTAAACTGCTTCCATAGATTTTTAGCATGTTCATACTCTGGATTATTGATCTCTTCCTCGTTTAATTTATTGTAGAACGGGTCCTTAGGAGGCAAGCATGTTTCTTTCGAAACATTTCAAGTGTTGATGTAATCAAAGTGGAATACTCCTTTACGAATCACTAATCCAATCGTCTGCTCTCCAAAGTATTTACATGTCTCAGGAAACGATTTTATGGTTTTTGCTGGTTTATCCAATCTTGAATTGAGGAAACGGTATGTATCCACAAACCGAAGGTTAATGTCTCCAACATGATTCGACAATGAAATATAGTTTTCTTCGGAGCACGAAATCACATGCACTCTTTAACTTGTATAATCTAACTGTTTAACGATGAAATGTGAATCGTATTCGCTTAAGTTGTTCATGAAGACAGGAATATATTAAGGTGTTTTTCAGGCTAGATTACATTCATTATGGAGACTTCCTCGATATTCACCAGTCAAATGGTCATAATCCCTAACCTTCCAGTTCTCTTCACTGAATTTTTTATTACACAAGTAGCATTCAGTAGAAGACTCGAAATCCTTCTGTTGTTCATCCGAAAGTTTCAGAGGTATATACTGCTAATACTTTTTGCAAGAGACATTACATAATCCATAAACTTCTCAGCAGCATCATAGCCTCTGTACACATAAAGGGCAATAGGAAGTTCAGCCTGTAGGTGCTCAACAGGTACCGCTGGTTTGACGTAAACAGCTAAACTCGTTGGAGAATGCTTCTGTGTAGGATGCTTCTGAATTAGACTCACAAGTGTAAATAGGAATGAGAATGTCCTCAAAATATGCATAGATCACATACAGGAGTTTCAACATCCTTTCAACATTTTTAAACTGAATGATAGAGGTTTCGTTTGTAGGTATAACTATTCTAGCGATAGCATGCTGCCTGCAGATAATAGCATGTTCCTTCAATTTTTCCACTCCACTACGTCCATATCGTTCATCAAAATGAGTGAAGCAGAGTTTACAGTTGTACACTTGCCCGTCATGTTTTGTCCTTTGTTCTCGAATAAGTTTCTCAAAGTTCTTGACATATACATAGTGCTGTGTTCCATTCTATTACTCAGACGAAGAAGGTCGCGATGATCAGATAGTTCTTCCTGTACAACCTTTATTGGAAACACTGCTTTGTTTTCATCCAGTCCGAACACGTTGATAGCTACATTGTTTTCTTTTTCAAATGTAAGGATTTCAGACAATGGCGTTGGAATCATGATGCATGAGAAGTCAAATTTTACTTCGAGTTTCTTGTATTTGCTAATACGTTGAGGCTTGTTATCGACGAATTTAGCAAGGATAGCGTATAAAAAACATCTCTCATCACGATGGTTCTGAGGGTTCACACACGCTTTCCTTGCTTCTATAGATGCAGGTAGAGCAATATAACTGCTCCCGCGAAGAGGGTTGTACTTGTTAATTGGAAGACGTACCCCCTCCACAGCAAGTAGAGCCCAATTACTTCCTGTAAGTTGTGATTTCTGAATTTCAGCATTCAGTTTCTTGAATTTAGCTTCCAGCATGGCATTTAAATCAACTTCTAGAAACAATGCACGATTCCTGGTTTTTAAGGTCTTGTCAGTAGTTTCTCCATCGACATTCCACTAACAGGTTAATCTTCACAGCCTTATGCGTGGAGAGCTCTTTGTGGTCAGATTGTATAATCCTGTGCTTAGCTTCCTGCATGTAAGTCTTCATGTCTTGCTCGAATTACATCGAATGACGTAAGATTTCAGGCGTCCTTCAAACGATGACTGATGCTCTTTCATGCCACACTCATTTTCCAATGAGGTCAATAGTTGATGTTGGGTAGGCTCGGTTTCTGATTAGCATAGCCCCATATAAGAGATTAGGGTTTCATACATCAATCTAGAGTCGAACTGACGTCCCTCATCAAGTAGGGTTTAGTTGCTGGATCAGAACCAGGGCGGAAGTAGTGAAACAGTTTGTATAGGAGGCTGGTTTTGAAATACATTTGGGAACTATGAGTAAAGCAGTTTGTTTACGTAATAGAAAGTAGGCTAGTTAGGAAATGGGTAAAACCTTACGACTTGACTGAAAATATCAATAGATGGTAAACATTTAAGTCTCTAAAATTGGGTAACAGAACAACACACTTTTGCCAAATCCAGCCTCTATACTCTACTGGATGAGGGACGTCGGTTCGATTCTAAGTTGATGTATGAAACTCTAATCTCTTATAGGGGCTATACTAATTTAGATAAATACCTCGAATAAACTTTATTCAATATACAGCAGTACGTGCAATTATTTAAATATGTACAAACTTACCTGAAGCGAAACCTGATTTGCTCAGGAACTGAAAGGGGAATAAAACTATAACATCTCTCTTTACGGAAAACACCGGCGAATCCTGGTCGGCCCTTAGAGTTATTTTGGTACACGATTCATTGACAATTCTTCTTTCGTGTAAGTGGCACTGACCTGTTTTCCTGTACACAACATACCGCTTAACCGTTAGTAAGTTTGTAGTGTAAAGTATATCTGTTTTGCGAAAACATTAATGAATTTTCGTCATATTATCTAGGGGTGCGGGTATTTCAAGAATGCATCTTTGTAAGAAGTAAAGACCTCTCATGAAGGGACGGGGGAATCACCCCTGTGTTCCTTTATAACGTTATTAGCGTGTTTTAATACTATTGAATCTTTTTTTATTCAAATTGTATTGGTTGCTTGTTTTTGATGTAGTTAACATAATTAGGTATTGTTGCAGGTGGTGTCTGTTCTTCATTATCTGAAGGAGGTCAGATCTTTGTATTGTTGTAGCAGTATGATTCATTTCTTCCCTTGCCGTTTGTGTTAGCCAAGAATGAGCGAGTATGCGTAGTTTTTGTTCAGTGTTTGTGATAATATGATACTAAATATTCTCATTTTTTAAAGTATTTATTTATGCACAATCGTAAATTTATGTGATGAGTGCTTCTATTTATAGCTTATACTTCAATGCTGAAATTATTACTTAATGGTGAGTGAATTTGTAGGCTGTCCAGGTGATTTGAAGCAATGGTAACTGTCGTTTTTGGTGTAGTATTCCCTCTTTGAGATTTATTTATGCTCAATCGTAAAGTTATGTGATGAATGCTTCAAGTTATAGCTTACACTTCAATGCTGAAATTATAGCTTAATGGTGAGTGAAGCTGTAGGCTGTCCAATAATTTGAATCAATGGTAGCTTTGTTTTTGGTATAGAATCGAAAGTTCTGCAAATACACGTGTTTTTATATTAGTCAGGCCTGATAGTGCTTTTATTGTACCCAATTTGTAAGCGTTATTTCCGTTTTAATTAGCGTAATTAATATTTCTTGGAAGTGTGATAGCGCAAATGTAATTCTTGTACTGGTTGGGAGGATGTTAAACAAGTAAGATTAATGTCCTAATAATTCGCATTCTTTTATATATTTATTTAAGCTATAAACCGCTTTTAATTTCGGAGTTATAAAAACGGAGCCTTAATAGATTCGAGGCAAATAGCTAATGATAACTAACGATTTATTTGTATCAATATTCAAAGTTGTCGGAGGCGTATCCGTTTCACTTTTATTCGCCCTCCTTGTGCCCATTCCTCTAAGAGTTATTCTCCTTGGAATTAAGATCCATCGAGTCGGGGATCGAAGCGGGTCCTTTGGGCTATGAAGTACTTAGAATCTTAAATGCTAATGCTAAATGCATCAATATACAGTTTTCCATGTTACTCACCGCTTAATAGTTGAGGGTTACGCCAGAATCTTAAAATGGCCTCGACACTTATAGATTCGAATCAAGGACCTACAATCAAATTTACTATCTCACTTAATATTACCGGTGTTAAAAGCTTCTCGTAAGGATTAACGGTTCCCGAGATACCTATTTTTAAATATATTTTTTTCCGAGCCTCCTGACCCTTCACATGCATCAGCATATATGTAAAACATATTTGCCTTAGGTTCAGTCATGAAGTCAGTTTTCTTTGTGTGTTACACGGGATTGATAAGCGCTCCTTGTTCTTTCATGTTAAAGCAATTCTATCAGTATTTATTGCATAGCTTAAAAATCTGATACGTTATTGAAATGAGAAAGCAGGATAATATAACTGTGATGTCCGGCTTTCATCTAGCATAGTTGCAAGAATTGTTTTCGGGGTCATTGGTCATTAGTAAATATACACTTTCACTCGCCAACACCTGTAGTCTGGGAGGTATTCCTCTAAGTGCACTTTCAAAAGATGTTATTTCGAGTGTCATCTAAAAGCGTTCTATTGTTTCAGACCGAAGCCTACATTCCTTATTTTCACGTGTTCACCGATTTATATATTTATCTCTGTAATGTTGGTCAAGGTTTTGCTTCTAAATATTCATTAAAGTCTCTGATCAGTATTTTATTGTAAATGTTAAAGAGATGTATGGTTATGGTAGCCAGGAATCAGCTGGTCTGTTCCCTTCCACTGAAAACAATGTAATAGTTGAGTGTATTGTCATTATTAGCATTCTAACACAGGATTGTGGTAGCTGCTCACTCTGGTGCCACGATATAAAGTAATTGTAAAGGTATCTTTTCTCTGTCCTGGCGTCTCCTTTATAATTATTTGCGTTAATTAGGAATGTTAACATATTTCATTGTCGTATTCCGTTATTAAAGTCATGCTTTGTCTCTGACGGTTTTTGTTGAAGTCCAGATATTTTATGACTAATTATGACTATGTCTTGAAACAAATTCCTGTTAATGAATTTGTAGTTTTTGAAAAGAAATGATACGAATCGCTTTTCTATAGAAAATGATTTAATATTGGCGTTATTGCTGTTTTCATAAGCTGAGGCTGTAAATGGGAGTTTAAATCATTATGGGTTATAAAATAATATTTATCTGTAACTATTTCCCCAATTAAATATATGTATTGGTTGTTTAGCAAGTATGGGGTGTAGCGTTTATCTCACAGTACATAGCCATTGTGCTTGACCCAGTTTAGGAATCATAAGATCATTTTTATCTAGTATATCGCGAAATTGCAGTTCGAATTTTCTTAATTATAATTAATACAATGCTAGGTCATGTATTGGAAACATTATTCATTATGCGGGCAGGCTTATTATATGGAGTTTTTTTCTGCTGAGATAAATATTTCTTATTTCTATACAAGCTCCGAGGCAGCTGTTCTATTACCCCCGCCATATTGTTTTTTTTTGTTTTTTTTTAGAAAAGGGGGGGGGGTGTTGATTTCCAGCTATGATTAAAAGAAATGTTAAAGTGTTAAATGTTTACCAAGTGTTCAAGATCTTACTCCTACTTTCTATTTCGCAAGCATCCTGTTTCACACACACTTCCCAGGGCTGTTCCAAAACCAGTCCCCTATCTTTATCGTATAAAACCGTTTTAGTGTTTTACTACCGGTGTTCCCAAAGCTGTTTGTCAACCAGCTCATATACACTACTGGGAGACATTTCAAATGATGTGCTGCTGGATACATCATATGCTACAAAATATAGGCGCTTCTTCCTGGAAGAGAGTTCAGTCACGCAGTGTTATCACATTTTACAAGATACATGTTTCTCTTGATCCATAAAATGCTTGTGCTGCTGAGTTGCAAACAAATCAATGAATTGAACCGCTGAAACGTGTTTGATAATTACAGGCCAAAGATTCACTAATATTCTTTCCGTAAAATATGCAACCTTACCGAGCGTGATGATTTCGCGGTAACGTGTGTGCCATTTTAATGGTCTTAAGTTTGACTCCCGTCGACCGCCCAATGTAAAAGCACTTTTGGATTTCTCTCGCTTTCCCTGGTCTGTAAAAAAGTTGCTTTGCCAGGTTATCATCTAACATGTAGTTTTGTAAATAAAAGTAACACTGAAATTTCATCTTCAGAACATAAACCTCTTAATGCTAGGGTCCTAGTTTTCTCCAGGCTTTGAAAGTCACTAAGGAAGACATCCATTTCCAAAATAACAATCTTCCTGGTGAAAATATGCTCTGTATTATAACACAAGTGATTAAAATACCGCATAAACAATGCTTGTAAGAACAGCAAATGTTTTCGTCGTAATACATTACCGCATCCCAGAACTTAATTGGAAATGTGACATACTGCAGCGTGATATCAAAGCGAGCGGGGTATTGTACATCCATCAGAGGAACTTTGTTTCCTTTTGCTGCGGCTCGAGAGTGAATACTTTCTCATGATGGCCTTAACTTACAGTGATTTAAAGACAATTAAATATTAGTCTCTTAAATGCACACTCTGATATTAAATGAAATGTCTAACTTTATGCATTTTCTTTTAAAATTACGTACATTATACCAAGTACTACATGAAAAGCCTTTGATTCAGTAATCTTCAAAATATAAATAATTAATTTTTCAAATTAGGTTATACGTTTTAAAATTCGCATTAAATCATATAGCCTCCATGCTTATGGAAATGGTAAGAACTAATAAATCTACAGATGGGTTTTGAGAATCTGCTATATTTCTGGAGATAATACATTTTCCAAAGTTTTATGAAAAATTAATAATCCAAAGTTTTATGAAAAATTAATAAAACTCTTCTAAACCTCTGAAAGAAAAAAAAATTAAATACTTATTCTAAGTAACTAGAATGCCGAACAATGTGATTCCTTTAGCCTTTCCTTGTATACCAATCATTATGAAATTCTTTCATAGAGACGGCCTATGCACCACTCTCCCATATGTCAATGATTATAACATTCTTCATTGGTTAGAACGTAAGCCTCTGTTTCTATCTTTCTTTTTTTATTTGTCAAGCCACATACTTAAAGTACTGGCACCGGCTGGGAAATGTCCAAGTTTGGTTTCCTGAAGCTGAAAACCTAAGAGATAGAAAAAAATAAACTACACTAATAAGTGTTTATTACTGTGGAGTAACTTTCTATTAAATTATTGCAATTATTTTCAGTAATTTTTTAATTTGAATAGTTTTTTAAACAAAAACGTTCCATATATTTTAAGCCAGAAAATTGTTTATACTCTGTAGAACAAAATGCTGTTCCACTTAAATATTTCTTAGGTTAAAAAGTATAGGTGTGCCAAATTTAAGGAGTTCCTGATATATGTTCTTAAAAATTAAAAGTTTTAATATGCACAAAAAATCAATTTAAAGCTTGGATGAAAATTTTCCTAATCATAACTTAGCTAAAACAGCCTATGTTTATGTTCCTGCTGTTCCTCATTGTCCTGTGTAGCATTTTTTTAGCTCCTCTGCTCCTTTGTCTAGCAATGTTTGGTACATTCTGCACTGAGGCCTCTACCTTAGCGATCCGTTGCTCGTCGATGTATCTGCTCAGTGAAGGCTCCAGGTGTAAAGCCCAAATTCCTGAGGATGTGTCTTGCTACATTCCGATCATTAAACACTGCTGAAGCTCCCAAAGCAGAAATCTTCACCCCCAAATTGGAAGCAAAAAATTTTTGGACATCTCTTCCGCATAAGAGCACTGGAGATTTCATTTGAATCCTGTGCTTTGCCATGCAGACACTTTTCTAGTAGTTCTGGTGAAGCCAATGCTCAAAAAGTTTGTTTAATTGCCCTTGCTACCTTATAAGAAAGGCTAATCTTATGGCTATAAGCTTCCCCATTTTCTGTGCTTTTCAAGAAATTGCACCATTGGAGTGACTTGTCTGTCGACAAATAATAAAACAAAAGAGCCCGCACTGCCCTTCTCATATTATATAAGTCTGTGGGGGCTTTTCTACTTGCACCACTATAATATACTTGTAAGCTGGCTAATCTCTTATTTGTTAGTGTAGTTCTTTCTTGCCAGTGGCTTTCTATCTTTCAGTAAATTGTGCCACTGCCCATCCTCATCTGAATATGACTTAGGCACGCCAATTTTAAATAGTAGTCTTTTACATAGGGAGAGCTTTCAGCCACAGCCTTGAAAGCACTAGAGTCTCCATCTCCTAAGTACTTTATGTATCTTACTTCATGCTTTTGCAAAGACCTGTGGAAAACCAGTTTCATGTCTGCAGGCTCCATTCCACCACTGGAGTCTACATGATTCCTGCTACAAACAGCTTTGTGTACTTCTTGCCATTGTATTTTTTACTTGCGTCATTATATTTCTTATGCATAGAACATGCAGAACAATATTTAGACATTACCTATAATGCCTAATATTTTTCCAGTGTCGACTATAATGACTGCTGAAACTCCATGCAATTAGTATGTCCAATCTTCATTTACGAACTATCACAAGACACTGCTAAATCTTAGCTATTAGTTGCATCACAATGTTCTTGAAATCTTCACTTATATTTGAAATTGCATTGAAGGGAGTGGTATTCATTGCAGCAAATTTTAGTGGATGACCAGACATGTTCATCATACCACATTAAAAGTTTCCACCCTTTTCTTCCAATACTGCTCTGACCACAAAATGGCTGGTGCAACTATATAAAAATATTGAAGGCTTCTAAACGTATAGGTAGTTTAGAGATCCAAAGGCAAAATTAAGCAAAAAAATTATTTTTCCACTGGAGCCTTAAAAGGTGGACTTGGCTCATCACACTGTTTTAGGTTGTCATTAATTTATACCACTTGTTGCTCGAATTTCAAAATAAACATCTCGGATAATGATCGCAATTATATGTATTTTCAAATAAGCAAATAAAAGTATTTTTAATTGTTTCCTGATTTCTGCCACCGTCTCCCTTCAAGGCAAGGTAACTTTAATGAATTGGTGAATAACTGTGGAATAGTTGAGTAGTTAACTCTCTCCAGACACTCTGTGTAAGCAATAATGGTTTCATTGATTCGTCTTCTGAATTAAAATTGGCAATGAAACGACTCATGGGATCAGTTGAATCGTTCATAGAAATCAACATTTTTAGATTTTTCAATTTATCC
Source organism: Hymenopus coronatus (assembly GCA_030762935.1). NCBI lineage: Eukaryota > Metazoa > Arthropoda > Insecta > Mantodea > Hymenopodidae > Hymenopus > Hymenopus coronatus. The sequence goes on from CM060900.1 coordinate 290,815,393, forward strand.
TTTAAAGGTTTCCATTGCGGCATAATAACATTAGCTTAGCAACTTTTTCACAAACCTGACTCACTAGACACAGATTTGCTTCCATACTTATCCAAGAACTGTGTTAATGTAGGGTTCTGTAATTTGCACAAAAGAATTCCGGCGCTAAGAAAAGCTTTAGGTCAGCCGAAAGCAAATTGAGATTTACGAGTCGATGTTGCAATTCCTGTTGGAGGCAAAATAGACTTTATCCCAGTAGCCTTGAAAAGTGCATGCTTGGGCTTCCTTTTTTTACTGATATGTGCGATTAAAATATTTATTTTCGCAATTCACTGACTGTTAGCATATTTTGCATATGAGTACTTTACTGCCAGTACAAAATACATCGGATCCAAAAGTATGAACGTAACTTTGCAAATTACTGCGTAAAAGTACACTGACTTTCTGCATCTTGCTGACCGACACAAATTCGCAATGTAAGTCGAAAGAAAAACTAATTTCACTACACTCATTGCTGTCGTTTCAAAGAAACAGAAGCGGTATTCTTTGTCAGGGCATTGAAAAAGCTGCTCAGAACATTGTTCATGTCATCATCTTCCCTTCTTCCACATGTCTAAGTGACATCACAAACGCACGCGATTCGCGCGAATGTTGTCAGTAGAGGGAGAGAGTGAATTGCAAGCGGCAGTGAGTGATCATAGAAATCATAGTGTACTGTTTATTGTAAGAGCATAAAAACTGAGAACTTATAATAGTAATGTTGCGACTTTCTACACTTAAGTTCTCCTCTGGTAAGTCCATTAGGAGGCAGGTTAAGAAAATTGTTTACAGTGCTGCCACTTACTTGGGAAAGCAAGTACTTGATCTCAAGCTACATTCAGCCATTCATTGTAACAATGCTACAAGGGTGATGGCCAACTCTCGCTCCATGCCTACCTTTTTTACTATCTCCGAACATGGTCGGTTAAATCGAACAGAGGGGAAGCAGTGGGAGTCTGTAGCTGCGCGAACCAAAAATGATAGTAGTTTTAATTTCCTTGCCAAACTATTTTTAAAATACTGTTTGTTCTATATATATTTTTTACGCGTTAGCACACATTGTTGCAAAGAGATTAATAATAAACTGACCGAAAGCCAATAATATAATTCGGCGAAATCACTTCATTGTAACGGTTATAGAAATATATTAAAATATAGAGGTAGGCAATTTTAATAATAAATTATAGATAGTTATTCAAATAAAAACAATAAAACGCATTCCGTAAAATAGACATTTATATTTAAAAAGGGAAAAGAGACAAAATAGAATTGCGGCGTCTCAATCACAAAGATACAAATGGAAAAGAATTACTAGACACGTTTAACTTTAGGTTCTGTCAATATAACTGTCAGAAGCGAATTACGCGTCAACGCCTCGTGCATCTTTTGTCTTTAAAAAGATGTTTCAAGTATATTAATCTTTTGCATGTAAGTAATAAAATGTCTTGGAAACTTGCTCTCCAAATGACAAGAAGTGGACAACGTTCAAGCACGTTGACTTGATGAATAAAATTGTTTAACAATTGTATAATGATATAATTGTTTGCAAATGCAAATATTATATAATGGGATGAACAGTTATATAATATTGGAGATGTTTTGAGCTGATTAATATAACTTTGGCGTACGTATCACAACATTCTATTTCGCCATTTTGACTTTCATGCCCGACTTGTATTTGAGTATTGCCTTTTTTATTTGGTTTGTTTAATTTCACAATTATTCGACAGGAAAATTCATACTACAGGATTCGGTCATTAAGCTTTAACTTCCTTATCTTCTAATTTTGGTATCAATTAACTTCCAAATTGGCCGAAAAGAATGAACTATTTACAAATTACTATGACTACATACCAAGAAAGTTAGCTTCCACACCTTGCTCTCTAAATTCACTCCTGAATCTGACCCTTTCGGTCAACTATGGTGAACTAACTCTCTGTGCCAAGCATAGAGCTGCCCGGGGAGGAATTCCTATTTAATGCAGTCTTTCGCTGCTAGTCTACGTATACTCCGCTGCCAACGTTGTTAGGTGGAAAGATGAGACACTTTGCCCTAGTTTAATCGATGGAACGTGTCTAGAGTAGGTTTATGTGGAAACCTAACCCGCCCCAAGGGAGCTAGGGCCGCCGCACTAGCACCAAGAAGAAAAATCTCATCAAACAGGTGCATTCCATTATTTGTGACCAGCAGGCCGAAGACACCTCTACCCGGACAGCTGAAAACTGATGTAAATATGAGAGAGTACAAAGGTGCATAGCCTTACCAATTACACATGCATAAACCAAAACAAATTCAATGGTAATGAACAGTAGATCATACACCTATACGTGCTTTTTGTACTTACCCAACAATTCAAATTAAAAAATTAACACTCTCAATATATATATATATATATATATATTACTCAACCAGTAAAATATAACAATAATAGAACCTCTCCAAAACAAAAGGAAAATATAAAAATGGTAAATTTATATATATATATAAATTATAAAATGTATGTGACAATAACGTGGTACCACAACTATTTATGTGGGCCCAGCATTATAAATGTGCCGGCACAATTGAAATTAATGATTTACCGGTAAGCATGCTGAAAAAATAACTGGTATCCCGCAATGACTATATGCTGATTGGCCAATCATGACATAGCATATATGCTCATGCAATATAACTTCATACCACCCTAAACAATGACATAATAATGCTCCATATAAAACACAAAAATCAAAACCCAATCAAACGAAATGCCAGACATTAACTTAACCCCTTGAAAAGGAAAATAAACATAAAACCTCGAAGGACAACACTAATTATAACTTCAAACCACCCTAAACAATGACACAATAATGCTTCATATAAAACACAAAAATCAAAACCTAATCATACAAAATGCCAGTCATTAACTTAACCCCCTGAAAAGGAAAATAAACATAAAACCTCGAAGGAAACACTAACTACTAAGAATAAAGGAACAACACAAAAGTGAAGGTGAGAAGAAAAAACAGTTAAGGAGGCACAAATATACTTGGTAATTGAAATTCAAAGTAAGCAAACCTGTTAAAATACTTCCATAGTAGGCTCCATGACAGCTTGGGTAGCAGCATAAGCTTTTTTAAAAACTTCCGTTGCGGCCTATGTGCCCTTTTTGAACGCAACTCTCCTCAAGATCACGAACTTAGAATATTTCAGCTTAACTCCATCGCACGACAGCTCACGGGGAACCTTGGCCTACCGCCCGGCCGCTGCGTCCCCCATCTCGTTCCACTACAGACGTCATGGATGGGGTGCAGTATTGGAGGGTGAGACGTGGTCAGCGCCTCCAGTCCCCCCCCCCCCCGGCCGGTTAATGTGGTCCTCATGACCTGGAATATTTCAGCTGGCGCAGGGAAATACTGCGTACGAAAGTGTTAGGTGTTCTAGCGCTCGCTATCGTCGCCGGTTCCGCTCCGCCTCTGATAACGCGTTTAAACTTGACATTTCTGCAGCCACGCCTCCAGCGCGCAGACGTTATTACAACAGACGTCGTAATATTGACACAGTTACTTATGCAATTGAAAACAACTTGCAAACTGACAGATACCACTGCACCGATACGTGCCTTTCATTTGCTATACCATCTGTATGGGTTTAGGTTGAAAGTTAAGTTTGCCTTTTGAGCAACTGCATACATCTGACAGAAATATCCTCTGTAGAAATATCCTCTGAAGCAAAATCAAGGAGCTTCCATTTATTAGTAAGTGGGGAAAGCGGTTGCAAAATTAAACATCAACTTAAAAGATGTAGTCTTATGCGCTTCACGTACAAGCCGATCAGAATGAAACGCCATTAGCGTATTCTTCAAGGTACGGATGTACTATACTGGATGCCAAGATCGAATGAATAATTGTGAAAAATGATTCATCGAGCATAGGAAGCTTTATGACTAACTAATATTTTACGAAACCAAAAACTGCAAATTTAGAAGATAAGACAGAAATAGAACAAATCGCAGTCACTGATTGTACAAGAAACAACCAAACGAGCTTCTTAAAGGCATCAATGACGACCGCCAAGTAGGTAAAAGCACGGGAAGACCTTGGCAATGGTCCTACGTAATCCAGAGGTAAGCGCTTCATAGGATAATGTACTACTGTGGACTTTAACAATCCCAATTTGGTGTTTTCGCCGGCTTAAAATTTAGGTACACCTCACAGCTACGAACAAACTGTAAAAAATCTTTATACAACCCATGCCACTCAAAAAAAAAAAAAAAAAAAAACTGTTTCATTTTATTTTTGGTTTTGAACACTCCCAATTGATCTATGGAAATTGTCTAATACTATTGGTATCAGCAATTTAGGCAACAATACCCGGCGTTGTCAAATTCTTGGTACGACGGAACACACCAGCCCATCTACTACATTATAACCATTGGGAAACTTCGCTGTTTCCGCCAATTTCCATTAAGATTGCAATTCCGGATCCTGTTTTGATACTATGCAAGTGAGTGAATTATTGATGGGAAATTCTCAAATTTTGCAGAAGTGTTACATAAAACTGTCCACACCTTTTCTAAGGTTGGTTCTGCATGTAACAATTCAGATTCCGGCTCTTGAAACACACCAGATAAACCATCTGCTACTACGTTCTGAAAACTACGGATGTGTTTCATAGTAAACTGAAAAGCTGCTAGCTTGATAGCCCATCTGTTCAGTTTGCCAGAGTTCCTTGCATGGGATAAAGCCCCGTGTTATGACCTGATTATTGCACTCAAGCTGGAAGGGGTGGTGTTTTAAATATGGGCAAAATTTATCACAACGGGCAGAACTGCCAAAACGTCTAGTTCGTAAATCGAAAGCTTAAGTTCAAACAGCGAGAGGTATAAAAACTAGGTCGTCTCTCACTATCCTGGACTTGAAGATGTACAGATTCTACGGAAAAACCAGAGGCGTCAGCTTGTATAATAAAGAATTTATCAAACTCAGGCATAGCCAAAACCGGTGGATTAATTATAGCTAACTTCAAATATTCCAACGGTTTCTGCTGCCCTTTGGTCCAACGAAAAGCTTTACGACAGAGGTCATTTAATAGCTCCGCATGAGCGGCAAAGTTTGGAATAAATTTAGAAAAGAATCCTACCATTCCGAAAAATGATGTGAAATGCTTCCATGTCATTGGCGTGAGAAACTTCCAAACCGACAATGTTCATGCAGGATCTAGGCCGGAGAAATAATATGTCCTATAAAGGAAAACTGTGATGTAGCGAATTTTACTTCAGAGGGACCAACTTCCCTCCAACACTCACGGACCATTCTTAGATGACGAAGACGTTTCAGAATAAATTACATCGTATAAATAATGGAATACAAACTTAAATTTAAACTTATTAAGTAATTCATACAATAGCATTAGAAAGTTTGTGATCCAGTGGAAATTCCTAAGGGCAAGCGTTTATACTGAAATAAATTCAATGGTATCACAAAAGTTATAATAGACTGTAACTTTTCATACAGTGGAATCTGATAACAAGCCGGATTAAGGTCAAGAGTGGTAAACTCTTCGGCCTTCCAAAAATAGTGCGCAGCAGTGTCCAAATTCGGCACTGTCACAGAATCCAACAAAATATATTTATTTACCGTTATATAATCCACTAGCAACCGCACATGATTATTTGGCTTAGGTACGAGAAAACAAGGGCTAGAATAAGGATTAGCTGAGAGCTCAATTATGTCCTGTTGTAACAGATGTTTAATTTCATGTTGTAATACGACAAACTTAGGAGGAGAAACCCTATAAGGCGATGAACGAACACGAACAGTATCTAGCAGATGAATAGTGTATTGCATATCGCGCCGGACCTAACTTCTCTGAAAAAAATTGTTGAAATTTTCTTTATCACTTGAATAACTCAACGTTCATGGATGACCGAAAGATCTCTTCATTCTACTCCTGGATGGTCTTGAAGCAATGTTGCATTCACAGAAGGCAGGTGTGAATTTAATCCCTTGAAGGTACTTTCACTTTGGAGGAAAATGCAAAACCACATGTAAAGTTAGTAAAGTCCAAATGCAAGCGTTTACGTTTAAGAAATTCCGTTACCAAATTTTCTCATTCAAATGTTCCACTACCTATCCTAAACAAACTATTCCATGAATTATTATAAATCTTAACATGCAAAAGGATTTCTCCCAAACCCACAAAAATCTCCCGATACTGCCTATAGTTGAATATCAGAAGGGAAAATGTATAATTTCTGTTCATCTTTAATTCTGTCCAAATATTTAACATCAATCGAATTAATTGGCAAACCAGTATCAATTAGTGCAACTGTCTCAATTGAACTATCATATACTTCCAATAATGGTACAGGAAAAAAAGCTAAAACCTGAATCTTTGGTTTCATGCGCTTATCTAAAGCGTCCGCCTTTAGTCATCTTCGCGGATGCATTGCCTGCATTTTTCCTTGGTTTTGTCCATGGTGACAAAAGCGTTATATGAGGTAGCTCCTAACTTATTGCAGCATTAACAAACTTTGTGCTCTAGGTCTGTTCTTGATGAATGACTTTTATGTGTATATTCCTGCGATAATGAAACATTCTGAACCGGTATTAATTTCGGAGAAGAGAATGCATGTTGCTGCAATAACGCAATCGAAGAAGTAATACAATTCGACTTATCTTTTGAAAAAAATTGGAGGCATCGTACTACTTTGCACCGAAACTGACTTAGCCTGCTAAAAAGGAAAGTACTTGGGCTCGAACAAACACATATACACCAAAATTGTGTGAGAAATGATTTAAAGCTCCTTTATTGCATTAGTGATGCTCGTTCATCTGCAAAGCTTTGCTGTCGTCCGTTAAGAGGCCTCTGCGTGTGCCATGCCTCATAGCTCATTTACCTACCGGTACTCCAGGCGAGACCAGTAGGGACGGTGCAGTGTGCCTAGGAAGCTGCGTTTTGTGAAGTTATTTGTGTAGTGAATCGTCAGATGTGTCGGCAATTGGTAATCAATCCTGCTACTGTATTGCGATTGGTTGAGATGAAGTTACGGAGAACTCTTCTTCGTGAAGATAGTATTGGTGCAGAAGATTAAACATTCACAGGTTTTCTTGTATCTATTATAATGCAGAAGTATGAGCATACGATAGAAACAGATGCTCTTGTAACACTAACACATAATTATGATGCTCGTGATGATAATGTCGAACAACGCATTGCAATCGGTAGTGATACGGCAAGTGTGGGAAGAGGCGATGCAAGCACTAAAATTGAATACCAACCCTCTCCTGATAAGAAGGTTAAAATTGCAAGTATCATCACGGCGTTTGATGACAACACACTAGAGAACATATACGATGATTATCACGTAAGATGTTTCAACACATACGACAAGCTTCTGAAAAGATACCCTAAACTGAAGACTAAAAGCAATATTAAATACATACTGGACTACGTGGCAAAAGAAACGAGAAGGAACTACAGTTTTCAAAGGAAATCGTACACTGTAGTTCAAGCCATCAAGGAGTGTGTAATGACGAAATTCGATGATGCGCGAGAATGCGGTTCCGTCGTTCATTATTGGCATTTACATTGGGCATTGGACGTAGCCAGAAATCTCGGGTGTACAAACTTTAAGCTTCACTGGAATGTACTACAAATTCGAAAAAAGAGTTTAGGATAACATCACGCCGTATCACTATGCTCCAAGCACGAAAAGATAAGGATGGCGAAGCAGAGCTGATTCAAAGAGCTCAAGCGTTTGTTGCTGACGTCAATGAGCATATCACAGCAGAAAATAATCGAAATTAGTTCTGTAGGGAACTGTGATGAGAGTCAGTTCAACTATGAGCTCTCTTCTGACAGAACACTATCCATGAAAGGGGAGAGAAACACTGTCTCGATAGTGCGATCAGTTAACAGTGCAACACATAGTTATATGATCGATGTTACTATATCAATGGAAGGGCGATTGGCAGACAAACTATATTTCCGTCCAGGAACTTAGTGGAAAGTTTGGACCCCGTGTGTCAAGGGAAATAGAAACTCGGTACTCTCCAAATGTCTTCGTCGTAGCAAGTGTGAGTGGAAGGATGACGAAACAACGTCTGAAGACGCTATTTCTGTCCGTTTTGAATCCACGTTTGTCGAAAAAGTAATTAAAACTTTGTGACTCCTAGTCTGGACATAAGCATGAACAAGTACTACTGGAAGCATCTGGCGGAAAAGATGTAGATTTAAAAATAATTCTGTCTAAAACTACAAAATATGCACAACCTCTGGATGTGTATTTCTTCAGGCAATATAAAATATATGCCAAGAGAATAACAAGCTTTATTAAACTACGCTCCAGTAATATGCAGCCAAAATTTCATGACATATTCCTTATCATGAATTTGCATTCAGTCATTTACAATCAGTTATCTGCGAGAGTATGTAGACCAATGCTTCGGTACGTGTGGCAGAACGCTGGCTACGATATTTTGAAAGTCCCCATTTACATTTATAGTTAAGATATCTGCAATGCGTATGGCGTCTGCAATGACATCTACAGTGATATCTAGAACATGATTGCAGAGTTTTGCAGAAAAACGACACCCACCAGCACTTTGCGAGGTCCTGTAAACAAACTTTCATACAGATATTTTAGCTCGAGCCCGAGTACTTTCCTTGTAAGTCGGTTGTTCGACTGTAGCTATAAGATATAAGCTATAATACCTCAGATTTAGGCAATGCAAAAATTTGCGCAAACAACTTTACGTGCTTCTCATAATCAAACATGTATTTTAATGGCTTTTGCGGTGCATTAAAATTATTGGCTAAACATGAGGTGTTAATCCTTAAAGGGAAAAAGAAATCCAACATAGAAGAATGAAACCATCGTCATGTAAAGTTTTAAGTTACAGCAATATACGGCAAGTGCAAAGTGTTGGCTTTTAAAATAGCATTTAATACTGTATATGTCTCTTTTGAATTGAATACATTAGAAGAAAGATCTTGAGAATGTAAGAAAAATTTAAGAAATTCCAATTCTTTGGGATATCATTAACAATGAAATGAATCTAATACATCAAACTCTGTACTGGATGTTGTTATTGTAATGGCTTAAAAGAAACCTGTAACTTTTGTGTTAAATGCGATACCGCATTTACGCGAAAGGTAGTTTCCCATTAGATTTTATTACTGCTGTATAACTTGAACTACCATCGAATTTAAATGAGAAGTATTACTATTCGGTTCGTGTATTAATAATTGATTATTCGGGTTGTATAATTTAGCACGTTCGATTTCGTCCTCTCTAAACGAGGCACTAGATTCACTTGCTACATTAAACGTTTGCGTTAAGGCTAGAATTAGCTGCTCTAACTTAGTTAACAGACTCTGTACACGTTCCTCTTTATTTAGGTATATAGCTTGTGCTAACAGTTGGGCTCTTTCCTTATGACAATGCAAACTAGCTTTTATTTGGCGTAAACTAGACGAAGAAATGTTGGGATATTCCGAAAGAATACTGAAAAATTCCGTTGTCTGTATAATCAAAAATCAATAAAATTATCCTATACCATTTAGTCAGAGAGGCGTGATAATTCTATTTTACTGTTAAAATTCTCTTTAAATAGTTGTACCAATGTTCCTTACGTGGTAATTTCAAATTTTGAAAAGTCATATCGAGTCTTAATATACAATTCTTAAAAGAAACATTATGAGGACATATAAGTATAACAAAAGGAACAGAATTTCTCAAACCGAATACAAAATTTATTCTCCATAGCTTTTGGGTAATTACCTTTTACATAAACGGAAAGGAAGTTAAATCCTTATATTAAAAACAAATATGTATTTGACTTACAACCAGTTCCATTTCCCTGTGCGTCTTTTTGCTTACGTATATGGAATAGAGATATAAAAAAGTTTTTCGTCAGTATTAAGCAATACAGTACAGGTATGAGGCATTTACAAAAAACAAACCCTTTAAAATTACTAATATACCCATCTGTCACAACAATAAAATGCTTTTTTGTTTACTGGATTAATTGTGTATGTTACATAAGCTCGTTATATTGGCAAATTACAATATGGCGGCAAAGGATATACTCCAGCATGTACATTCTTAAGTACAAAATACCCAACTGTAAACGTATGTATAAAAGTTCACAATCTCAAGAAAAGATAAAATCTTTCCGCGCTCTGCTCCCATTTGACATGTTTAACTTTCGGTTCTGGCAATATAACATAATGTCAGAAGTAAACAGCGTGTAACTGCCTCGTGAATCGTTTCTTTTTAAAAAGATGTTTTAAATATACTGATCGTTTGTATATAGGTAATAAAACTTGCTCTCCAAATGTCAAGAAGTGGAGAACATTTAAGCACTGTGTCTTCACTGATAATATTGGTTAACAGTTGTGTAATAATAGGTGTGCAAATATAGATATTAAATAATAGAGTGAATTTGAGATGTATTGAACCGATTATTATAACTTTGACGTATGCACTACAACGTTCTATTTCTCCATTTTGACTTTCATGCCTGAAGTGCATTTGAATGTTGCCTACTTTATTTGGTTTGATTAATTTCAAAATCATTCGATAGGAAAATTCATACTACAGGATTCGGTCAGTATGCTTCAACTTCCTTTTCTTCAAATGTTGATATCTATTAATTACCAAATTGGCCGAAAAGACTGAAATAGTTGCATATTGCTATGACAATATACCAAGGGAAACTAGCTTCATCAACTTGGCTTTTGAACTCACTCCTGAACTCTGACCCTCTCGGTAGCTACGGTGAATTAGCTGTCTTTGCTAGGCGTAGAGCTGCCTGGGCAGGAATTCCTAAATAATGCAGTCTTTTGCTGCTAGTCTCACTCCATCGATGGGGAACCAGTCAGCACCATTTTCTACGTATACTCCACTGCCAACGTTGTTATGTGGAAAGATGAAATACTTTGCCCTAGTTTATCCATAGATCGTCTCTGGAGCTTGTTTATGGGGAAAACGTCACATACTTTCAACTTTACGATAGATCTGACACATTTAAAAAGGTATTCTGACAAAGTTCCGGTCTCTGGTTATGAGGTTCTGATATTGTTTTGGAATTATTAGGGGTTTGTATCCTTGGTTTTCTAGCAGGCCTGTTTGCTCGTGGTTATTAGAATAACACGTCAAATTATTTGTAAAGTGATTCTGAGGCTCACCATAGTTAAATCCCACAAGTTTTCGTCCAAAAGCAAAGCACTGTACTTCAGTTATCAGAAGGCAAAAGTTACAGACCTGATTCTGGAAATCTCTGTTGCTACTTTGCTTCCAAGAGCATGAGATGCCATTTTTGGACATAAGAAGCAGTAGAGAGTAAATGGGACATCCAGCACAGACATTCCGTCCAATGAATCCCCTCCTAATCCAATCTTAATCCAATGCTAATATGCTTTATTCTGGGGTTAATATAACTCAATTCCACGCTAATCCGAATTAATCCATCGAAAAATTCGCCTTAATCAGATCCGATTATGGCATTGCCATATTAATCAGATGAAAAAGAATTACTAAATTCACATATATGCAGCTGAGTAGTGAATACTCCGGAATACGTGGACTGATTAATGCTAACCCTTACGTCAGGTGGTGCTAATGTCGCTTTTATTAGGCGAATTAACGACACGGGCTGGGAAAAAGCAGCAGAACTATCAGCAACCACTTACTTCGTATTTTGGAGGAAGTCAACGGGTCGGGAATTTGGGAGCCAAAGACAGAGAACAAACGGAGTTGATTACAGGCAAAGAGGAAATGAAGTGAACGTTTGTGATCAGCTGAAATAAGAGTTGAGTGATTTGAATAGAATGTGGAATAAGGTGGTATGAACGGATAAACTGAGAACCATTGTAATAATGAAGGATTAGCGAAGGTGATGAAGCATAAATGTATGTGACGGAGGTGAGCAGCTTGGTTGCCGGCATGCAAATGGCCAAAAACAAGTGAAGAGAACGATAACATATTAGAGAATAAATTACGAATAGGTTTGTGATTCTTGAAATAACAATGAATGTGTTACCTGAGAAGGTGAAATAGGACAATCTGATTGGCTAATGTAAAACCAATGTGAATAGCAAAAAGGCTTTGCTAGGGAGGAGAAAGATGTGATATAAATATGGCAGCTTGGGTGGATAAAGAATACACGGCCACTTGATAGCGATATCGATAGTAATGTGTATACCAATGGTAGCTAGTGAGGTGGAGAGCTGCGTTAGTTTAGGGACATGTAGAAATCGCCACGAGTGCGGGAAAAATTACTGTAGTTGCGTGTACAAAAGGGGATGTAACTGTAAGTTTAATTCAGAAATTACGAAGGTCTAGAACGTGTGTAATTGTTTGAAACCTGAAATGTCAGAGGGGCATAATGTGTGAATATTTTTGTTATGGAACTTTATAGTTTAGACAGATCGAATTTTCGGAGGATTTTGGGTGAAAGGAATAGCAAACAACAAAGAGAGAGAGAGAGACAGAGAGACAGACATACAGAGACAGAAAGGAAGCATGACAGATGCAAATCTAATGAGACACTTGTGAGCATTATTACGAACGACCACACTTCAATTTTGTTGGTGATGGTGGGTTGTAGGATTCTTATGGATACAATAGATTTGCCGGAGTGTTGAAATAGAATTAGAAGCTTATTCCGATAGAAAATGATCTTTTGGTGGCGTATACCGTGGTAAATGAGATGAATTTGCATTTTGCCGAAAATGTCATGTATGTGTTGGACGAAAGAGGTAACGGTGAGTGAGAATTAAATTTTGATGGAGGGAGGAATGAATATGGAAGGGTAAAGAGGGGTACAAAGGGCTCGGTGGAGGGCAATTGAAACTTGTTCAAAATGTAACAGGCAACTCGGGGAAACTAGTAGGGATACGGTAAATACCATAAGAAAGGCGGTATCACAGAGGTGCAAGAAGGAGTTTAACTCCATGAAAGAAAAGATGCGAAGGTAATGTATCACTGAAATGAAGCAAGTGAAAAGAGAGATCGACTCGGCAGACAAGCAAACACAAGAACTTGAGGTATGGGCAAGAAAAAGGCAGCGTTTAATGGAAATTATGAGAAAAAGTTTGGAAGAGAAGAACAACATAATGAAACAGCAAGAATTATGGAACTAAATTACAGGAAGGGCCGTTAAACTTGATAAGTAAACTCGAAAATGCGTTTACTGGAAGAGAAGAGGAACTTCCCAATTATGAAGCCGCAATGCCAAAGGAGGGGTAGGATGGAGCAGAAGATTGCGTGGAAGGAGGACAGGAAGAGGAGTTGGAATATGGGCCGACGTATTCATGACAAGGTCGCTGCATATGAGTACATAGATAACACTATAATGTACTGTAAAATATGTTTACCTGTAGTAATTGTATTTGTGTATATTGTATCTTTTTAGTTCTAGTTTTAGAAATTGCACAGTATTTTTCCTTTTTCGAATTATTAAATGACCTTTCTGAAAATATTGAAAGAAGGAAAGAAAACCCTATCTACGTAAAATACTATTATAGGTAAATGAAATATACAAGGAACAAAGTTACACATTAAGATATTTGAAAACAGAAATATAGAGTGCGGAGGACGATAGAATTTTTTGGGCGTGAAAATCCTAAGCATTGCTTCCTTCGGAAGGTAGTAAAGCAGTTGGTCCCGTGTCGTAGATTTACGGCACGTTAAAGAACCTCAAGCCTGATAAAGAGGTCTCTAAGCAAAATTAAGCGGTATTTCACCCCAGTATAAGATGGGACGCTGAGAGCCACAGCAGTTAAAGAACGTCCATAAATAAAACGCCATTTCATTTCACAGGAATATACAGTATCTATGTAATGTTTTAAAACTAAATAACAAATAAATGACGACATTAATATATGAAACATATTAAGAGTGTTTTGTATAAGATATTCAAAAAGAAATAAAGGTATCAGAAAAACTACATTAAATATACACAGTTATGCTACAAAAAGATATTAAAGTGCACAAGGAATGTTATATACATTGAAACATTTTTTTTTAAAACTGCAATTCTATAAGACAATACGGTAAATACCCTGACATCGTTGTTAAGAATATGGATTGTCGCACTGAAAATACTTGTAAACAATGGTTACGCAATTTATTATACAGGCACGACGAACCTGGCATTCAAGGCACGTAGGCGTGTAAGAATGTTTGCGTTTTCACAAAACCACGGTTTGTATACCCACAGTAAGCAATGAAGTTGTTTATCGTCAGACTTTCATGCTAAGGACGCCGTATATAGTTTCAGCTTAACTCTACAAGGCATGTTACCACTATTATTATCCTATAGAGTAAAGCGCAATGCAATGGTGCTAAACGACTGTTGCAAGAAATGCTGGATGTTTAACGGCAGACACTTCCAGATATAAATGTATAAATGAGCAAGTGGATTTCTTATCCCATGTGTGCAAAAGGCTGATATACCAAAGAAAATAGACACTGCGGTTGATAATCTGTCGTGCGAAGAGCTAAACATTTAACAATATCGGAATCTGGTCCGGTGATTATGAAAATTTTTAGTAGTGGATCATTTGTTACTTATAGTAAGCGCTCTACAAGCCACTCTAACTCCTCTGCGTTATTGATAGTAGCGTAAAACAGGCAATAAGGATGACGTTTTATTATTCAGGCACAAAATTTGTTAACACTTGGCAGTGACTTTAAACATAGCAATGAAGAAAATGAAATAACTTCAGTTAAAAAGCATATAATTAAACAATAAAATCGATTAAGCGAAAATGCAAATTTAAATACAAAAATTGCAAACTAATAATAATAATAATAATAATAAGAAGAAGAAGAAGAAGAAGAAGAAGAAACTGTTGCATAGTGAGAAGAGAGTTCTTAAAATTATGGCTCTCCAGGTTAACGTACACTCCGTAGCAGAACTGAGGCTGAGAATGACTTCTGCGAAAACCCTTGGAGTTTATATCGGCGATTAGAATATTTTCATAGCACAAATATGGTGAGGGTGATAAACCTGCGCTAAGTGCATGTGAACTCGGATTATGGCGGTGTGAGCGGAAGTGACGTTACCAGGAAAATCAAGAAATGTGATTTTATGGTTGATGAGAAGAAAAATCCGCATCTAAGTCGGACGGTGCGAACGGACATACCCAGATAAAGCAGCCGATTTTGAATTCGGAATTTATGGTATGATAAGCCACTGGGTGCTAATGATATCCGATAACGGACTTTTCACAAAATTATGATATGGTTGGGATAAGACGACTGCAAAATCCCTGAAATGATCATTATAGGAGACGCGGAGCCATAACGCCATACATTCGTTGCTCATTGTAATATATATTTTGATTCATAAAGCAATAATAAACACGCGAATATATTGACTAACGTATCTATGCCGTCTAAATCATAGTACGAGCAGAAAAATAAACGCGCTGAGTAGACAGCGGTGCGCCACTTACTTTTGAAAATTTTAGTATAAGATTCAGAACGGTAAAGAAAGCTATATTCCTGCTATAACTATACTGATATATACGCGTCGCCAATGCCCAAAAAATGTAAACTCGGACCATTGTGGTTCTAGAATGTTTGACGGGTTTCTATAATTTGCCAAAAGAAAACATCTTCTAGGGCTATCGGTCTCGGACTCGAAGCAGCTTTCGAAGCCCTTTAATATGTGCGTTCCAGAGTCCAATCAGGTGAATATGAGGCAGTTTTGAAATCTATAGAATGGGTTTTACAAGTTAATGCAGAATTTTTTGTTAGGGTTACTTAAATCTATTGGTGTGCGGACAAAACGAGTTGCGGTTTCTTCCTTTATTTTGTGTGATACATGTAGGAAAAAGAAGGGAATCATAGAAATTGCCAACCAAAACGACATGCTATGTCTACCAAGGTAAGTTGTATCAAGCTCGATTTGACGCGCACATATGCTCTGACACATGTCATTGCGATTTTAAGGGACAGGACTGTTTTCAAAATGAGAAAAGAAACCTATCCGAGTATCTGTATCTGACGCAGAAAAAATGTGCCTTTTATGGAATAATTTCTTGAATATGAAGCATAGAAAAACTCCCTTGAATGTTTTGCATGTATTGCAAGTTTCACACTACCCATATTACATTCATACCTATCACTCCAAAAGCAGGAGAACCGATTTCATGTCCATGTTTATTGATTTAGAATGCACGCAGAACATTGTATAATGGAAATTATAGAAATATTTGAATGCATTTCAAGACCCTACGAGCTGAATCAGGCCTATCGCTTATGTATTGACGAACGACAAAAGACGGCGAATTGCAAGCAGTGAGGCATCAAAAAGTTGAGGTATGCTGAAAAGACCATGACACAGCTGTTTGCTTACCTCACTGAGCCTACGTTCGCAAGCTTCGACGTACAACTTCATTGAGCACACGAGGTAGAATGACGGGCAGTTGTTGCTAAAACATGTGGTGAGCGAGCTCAAATGGACGCCCAAATTTATCATGGACTGTAATAAAATGTGGGAATGCAACTTCAATGCGAGGGCGAGGAGAGACGAAAACCTGGCAGAATTTGCCAAGACTTTCTCTATTCCGGACGCTCTCCCCAGCCCCAGAAACGCTTTTTCTGGCAGACGTACGAATTGCACGAATGCCTAATACGAGGCTGCCAGCGATATGACTATGCTTTTCCATGACGTGTACAGTCTGTGAACAAGACCAAGCGTTAACCGTCGAGATCCAAATGGATCTGTTTCCAGATCTGAAAGACCTATAGGGTGGTCTGTTCAACTACATCGTTCTGTCTGCCGAAAGGTTGTACCAACCAGTACTGCCGCTGCGCATCATCGGGAAGCTGATTTTCCTGCTACGCCGCATGTGCGCTGAGACAGAAAACAAGGAAGGGCATCTGTATGGGTAGGAGGAGAATTGCCTGACCGGAACGTGGATCCTTGACGAGGTGAATGTCGCTCTGAAGGTGGGTATCGCAAGCTGAAGGTGTACGAGATATGGAAGTACGGCTTGGTGCTATATGACGCCTCTTCCGGTCAAAGGGGGCTCTACGATGATTACGTTATACCTGTTTCTGAAAATCAAGACGACAATTTCGGTTTTTTCTACCAACCCTATGAACCCCGCCGAAAAACAGAAGTACAAGAACACCGAATTTTTTGAAAGAACTGGATCCGTAAATCATTAAACCCATTCCGACAGGTCAGGGCCTACTAAGTTAATTATGTATACCTTCTGGGGAAAGTACAGGCAGCGCGTTGACCTGCCTTCCTGCGAAATGGTGAACGAATATTCCAGAGTTCTGGAACTCCTCTACGACCCTGGGGTGAAGGTGCAGTCGTAGCCAGAGAATACGGCTTACGTGATTTGGCAGTATGGTGAACAGTGTCCCAGAGTTGACCCCACGAAGAACGTCGTAAATGCAGTCTACCTACAGCACATGCGCAGTCTGATCCATACTATTATCTCGGGAAATTAGGCTAACGCATTTCCTATTTCGACACGTATATTGTGTTCGGGACACGCATTACTGGACAACATCCGCCGCCCGCGGGGGCGTTCTTGGAGGACATGCTGCACGAGCTGAAATGGTTCGTCTAGGGTGCGAACATATCTCGGTTTGTTTCAACGGGACCCAGGGAAAAATAAAGGACCCCCAGGCGATGCATTGCATGTGCAAGATCAAGGGGATCACCCTTAACTCCGGCAAAAAGACTCATTTAATTACACATGGCTGTTATATGTATGAGAATTGAAATTTACCATAAACAGCAAATGCTAAACAGGGTCAGTCTTGGGCTCGTTGAGGAGGCATCAAGCTTTCAAATGACTTAAATTGCCAGCCAAATTTTAAAACAATCCCTTTTAAGACCTTCCCCCTACTTCTTGATTTAGATCTTTTATGGTGTTAATGGCATTAAGAAACAGGTTTTAAATTGTAAAAGTATTTACTTGAGATTTGCACACCTCATACGACCACGGTATTCTGGCTTAAATAGTTGCTCAGATAATGCGTTTAAATATTTTGGCAAAAGGTCATTAATTTTCAAAAACTCCTTCACTCCTTCAAATTTATCACAAAAGCTTAAATGTGGGAATATTCATACCTAAGTACAGTGAAGATAAATGTAAGGTGTAATTTAGGCTCATGTGGTGATTTGTGGAGAAGGGAAGATTTGCAAATATTTCTTGATTTTTTTCAGTGTAGTTTTTTGCTAATTAGTAAAGCAATTATTACATCCATGCATAAGTGATTAGATAACTCACTTGAGGCCATGTATAAAAGTTTTCATTCCATGGATGAAATTTCATGCGCAAAATTTAAAATTTTGGGTGAAAAAACAGAGAAAGACCAAGTAGGCATAATAGGCATCTCTGTGTTTTAAAAACGGCAAATTGTAAAAATAATTTATCCAAATATTTCACAGGTGTCTAGAGAACATTTATATTATCAAATTTAAAAATCATAATTATGTTAATTTCTCCTGAAATTCAGTCCCACAGTTCCTTAAGGCATCCTCCTTTTTCTTGGCAATTCGAATATCATGCCAGTTTTATATCTCTACGCAATAAAACGTTATTTAGGTACCCATCTAATTAGTCGTTGTACTTCACATTATTTGACACGCCCATTCTTTCATATCTGATTTTTAAAATGAATCAGAATGTATTACCAGATATAGCCTAACTGTATACGGATATGTATAAAAATATATAGGTACTTTAAGTACCTTGTCCGGCTTGACACGTTTATTTCTTACATTTTAAATGTTTTGCCATTGATGGTTTAATATGGAGTTCAAAGTTCTTCAGTACTAAACTAATATAGAAATTGTAAACCCTTTAACAACCGCTGACATTGCATTCTCAGAATAATATGCAGATTATGTATTTCAGTTATTATTATTGCCCAAAGGTTAATTAATTATTGAAAGATACTATACGTCATTAAAGAAATTAAAGGGAAGGACAAGATGGAAGGGCAGTTATCTACTCATAATTGTTAATACTCTAGCTACCTCGGGCATAAATACTTACATCTATTCAATCAAAATATATTCACATTCACATGAATGAATATCTGTGTTTTGAAAGGGCATCAATCAATATATTAACATTGACATTTTTGGTTTACTTCTTATCTCTAGACATAGACCTAAGGTTTGGCGTTGAAAGGACTTCGTTTGATGCTTTGTTAGTGACATGCACCTGCAATTTAGGATTTGTTCTGAAAAGGCACCAGTCACTGACTTCTGTTCTTTCAAAACAAAATAAAATATGGCACTTGGTTGGCAAGTGAGTATTATTTGTGAGTTCTCTTTCAACAACAACACATGGCATACTGGAACCAATTTTAACAGCAACTTAATTTTGTATTTCTTTATTCATTTGTTTTGGAATGTTGATAACACCAAGTGTTACCTATAGTAATTTATCAAAGTATATTAAAGTGTTGATTTAATTAAAATATGTAAGAAAGTGGCGAGGAAGTTGGTGAACGAATAAAGGATCCAGCAAAACATAAAGCAATGAGGTAAAATATGACAGACTAAAAGGATAAGATGATGTAAATTATACTGGAGTCCAGAAACCAGCAAAAATGCCTAGATTTACTTGTAAGTATACTATTATGCATATTGATAGCAATGCTACAGAGTGGACGACTCTCCGCGGCAACAAGTTAAGGGTAGTAAAGGATCTTCTGGTATTCTGGCCAACTTCCTCTCGCGCATCTCATCGTAAAGAAGTCGTTAGGGGCATGGAATATTCAACTTAACGTGGTTAGGGGCTCGTCTGCGTATTGGTCACCGTCTTTTACACACAGCTAGAGTGTGCTCGTCTAGCCCGTTTACGAGCCACTCTTCGATTGTCGGCCAGGACTAAGGAGATCCTGTTGGATAATACCGGAGCGGTAGATAGGATTTTTTAAATGTTATCTTCCCTGGCTTTTAAGCAGACGATCTAGATTTCTTTTCATTTAATTTGTTCTAGCACGATCCTGAATGGTGGCTGCGTTTCTTAACTTTTTAACATCTATACCTTTCAGCTTTGGAGATTTTGTTTTAGTCATCCTTTATTAGCTGCATTGTGTTTAGGCTATTTAGTACCTCCTATGGTATCTTGCATGGACAGTTTTATCTGCTTTAAATTTTATTTATCATTTTAGTAATTTTAATATCCATTTACATTCTGTTTTACTGGCGTACTCTTTTGGTTTGAGCAACGATTGTTTTAATAGGGCGCTAATAACTCTGAAGTTGTGCGCCTCTAAACTCCAAACATCATGATCACCATCATCGGGCTTTATACTTGCTTCAGCAATCATTGGTACTAAGGTGTGGTCACATAAGCTTGCCCAATATCGCTTAAAGCTCACGTGAACCTATACTTGTTTCTAATTAACTGTCCACTGATATACAATCTGTCACGCAATATCCCGTGCTATTTTCTCCTGATTGGCTAATTACACTTTTAAGTGCGATATACAAACCTTATGCAGAGCTTGGTCAGGCGATCAAAGCAATAAAATCACTCCCACATAGTATGTACTGCTTTCATTATCCGAGAGGCAGATTTATAGCTTTTTTGATACATTATTTCTAGAATTTTATTCTAACCTACTTACACTACTTTGTATAAAAACACGTTTTCCTTTATTTTGTGATACCTTCATTTTGACTTAACTGCTGGCTATGAATTTCATTGGAGATTTTATCATACATTTTCTTTTCAGATAAACTTTTCTGCTGAGTTACAGAATCAACTGTAAAGTTTGCTATCTGGTTCTGTATGGTTTTTCTTAGTTCTGAAATTTCTCCCGTGAAAATAATTTGCAAGTATATTACATCAATATTTCTATGCTTCAATGCCCTTCTAATCTCGTTTCCCTGGACATTGATTTGTTCACCTAACTGCTGAGGAATAGAACTTATGTTAACCCCAAATTCTGTGCACTTATTAATTGCATGCTCTATTTGATGCTTTAATTAACAATTTTGTTCACAGAGTTCATTATTCGTCTCCGACACTTCTTTAGATATTTTCCCCACTTCTTTGGTTATTAGTTCTCGAAATATCTCACCTAATTACTTCTTATTCTATTTTAATGTTTCCTGTAAATTTTTATTGATACTTTCTTACAACTTCCTACTGTTCTGAATTTGTCTCTCTTCTACTTTCTGACTACCTTCTAGTTTCTGACTATTTTTCAATAATTTATGAACATTATTCCTCAATTTCTCTTCTACTTTCTGACTATTATTATTTTATTTCCTTTCAAAATTTTGATGGAATTTCTCTCCTAGTTTCTATTATTACTTAACTTCTCTTCTCATCTTTGACTAGTTTCTCTTCTAATTTCTGACTATTATCTACGATACTCCTAGCCATTGTTTCCCCGAAAACTTTAAGTAGCTCCATAATTGTATCTAATTTAAATCTGGGTTTTCTAATGTCTGTCTGGGTGTAGTATAACTTACCCTTTCATCACAACTGGCCATTCCCGTCAGAAAGTGAGGGCCATTCTTTTCTCTGCATTCATTATCTTGCCAAACTCTACTGTCTGGTATGTCATATTTATAATTGGTCCTTTCCCAAGTTTGAATGTTTCTATAGTATTGTCCTGGCTATTGTCTTTCGGCGGCTTCCTATCTGAAATGTTACGTAACTTACGTTCCATCTTCATTCTTTTCTTGCCTGGACTCTAGACGCTCTCTGTCGTTCGTTGTTCATCTTCGAGATCAACTGGTCATCATTCGTGGTTTGATTATCGTCCTTGTTGCCGTGTTTTTCATCTGGGTCTGCTTTGATGGTACCCCTTTTCCTAATTTCCATATTCCAAGTTGGAAAGCCATTTTACGAGACACAGCTACTCCTCGATGTCGCTGATTATTTTTTATTAAGAATTATGTTTGTAATACATCATTCGTACCTGCTCCGGTTAGTTGGGTTCTTGTGTCACGCAGTATCTCTTAAGTGAGCTCAACGGTAAAATCATTATTTCAGAGATAACAAGTTTCTAAGTTTTAGTTTGAGTATTTTATTTAAACTGATACCAATAATATTCACGATGTATATGCACTTTATAATTCTCTAAGATCCCAGCTAAAACTGTACTATACGCCTTTGCTTACAAGTGAAGCTTAGATTTCTTTTCACATTTCTTATTTCTTACGCAAATAACATGGAGAACCGGAGTGCTGTGGAGAACAACTAACTGTACTGCTATTAAAGACGAACTGAACTGTACAGTGAATTTAGTTCTACATTGTGCCCTTTTCGTTCACAGTACGGATTCTTCCTAAAACCTCTCAATGGAAAAATCCTTCGTTCCTCAAAACTCGGTCCCTTTACTTCAACGGGGTTTATTCCATTTCTATTATTCATTTAAGAAACCTTTTGGTAATTCTCTTGCATTTGCCGACGTATCTTCAGCGGCATTAGTACTTTCATTTAGACCCAGAAATGATCGTGAAGGATGATGTTATCTTTCTGTGCTACTCAGATCAAGCAGGCGGAATATATGGTGATTGCAATTTTCTACTTTGCAAGGGTGCTCGCTTTCAAAAAAGGAAGCCTGCATTTTAGCGCACTACGGGCTTCTTTCGATGTTGTTTCCCGTCGTTAAAAGCGATGCTAAGGCGGTAGGAAAGGAAGCGCCTAAAGTTGGATTTTTTATACTAGTTGATATTTACATTGAATCCGAAACCCCTAAACAGGTCATTAATCTCATCCAACAAAGGCAGGCAGGTATCTTAAACGCAAAACGGAATCTAAAGCTGATGCCATGTTGGGGTCCGGCAGTAAACGCATCAAAAGAATTGGACATTGCACTCTTACACAACAACAAATAAAAAAGCTCCTAATGTTTCCAATGTCCAAACGCAAAACGGAATCTAAAGCTGATGCCATGTTGGGGTCCGGCAGTAAACGCATCAAAAGAATTGGACATCGCACTCTTACACAACAACAAATAAAAAAGCTCCTAATGTTTCCAATGTCCAACTGAACTCTCACTCGATAGTACCGGGTATGATTCCCGGCAGGTACATGACATTTCCTTTAACCAGAACTATTCCCTATAACCCATAGAGTTTGGAAATATGAATGTGAGAGTGAATGTGTCTGTGTGTTCAATCTAATAAAATGATTATATAGTATTAATAGCCTACCGTTAATATACAGCTTCTCCGCGAGTTAAAAACCACCGATGTGACTGTAGCAGTTAAAGTGGTCTATAAAAATGAAACCATAAAAAAAGTATCTTATAAAAATACATCTAATGAAACTCGAAACCAGTCCACATCGGACGCATTCGATGGTGCAGTAAAACGGACATATGTTCATCGTGAGTGCTCCCTTATACATGGACACCGAACAGGATTTCTTTACTCATACCTTTAAACACTCTCTCTCTCTCTCTCTCTCTCTCTCTCTCTCTCTCTCTCTCTTCATTACAAGCAACTGTTTGGAGCTCCAGCAGTTGTGTTAAAACCCTACCGCCATGTACTGCTTCTTGCAGAATAAACACTTCTCAAAAACGTCTGAAAACGTTCACAAATCCAATTGTTTCTCCTAAACCTCCCCCTCACATTCGTGTTCACCCCTCAGAGACGTCATCATAGCATCACGCTTTTATCGATTTGATTTCACTCCCAATGACATTACTTTTTCTCCTTCTAACATCAGCATTCCTATTCCCGTCATGTCGATTCTACTCTTATATTGATATCCCTCGTTCTATGTCATCCGATCCCGTTCAAGTTATATTAATTACCTCTCCCTCGTATGTGCCACTGTGCTCTTGG
Organism: Hymenopus coronatus; assembly: GCA_030762935.1. Lineage (NCBI taxonomy): Eukaryota > Metazoa > Arthropoda > Insecta > Mantodea > Hymenopodidae > Hymenopus > Hymenopus coronatus. Next base: position 290,839,203 of record CM060900.1, read on the forward strand.
ATTTGTTACACCATGTCACGCAGTGTGGTCCACGAACTCACCAGCCGCCATGGAGCATCGATAAACAAATCCTCATCGCAACATATTTTGTATGGTGACTTTAGCTAGATATCTCCACTCCGTATATGGGTAGAAAACGGTCCTTAGGTTTCAGGATGGTAGGTAAGATCTCCTACCCTCATTCTACGGTGATCTTTATGGCGAATCCATACAGTAGCTCGGCACCGTTTCGCATTATTTACAGCGGGACGGAATGGTCTCCACAGACGCATTGTAAATCTCAATGAGTTTCCTACTGGACCATGACGTGCTCGCAGATTAAATTCCCATAGCTATGCATCGTTTTTCTATTCTCTGTATTGCGTCCCACGCATTTTTTTTCTTTTACTTATTCATTTTTCCCCTTGTTTCCACGTTATGTCTAGTACTGAATTTTCAGAGTAGGGATGTGTACCGGAAACGGCGAACTGACCAGTGAGAGTGGACTCAGCCGTATTTCCAGCTACATTGAGAGATTCGACTACAGCAAATCCGTGCTCATCACTGTCAAAGTTTCCAATGCTGCCGCCATCTTCATCTTCTTTGGTCCCTCCAGAATTTCTCCTTCTGGCTGCAATGCGCTGTACAATATATCGATCAACATTCCTTTACAGCTTTCAAAATCTCCTGTATTCGTTGCAATTATTCTGTATACAATCCTACATCCAGAAAACTTTTACCACCTTTATTTCAGGTGCGAGGGTCACTACAAACTTAAGGATCTACTTCCATATTTATAACCTCTCCCTTATATGAATGTATTCATTCTTAATTAATAAAGGTCATTTATGTCACCCCGCGAAAGAGCTGTTACCGTTCCGGTAACTTATTTGCCAGTTTCTTCTGACAATTTTGAAAGACGAGGATTTTCCACGGTTGATATGGTTGACCGCTATTAGGAGAGGTGAAGCACAAACTTCCGGTCCCAGGGGACATTTTCGTCTCCCGAGGTGCTCTACTCAGTATTTTTAAAGTAAAATTACGTTCTGTCCAAGCAATTTAGCACTTTTTTATGGTGTTTAATGCCCACTTTAACTACAAATGGCACCGCAGGCGATGACCCCGATGAAGGTTGAGCACCGGTGGAATGAGATGGCAGGGAAACCAGAGAACCCGGAGGAAATCCACCCCTGCACCGTTTTGTCCACCACAAATCTCACATGCGGTTGCCTGGGATCGAACCCGGGTCGCATTGGTGAGAGGCATGTGCTCTAACGACTCGGAGCGGCCGGTCATTAGGCAGCAGGCGATACTACAAAAAACAAGAAACCCACTTCAGATTCTGAATCCCGGTCCCGCAAGTATAATAATGGCGTGGTAACTGGTTATAATTTCATTTCCTATTGTTTCAACTTTGTCACAATTAATGAATAAGTACTGAGAACACAGAGCCCGGCTTCAGGCATTCTCTCTTCTTTCAGAATGCAGTAGTATATCTATACTTTTATATACGTCCTTATTACTCATCTAAAACTGCCATCTAAAATTCTCAAGTAAATCACATTAGGTCATTTTGCCCTAACCTTCTTCAGTAGGTATATTCATTTCGGTGTTCTTCAATAAAACGTATAATAATGAGCACACTGGTTCAAGTGTGTCCTTAAAACTCATAACAAAGAGAAGAGTCCAGTAAAATATATTCTAACTTCCTCATGCATCAGAATTGATTATGCATGATAAATTAATTTTTTCTACATATTAATTTTATTTAATCATATAATCTAGCATCCTCCATATTATCTGGAGAAACTGAAACCTGGAGGTGCAAAAGTTGGTTTCCAACTGTAATAACCTATGATATGTAATATGTCTGTGCATCTAAAACCTAACAATGATGTGTGCACTTAGCAAGTTTAATAAGCTTCTTAAAATACTGATGTGATTTAAGCTGTTCTTAATTATATCAATGACATAATTATAAAATAAGGATGCATAATCCACTTATAAGGCTTAATGAAGTGTACAATGTTTTGTTCATCTATATATCTAGAGTAGTGTCGTGGCTGACTTCGTTCATCAGAAAACTACATATGTAATGCACATCTAACACAAATCTGCCTTTCCTTAGACGCAGAACCATATTTCACCACCCTTTTTTATTCATTTTCTTTCAAAAATGAAGATGTGATGGTGATTCAATTAAATGGGCACTATATGGATTCTGTATCCAGCAACAGAATGCTTAATAATATTGTACGCTATATATCCTGATTAAATTCTTTATAGATCAAAAAACAGATGCTGTATGCTATTGGAATTTTTAATTCAAAAGAAAGGTGTGGAGAATAAGTTCTTAGAGTTATCATGATTATTACTCCTCCTCAACCACCGCGTACTCTGATTTGCAGTTCTCATTGTTTTACGGCAAATGTTGAGATGCTTATTCTCCAGAGCTTCCTTTACATTATTTCATTTCATGCCTTTTCCATGTCATTTTTAGGGTGTGCTTCTAGGCTCCTAGTGTCTGGCAGCGTGTGTAAATGCCGCGAATGCATGGTTACAGTAAATGCTGTTATCGGCATTGAGGCAGTATTGTGATTGCTGTCCTCGCAGGGGCTAGGATATTTGGCAAGCCCGGAAATTATAGTGTTGGCAGCTGCACATCGGCTCCTGAAGACAGAATGAAATGCTTTTAGTCACGAGTTAGGCACTTCAGCACGCCCCTGTAACCTGTGATGCCCTCGCGTATTCTCTAGAGGTGGCAATGCATGTGGTGTCCTCCGCTGCTGTCTAGCAGTACTCCTCTTTGGTATTGCACCAAAAATCAATCTAGTGAAGATCAGTAGGATATGTTACAAATATATTTAGAAGTTGCTATAGCTACTGTAAAAACTGTAATTCTGTGATGTATTTCCAGGGAAATCAGAGATCGAGTGTCAGATTATCTACGAGAGAACTTCTTAAAGGAGCTGGAAGAGATGAACGTGCTTACCGATGTGTCTGAGAAGACTGTACATCTATTATGTGGAGTAATCGATGTGAATGCTCTGGAAATACCTCTACCTCTTGGTTCTGAGGTTATGGCTTTGTATCCCACAGCATACCTACTGGAACATAACTGCCTGCCTAATACACAACACACCTTCGAAACAGCACCTGGAGATCATCAGTTTCGCCTGACTGTAACAGCAGCTAAACATATTCTAAAGTAAATAAACACTTTCTTTTATGGTAGATATATCAAAACTTCTTCTCCACACAGGTATAGATTTATAAAATTAAAAGCAATTTTAGCAATTCCGCGTGTTTACAAGTGCTAGTAAAAAGTTAACCAAACCTTAAAACATCATATAATATTATAGTTGGTAAGTTAATGGAAATATCAAAGCCTACATTAATTGGTATTATTAGTGATACATTCTAAACAACAAAATATGTCATTTTAAAATACTTTACTGTGAAATGTTAATAGCCGAAATAACAAAACTGTCAATCAAATCATTTTCCGTAATTTGAGTATCTGAATTCAGTAATGTGGATTTTGTTTAGAATTCATATCACAGAGAAGCCCAGCAAAATGCATTCTAACTTACTTAATACGAATAAATGGATTATGTCTGATAAACTATTTTTAGCCAAATTATAAGATTTATTTAATTATATACTTTAGTACCCCCTATATTAAGAGGAGAGAAGCAAAATGTAATTGGATATTTTCGTTGATTTCAGTAAACATTGTTTTCAAATATAGAACTACAACTTACTCCCATATACTTACATAATTAAAAGAAATGCAGTGATTATCGTTATGGTAGCTAGGCACTGATATGCGCATTTCCACGCAGAATTGTTTTAGTTACACGATAGCCTTCTCAAAATGTCACCTACATTATCGCAGATGCAGATATGTTGAACACGTTTGCAAATGAACGCATTTCATCAGACAGCTGCAATGTTACACTTGTGTGTAACTTCGTCACACTTGCGTGAAATAATGAAACCGGGTTCCCAGAATGTCTTGTTGTGTAACCGACAGACATAAAATAAGGTCAGCCAGGGCCAACAAGAGGTCCGTTTCTACAGAGAAGCTGTAATTGGATTAGAGCAAATCGAAATAACCGTCAGCTGTGAATGAGCATTGAAGCAAGGAGCAATAAAAATTATCATCATCCGCAACTTAAATAAAGACAGTTTTTATACTTAGTGTCAAAAGCTCTTAAGCACTAATCACGTTGGAGGAGATAATGAAAATTTATTGGCTGAAATCCAGACAATGAAATGCGAGATGGAGATAGAAGTGAAAATGAAATCCGCAATGGAGATTTGAAATGTCGAATAGAAAAGATTGACGAGAAAAACGGATTCTGGAGTGGAGAAGATGGGATAAACTTTGACAGAAATGAAATTCGCAATAGAGACGTTGTATACAATTATGGCGGCCGCAATGTTGAAGTTGGAGGAAAACATTAAATCTACTGTTAAATTTGGAATGAGAAGACGAAGACTACAGTGCAGTCGGCATTGGAGAAGATAAACGTGGTAATGCTGACCAAAATCGACGAACAACTGGCCGGCGTGAGCGCGGCAAGGACTTGGTGCAAACCTCAAAGAGCTGGTTGAGAAACGTAGAAGGCCCCAAACTAACGCGCTGCAAGAACTCAGATCTGTCCTGGAAGTAAGAGTCGAAACGCCAATGAATTGAACGCATGGTGGAATAGATGCCAGATGGAAACCTTAATGACTTTCCCTTCCGCCCGCCAGTTCGCGACACAATAACTGTGTGCTTCAAACCATCCAGACTGTACGGGACGGTAATCTTTGAGGTCCTTCGCCGACAGTACAACTCCATCGCCATACAAAATAAATGACCAGCCGAGGAAGAAATTGCTGAGCTGATAATCAGCCTCCAGGGATGAGCGACAAAAATACTAAATGCAATTCGGAAGCTGGCGGTATCTGGAGATATCTGGGAGACCAGTGGGTACTGATTCGGAAACTATGGCTTGACTGCAACCTACCTCACTCTGCTCAAGTAGAGCCTGCAACAGCGAGACGAGACGATCCAGGAGTTTGCTCTGACATTTGAATAACTGACAAACAAAGCGGTGCTAAAATCTCGCCTAGTTACGTGTTTTGGGAACCAGCATACTCCGTAGTCCACGGAATGTGTTACGACAAGATACAATGGCACGTGATGCTCGGCGATTATGACAATCCATACTGTGCTAAGAGTGGAAGTAAGGATGCATGTGCTCAAGATAGCTTAAATGCTCACTACAAAGAACGAAAGTATTCGCTACGCCGGAGACAGATGAACACTAGAGACAACGTAAACCTTCAAGTGGCGTGTGCTCTGATTGTGTCGATCCATGTTATCTGATGAAGGACTCTCCACACAAAGCCTATGAGTAGGTGAAAAACCAGTAAGGATCGGCATTACAGGGCGCAGATCAGGACCATCTTAACCTCCTTTCGAGTGTTGCTACATGCCTTGGGCAGAAAAGCGGAAGCCAACCTCAGCGCAGACGTCTGGATCCAAGGAAAGATATGCTGGATACTTGTAGACACAAGTGCAGCCGTGACTGTAATCAGATCTGACGTGGCAAAGGACTTGCAAGCGCGAAAATCCAATGAGCCCCACCGGCTAGTGACGCCGTTGGGGAACAATTTACCTGTGAAGAAGGAGGGTCTGCTGAAGTGGAAGCTGCAGCAGAACACTGCTAACATATATGTGTTCATAACGAGGGTGATTAAGGATGTAATACTGAAATTGGATGCCCTCAAAGATCGCGAAATAGTCGTTCGAAGTCGGCGGAAGGGTGTTGCCACTCAGCCGAGACAGGGTATTACTCCGGAGTCCACACGAACATCTAGGATCTGCAGGGTTATCCTGAAGGAATAAATGGAGCTGGTAAGAAGCGATGTTGTGCTGAAGGGCCATCTGGAAGTCAAATAGCCAGGGCACGTAGGTTTGGAACATTGAACGGAGTATGCGTCGCAGGGCATTATTGCCTTACCTGGAGTTAGGACCCCAGAGTCTGCTGGAAATATTGGACACCGATCAGGACATCCAGGCCGGATCGGAACAGGAGAAGTGTAAGTCAGCTGCGAGAGTATAGCAGTGTGACTTATCCGAAAAGCCAGCACAGTCACGAAATCTAGAGCCTCGGTTGAAATATCTAGCGAAGGGAACGCCAATTATCAGAGCGCCACACCGCAAGAGTGCGTCTACTTGGATGATACCACACTTACTTGGACCAGAAGAAATGCGATTAGGACCGCACTAATAGAGCAATCCATTATACTGACACAAGGGCCACACAACTTATCCGACAATTACCAAAACCTATTTCTCTGGTGAAGCAAGCAGGGTTCCTGGAGGACATGAGATCCAGGGAACTGCAAGTAGAAAAAGAAGAAGGCGAATGGCGCTAATGTGTGGGCAATAAGCAGCTACCAGAAACCCTTAGCCCGATTGTCGACACCCTGGACAACTTGCTGGCGTCTAGTGGTTTTCAACTGTGGACTTGTATCAGGATACTGGCAAACGACCCTAGGCCCGAGAGCCATGGAGAACATTGCATTCTTGACAATCCAGGTCTTTCTTGACAATCCTACAGTTTTGCTCGCTGGATTTCGCAACGCATCAGACAGCTTTCAGGGGCTAATTGATTCAGTGAGGAGAGGGTTGATTTGCAGCATCTCCTTGCTATACCTGGACATCATCATCCTTCCAATAATTTGGAGGACCGTCTCGATAACCAGATCAAGATATTGATGAGGCTACAAGGTAGTCAATCGGCAGCTGAACGCGAAAAAGGGCTAACTCTTCTGCAAGTACCTGAACTACTAGCGCCAACTAATCACACCAACTATGGTGCCACAGAAGGCTCATACATTGAGATATTGGCCCTGCCCGTAACTAACACACATGTTTCGAGCTTCCTCGGGCATATACAGCTACTACCGCAAGTTCGTGAGAGGCTTCTTCAATTTAGCGAAACCCCTCACTCACTGAGTATGCAACAGTATATTAGCACGTTTTGCATTTCATTATTTTAATTCCGCCTGCGGTGCCATAAGTAGTTAAAGCGGAGGTGAAATAAAACCAAAACAATATTTTAATTATTAATTTGCCCAGGCTTAGTATAGGAAAGGTATTTGCTTCAGTAGCCAAGACTTGGCAGATCGCAGGACACAAAACATGAGGGTAAGAAGTTATTATTATATATGTCAAGGTTACCTCTGTTGTCAATCCAGAAATAGAAATGCTTATATAAGAGCAAGGTTTGGTGCATTAAAGGTCTAAGTAACAGGGAAATTCTCAGAGACAGGCTTTTCCCCTAGAAGGTCGTATAGTTCGGGACTCTTTCTTTATAAAGAGCGGCCACGTGAATAAAATACAATGAACTTCCAAAACTAACTACGTGATAACTATATTTTCGCCCTACTTAGTAACCAATCAGAAATTAGCCCGAAGCTTGGATATCGTGGGTATAAAAGCAGTGTGCACACGAGAAAAGAGGCTATGTACGCTACTGTCTGTAAGTTATGTTTTGTGTTGTTGGTTCTTGATTATGTGACATTCTTACGCGAAATAGTGCAGTCACCGCCTTAGTTGATGTGCAAGTCTTACGAGGACCGTTTTTTTCAACCTCGTATACTGCGTAATATTGAAGTAAATGATAACTATTGACGACCATGGCAATAAGAAACCTTGTAGGCAGAAGAAGTAGCACCATTTATAAGCATATATTACTAAATCTACAAGAACTACGTCCGGAGTCGCTCAACAAAATAGTGACTCCAAAATAATAAGTATGAACAAACACCATAAATTCTGAGGAACCTTAAGTGAAGTACCTATATTTGTGAGTCTAGCCGGCGCATCACCAAACATCAAGGAGGTATGTACATACTTATTTTTATAGTACTTTACTGGCACTAATTCAGACCTACTCAAAGACAGACGAAAGTGTTTCATAATATTTGCGCCCAACGTGGGACAAAAATGGTAAAGAATGACAAGAAATGCAATAATGAGATAACCAAGTGTTACACTTCTGCGAAAACAATAACTTCAGAGAACTTCTAGACTGCGACCAAAATTTTCGAAGGAAGGGGCACCTCGACGACGTCACCAGCCAACTACTAGCATCAGGAACGACAACGAGGACCTCCAGATCGTCAGTTGTGAGCCCTCCTCTTGGTAAAGTGTTAAAATTATCACTTCAGTGAAAGAAAAAAATATGTTGAATCATTCGCGACAACAGTAAGTTCGGAACACCGTTTTGTAGTAATTTTAGTACAGATATTTTGGAGGGGCAAGTTTATATTTTTGTTATTGTCTATGTTATTAAGAAGTAAAAGAGTGATTCTTGTAGAAACGCTAGGCCCAATGGAATCTTACAATATTGAGGAAGGGGACACACAAAATACTATAACAGAAAACATAGAACAGGAACAAAACCTAGAATGGGAATAAGCCCCAGGGGAAAATAATAGCCCAGAAGTAAACAGCAGGTCAAGGGACGGTTGCTCAAACCTAAATATGTCTCACACTTCAGGAGGAGTGGGAGAAATTTTTAGGATAAATGACCACAGGCGGGTGGAAAACCCATTAGGTGAATCAGCTGTGAGAGAAACCAACCAGAACCCACTGAGTTTAGCTGACTTATTTGCTATGTTTAAAACCGAAATGCAGTCACAGTTAAGCAAAAAATAAAAAGGAAATCTAGGGAAAATTCAGACTGAATTTCAAAACAGAAAAACGAATTAGAGAAAAGTAATAATGAATTAGCTCCCAAATTCAGAGATTACACCTCCAAGTTGAAGAAAAAGTTAGTGTACTAAAGGGCAAAATTATAAAAAAGGAAGGAGAAATTTTAGGACAGGTAGATCTTGCTTTAATAAAACAGGGAAACCAGACACAGGAAATAATCAATAACTACAAATATGAAATGTCGCTAACCCCAACAAGCTGAAGTGGAGATATTTATATTTTAGACAAAAAGGTAAATAAGTGATAACTAGCAATAAGGACCATATCTCTGACTGGAGTGAGCAGCTCGCCAATCTTTAACTTGAGTTAAACTCAACGATAGAAAATTCTAGCAACGATAAGTAGAACTAAAGATGAGGAATTAGAAAAAATTTTGCAAAGAATAACGTAATAAAATAGAGACAAAAATTAAACTCGGAAACAAACATGACAGCTTCTCCTTCCGGGCAGAGAAAAAAAAAAGAGTGAACTTCCCGTAAATAAAATGAATAATGTAGCTCTTGTACCAGGCACCGAGAATGCAGAAAGGGTTCAGCACGAGATGAAAGTTATACTCATAGGGGGGGGGGGACTTAATGATTTCAAAATACACATACCGCCGGCTTTGACAGCTGTTGATCAGTTTGCCTAGCGTTCATTTCCTGCCTAATTACACATTTGTGGATTTACCTCTACCAAGCTTCTCAGAACAGAATAAAAAGTCGCCCTAAGTATTCCTTGAACAGCTTAATGAATACCTTGCTATCAAAAACGTTCCAGACCAACTTAAGGTGACCATATTGAGAAAATGCTTAGGTGCGCGCATGTTAGAATGGGTGCAACTCGCTATGACTATGCAAGACTCATGGCTTTTCCCAACACTATTTATTAATAGATATTATAATCCTTCACGCCAACTGAAGATTAGGGTAAAGTTATGTTATGGCGAATATTCAGCGAAAGAAAATCTAAGTATATCAGAATATGTTCTATTGCAATAAAATACGTCAAACATTTTAGAGCGCAAATCATAGAGCAAAATCTCATGCAACGTATCATGAATCATTTTCCGTTTAGAATACAGAACTATCTGATAAGTGCTCGTCCTTGGCACATCATTGCTTTAGTGGACCTGTTGTTGTCACTAGAAACACAAGAAATGCAGTCAAGCCGGAATTGGAATCAGTAAAGTATAGGGAATAAACAAAATAGACGCTGCGGTTTTTCAGAAAATCACTGGAGTAGGGGAACAAACAGACACATTCATAGGGAACGGTACCAGAGAACTCTGCCGGAATTTGAGAGAAACAGAGACAGGATTCAGAGAAATAGGAGCCCGGAACGGATAAATACGCTGCGAGTATATGAGAACCACAACAACACCCCCACCACCACCAATAATAATAATAATAATAACAATAATAATAGTCCCGCAGGACAATAATTTCAGAGATCAAGGCCTAAATCAAAGAAACCTTAGAGGTCACAAAGAAGCGTACTGCGGAGCTCAACAGAATTATAGTGCAGATGAGGAACGCGAGTCATATTCCCCAGAAAGGGAAAACAGATCACCTAGACACGTAGGTGAACCGCAAGAAATAATAGAACAACCTGTACGCTCACGAGGAACGGGCAGGATTATGGCGGAAAACCATTAAGTAATACCATGTTTGATGACGTCATGAAGGTCACGAAATTATTCATTCAAAAGAGTCCCCAAATAGCCAAATTATTGACCATAAAGACACACAAAAGAAAACCTGGGAAATTCCGAAAAATGCCACTTTTTTCTAAATCAATCTTGTTAGAGAAACCAAGAGAATGTAGGAATTTTCAGTCTATTTGGATGCCATGTGGATATGGGTGTATATTAACCCAAATAGACGAGAATAAGGAAGTACACGTCATAGCATCAACGCCGAGAGGTCTTACAGTAACCGAGAGAAAAGCGTCAGTCACTCTTCTTGAACTAGGTGCAATTTATTTCGGCTTAACAAAATTCAAGACGTATATTTATGACCATCCAGTAGCTATCTATTCAGACCATATAAGTCTGACATTTATAAAACAATGTAAACTTTTTATCCACTAAGCTCTCAAGATACATTCATGAAGTGTCTAAATTCTAAGCAAATATTATTTATGTACCAGATAAATTAACGCCTGCGCGAACTATCTTGAGTGAAAACTATAGCCGGAATTCTAGAGAATAACACACGTCCTAAACAAGAGGTTCAAATTTTAAATATTCAAATCAAGCTTAGCTCAGAAACCAAAGGAATTCTAAAGCAGTTAAGTGATTTGTAGAAATGCGACGAGAAGACGAGATATTTAGAAACTGTGCTCAAGCAAGAGGAAGGCTGTAATAGCAAAATCGCCGTATATAATGATTTGTTGTACAAGGTACACGGCAAGGACTAACCTCAATGGAAGATTTAAGGGAAGGAGATTAAATAAGGAGTTGCACTCGCAATTAATGCACTAGGCACAAACCGCACTAACAATAGTATTTTAGAGCTAATGTATACACCTAATGCAAGGGAAAAGGTGAGAAGGAGTGTTGCTTAGTATGTCAAAAGTGTAAATAGAAAAATATTAAGTATTACTCAGAAGCACATGCTACCCTAAAGACTAAACCCCACCAATTGTTATGTTTAGATGTCCATGGTTCACTTCCTACGGCTAAGCTAGAATACAAGAATATCTTAGTTTGTTATGACGTATATTCGCTATATTCACTTATTTGCGTTAAAAGCTGCAAACAGTAAGACTTGCATTAACGCTTTGATGAAACGTGATACCCGCAGAAGGAAACGTTCAGGCAGTACTTCTCATGATATACGGCGATCTTGCTATTACAGCCTACCTCTTGCTTGAGCGCAGTTTCTAAATATCTAGCTAGCTTCTCGTTGCGTTTCTGCAAATCACTTAACTCCTTTGATGAAGCTATATATACTTGAAGAAGGAAACGTTCAGGCAGTACTTATCGACAACGCAACCATATTTCGGTGAAATGTGTTTGAGAATGATTTAAGGGAAGAAGGAATTAAACACCATTATTGCTCGAAGTACTATTCCAGAAGCAACAACAGCGAAAGAGCTATAAAGGAATTAGGTGTGTCGCTAGGAATTATGGTTAACCAGTGGCATACGCTTTGGATTAACTTCGTGGACCCAATACAGACTCTTCTTAATAATACAGTTAATTCAGCTACCGGTTACAACCCAATTGCGCTACATACAGGAAAATTACTAAAACACTCACCTCAAATGTACCAGTAACAATACCCGTGTTAGATGGCGTCGAAATTGCTGTTCAGAAAATGTACGCCGAAGCTACGAAGAAAATGAATGGTGCGGCGGCCAAGCGAAAGGGAAAGCAAGACGGCGAAAATAAGGGGGATAAATGGGAAATGAAGGTCTTGTGCCGCAACAAAACGTTGTCCAATAAAATAAAAAAGGAAAACTTCCGTTTAATGGAATACTTTTTGGCTCCATTTATTGTAAGGAGAATTTTTTGTACGGATACCTGCGAGCTTGCCGATCCGAGTAATAACAGAATTATTGGAGGTTTTCACAACCTTTACCATTTACGACCTTTTAAAAAGTACATTGATTGTATTAATAATTGAGAAACAACGATAAGAAGAAGAAGAAAAATAAAAAATTTTGAACGGGTGAAAGTGCATCAAGCAGAAAATTTAGAAAAACGGGATGAGAAAACCACGTGAAAGTTAAAAGATAAAGAGGACGATCGCACGTGAGATGAGAGTAAGGAACATATGCTATTGCATCACAGAATAATTGTCAGGCAAGTTGATCAAACGATTAGATAACCGAAGTTATGTGTATAGCTAATTTTGTGTATGAGATTTCTGTTGTAATAATATGTATATATTAACGTTTCGCAGCTTAGAAAACAATTATTGGGAAACATAACTACCTTTATTATGTCTATTAGGAGGTAAATTCTCTCAGTGAGTAAAACATTATGCAAAAAGGTGTACTGAATAATTAAAACTCAAGGAAAATGAGGTTATGACGTAGTTTTATCAATTTCAGGATGTAAATATGTACAAGGTGGTAAGGGGAATTTTGTTAACAGTTAATGGCTACTAACTTTTAGTCAATATTAGGGTATCCTGTTTGGTAGGCAATCAATGTAATTTTAAGCACTGTTAAAACAAACAGTAATTTTGTACTGATTACCTTACTGTTACGAACAGGGTATTGACACTACATAATGTTTAGTTGATAAGTACTAATTTCCTTTCTGTATAAGGTGAAGAATGTATAAAGATTAAACAGATTTTATAATAACATACTGAAAGCAGTGAACTTATATACGTACCGTGTGACAGTCAACAACAAAGAAAGGAAGGACAAAGACAGTGGTGGAAGGAAAAAAACAGCTTTTCCATTAATTGTTTAGAATGGTAGCCAAAAATGGAAGAAAAGAAAATGAACTTGAAAAAGAATGCAATGTCGTGGCTATAGAATACTGTAATTTAGTGTAATATAAAGATACCAGTGTAATATTAACTTACAATTTATGTATTATATAATTATTTTGTTTTAAGTTCGTTTTAGGTTAGCAAGTATTGTTATTAAAAATAATATGTAATGAGGCATTATGCGACTGAATCAAACTTTAAATTCGTTAGGTAGAAGGTGGATATACACTTAAGAACTCAGGTAGCAAGAAATGATCAATAATAGTGAACGTGCAAATAGCAAGAGACAGAAAATAGGATTGTTTTGAGTTAGTGTTAGTGAACCCAAGGCACCGGCTGTCGGTATTCTGAATGTAAACAAATGCTTAATGCACATACACCGAAGGAAGATAATGCAGAAGTATACATTTTTCAAGAAATGAAAAGATTTCAACTTCTCCATAAGGGCATTATGCAACAGTATATAAGCACGTTTTGCATTTAATTATTTTAATTATTCAATTGCTCAGGTTTAGTATTGGAAATATTTACTTCATTAGCCAACACTTGGCAGATCGCAGGATACAAAACATGAGGCTAAGAGGTTGTATTGTATATGCCAAGGTTACTTCTTTTGTCAATCCAGAAATACAAATGCTTTTGTAAGAGTAAGATTTTGGTGCATTAAAGGTCTAAGTAACAGGGAGTTTCTCAGAGACAGGCTTTTTCCCTAAAAGTTCGTAGTTTGGGACTCTTTCATCCTATATAGTGGTCACGTGAGTAAAATACGAGTACAATGAGCTTCCAAAACTACCACGTGATAACTATATTTTCGCGCTACTTAGTAACATATCAGAAATGAGCCCGAAGCTTTGATATTGTGTATATAAATTCAGTGTACACACGAGAAGAGAGGATGTAAGTACGCTGCAGTATGGAAGCTCTTTTGTATTGTTGGTTCTTGATTATGTAACATTCTTACGCGGGATAGTGCAATCACTGCATTAGTTGATGTGTAATGTGTTAAAAGCTCCACTTTGAATGGATTATAATTTGCCATCGAAAGTGAAAAATAATTAGGAGTTTTTGTGTTCTACAGGAGCTTAAACTTTAATAACTTGAAAAAAAACTGGAATTAGGTATTGCAAATGGGTTTTTCAGTGATGGATGATATTTGGATTGTTACAGTACCACTCAACTATGATATTGCCTCTAAGTAGGTAAAACAGTAAAAAAAATTAATTAAATATGAACATTGAAACATAGCTTCATCATACGATTCAACCAATTCTATCCTTTTTAGAGAAGTATTAAGCTTGACCACAATATTTAAATTAAAACAGTTATTTATATAAAGACTCAGTGTACAAAACAGGATAATATAATGGTTATATCATAACAAGTTAACTAATCATATAGTTTATATTCAATCAGAGTAATGGACCAACGAATAACTATAATAAACTCAGTTAATAAAGTAGATCGCTTGAGCCTTGGCTGACAAATATTTGCATTTAACTAATGTAATGTCTCACTATATAAACATTTGAATTTGTTTACATATTCTAAGAAAGATGACTGTGATTGGATGGTAAAAATATCATACAAGTATGCACTTAGCCTGTTGACCAGAGAGGAAGCAGCTCTTAGGTATGATACGCTTAACCTGTTACAAATTATTAGTTACTAGTATATCACCTGTAGCTCAGTGTATTATAAAAAGCACATACCAGCAAAAGGTATACTTATTTATGTACTTTTTTAAAATATATAAAAAATGTAATTAATGTTTTAAAATTAACAATGGAAAAAGGTGAAATATTTATATCAACCACGTAAACTAAATTATATCACAAAGGTAACACCATTTTATTGATGTCATCTAGCAAATAATGGTAAGGAAAATGAAAAACACTACTAGGAAATAGTTTCTAAGGAACATGACATGCAGATACATCAAGCTAAAGTGGAAAGGATATAAATATTTTCTTAATTGTTTTATATCATTTAATTTCTAAAACATATTTTCTGATCTTAACATCTACCGGGTTGATTTGCCTAAGTTTGAAACTTATCATTAGTTATACACCGGCATACAGTTGGGCAATCAAAGGCCTACTTTGGGGATAAGAAAATGGTTAGATTTGCTAATAATTACTATGGCATAAAAACACTGTTGAGTACTAGCTGTTTATGACGACAATAACAACATCTTTGAAGATCTAAAAATCCATAACCCAATGCAAAATGGAGCAAATAGTAATATATTCCTTTTATCCCAATTCTGAGATAAACAGTACCATACTAACAAACAGTCTGTTAATGTATAGCATTCACAGAATAGTGTACCAGTCCTATGCAAAATGGCATCAGCTCTACGCATATCATTAAAACCACATGCATTCAGTTATAATGTAAGTGCCCACTTGCATTGTTTGCTTTTTTCTGAAGATTTTACTGTGATTCTCATCCTTGCAGGACAATCCGAATGTTTAACATGTGGTTTTAAAGCATTCTGGCTTTGATGCCCTTTTTACGGTGACAAACTGCTACCTTAAACGCAATATGTGGCTTTATTTTCTTAAGCATATACATGCTTTTGTTCTACAGGCATTAGCTTCATATTTGTACTGCAATAAAAATAATGTATGTTATATAACCTTGTATAAAAACCTTTGGAGTTCTTTGAGAATGTTTGAGAGGCCTTAAGAGTACTCTTGGATACCTCTTGAAATATACTCAACCACTCTTCTACGTTATCTGTACTACAGTTAAGACGAAATCGTGTGGGCTGCGCCGTGGCCGAGAGGGTAGACCACCCGTCTCTCACCTAGACGGTCCGGGTTCGATCCCAAACGATCGTACGTGAGATTTGTGGTGGAAAAAGCGGCGCAGGTTCTCCGGATTCCCCCACCATCACATTCCACCGGTGCTCCATCTTCAAACCATGTATCATCAGTGCCATGGTAGTAAAATCAGGCGTTAATCACCATCCAAAAAAAACGAAATCTGTATCAAATTTTCCTTCACCATCACTGCATACGTAATCACAGGTTCTATATTAAAAATTCTTGGGAAGAAGGTCCTGAAAAGCCAACAAAACTTCGTTGTTATAAACATTAATAAAGATAGAAAATGGTGATGTCGTATTTTATCATATAAATATATCATATAGTACACACAAGCTGCTCACTATAAGTAAAGGATAATTTTCCAAATTATTCGCTGAGTCCTTACACTGGCAGCACTTAACAAAATCCATTTTCGAAAGATAATCCCTTTAACCTTGTCGTTAAAGTTTTTTTATCATAATAACTGGTTGAATTTCTGAATGTACGATGCCATCACGGTGATTAGCCATGTTTGCCAATCGACCAATGGCAGAGCTACAGCCTAAAACTGAACCAGAATCCGCAATCTCCCCTACTCTTTGTGTTGGGAACTGTGTGTGCTTCGGAACTCAAGAGCGAACTTTAATTATATCAATGAAATTTTGAGGTTAAGTATTACATAAGTTTTTTCACCAACTTCGGGCTATAAGCAACTACTTAATACTCTTACTTTAGTTGCTTTTGTGACAGATTTTCCCTTGGTATGATTCGTTTTCATTTTGCTATCAAATGTCTATCCTTAGGAAACGAAAACACTTGCACCTTTCGGCCAGTTGGGTAGCTGTCTTTGCCCCCTGTGACACAACATCTGTGACATTTTGCTGGCGTTTCACAAAGCCTTGCATTAAGAGTGTTTAAACATATACCAATAAGCAATAGACTACTAACCACTCGAAATATTCCATAGAAATAACGTACAGCTTTAGCATTCGCCAGCACACTTAAGCATGGCTCCACCCGACGAGTATGACTACTCTTTGCTAACCGTTAAGAGTTTGAATGCTGCAGCGTGGAGGCCATGGTATCTAGGTTGCGTTGGTTCGGTACGTTCAGTATATACTCACGACTGGTTAGAGTACTGCTCGCGGCTGACTGTTTTTTGTTTTCTCTCCTAAAAGCGGTTTAGAGAGCACGTGCTGGTTGCGGCTATAGGTAAAATGCGCAGTGAGATTAGATTCTACGTACCCCAAATGCGATCCTTAGTAATAACGAAAACGTATTTCTGTGCTTCATTTACACTTTACCATAAACTAGTTCTAATTGATCTTACCTCAGGTCTGCGCTATCCAATTAGGCAGCAGCTGCCGCTGAAATAAGACGGGCAGCTGCAGCAGGTCTCTTTTCTTCAAGCTTACTGCGGCGGCATCACTCCTCTGGACCGAGTCAACCCCTTACCAACATTGTGAACAGTAAGGGAGCACGATGCAAAGCATGCATTGCTATCAGCAATAGCATACACCATTTTAAGTACCATATACCTACTTTTATAAATCTAGAGGATCATCATATGACGTAGTGACTTTAGTGTAGCTTATTTTCTATGAATAAAACTGTAACTTCTGTTCATCTCATTACAGGCTTCGTTTAGTGGCCAACTGTGGCATACTGTAGCAGTTCTCTCTATGTATGATCCAAGTTACACTGAGCTAGATTACTTAACAGTGCCACAGCATGCAAATGATACTTTCGTCCTTAGGTTTGTAGAACAGTGCAGTAGGTGTTCAAGAAGCCATATACCAGATATTAGTAATTCTCTTGTAGCACCCACCATTAAAACACACACTACAGAGTGAAAAACATCGATCACAACTGCTTTTTGCTGAAACAAATGCATGTTTGGCACCTTTTGACAGATGTGAAAGACACAATTTTGTTTTTGAGTCTTACCATACCGACATTTCCTTCAATATTTATTCATCTAAAACCTCCCTATAGATTGGCTGTATTTTTTCAAACACAGCAGTTGGCAAGGAAGGCGAATGTGTATATTTGTCTCCTGTCACAAGTGACCGCCGATAACTACAGCATCATTCAGCCCCTAGTGGACAGACACCTTGGGAAGGTTTGTCATATAGAGAATATTTATAAAAATATAAGCTCATACACATTTCTGATTAAAATTATTTCTAATTGCCATTCACTAGCAGCTTTGTAGTTCATACTGCATCTTGTTTCCGTGCAGAGCTAACCACTCTTCACGCCAAGAAAGAACCGCTTTCCGCAAAACAAGTCTCAAGTTTTCCTCTGTTATAGACGTTATTGCAACACTGGGATCTCTGATTGCCATGTTTGCTGCCAAATCCGCCACTTCATTCCCCGGGAAGCCAACGTGTCCAGGAAGCCAGGCACGCTCCACTTGAAAGCCCGAAGTGTGTAAAATGTGAAGAATGTCCTACATGGGCCTCGCGATAGGATGCTGATTGTATAGCTCATGAAGGCTCTGAAGTGCACTAAGGAAATCACTCAAAAAAAGGCAGTCATCAAAATTTCAATGGCAAACCTACAAAATGTCTCGTAATATGGCATATACCTCGGCAGTATAAATCGATGCGCTACTATACAAACCGAAAGTGTGGGGTTCGGTCCCAGTCACAAAAGTACATTCAACACCGCCGGTGCACTTACCCGCTCCACCTTGGGAAACATGCGAGGTATGCAATATTATGGTTCCGAAGAAGCTTGCGGAAACGAAAACCTGCAGGCCTTGGACTTAGTAACAGGTTTCTATCACGTTTGTTCAGCTCGATATAAAATAAAAGGGGAAAACATTAGATGCGAAAAACATGTACTTAAGCCCACACCAATAATTAGCCAGCCGGAGTTGCGCGAATATGAAAGTGTATGTTCTAACTGCGCAATGGTTAAAAGGCGATTCTAGGTTCCTGGAAAGAAAGGAGAAACCTTGAGATCCTCTCTGAGCCTTAACGACACGAAACTCAGGGGAATAACTGAGATAGACAGCTGTGTTAAAGCACGGTCTGAAGTGTTTGCCACGTAAAGGCATCAACAACAACTCCGGAAGATGTTTTGAAACCGGCAATTGACATATGGGTCAATTTTCCGGCCACACGACTCAATTTAACCCATAAGACAGAGGAAGGGGCATGTCGATTAAAGAAGGTACCAAACTTCCTTCATCGTTGATTTTTTTTCTATCCGTAATAACTTGTCTAGATTTGGAACGCAGTGGCTTATACAGGGTGTATATAAATGAATATCAGGGTTTTAACTCTCTATAATATTTATTACATTTAACTTACAGTTATGAATGATATGTCAAATGAAAAAGCAACTCAAACAGTTTTACCAAGAAGCTTATAAATGTTCAAAGTGACTACCCTTTATCACACGGCACACATCAAGTCTATAGCCGAGTTCTTCCCAAACGTTGATAAGTGTGTACTCAGTAATTGTAGTAACAGCTGCTTCAATCCTGTTTCTTAATTCAGGGAGGTCGGCTGGTAGCGGAGGCATGTACACACGATCCTTGATGAAGCCCCAAAGGTAAAAATCGCATGGCGTTAGGTCAGGAGAACGTGGAGACCATGCATAGCAAGCCCTATCATTGGGGCCCTTGCGGCCTATCCAGCGCTTGGGTACAGTGACGTTCAGCCAATCGCGTACTTCGTTATGCCAGTGAGGTGGCGCACCATCCTGCTGAAAAATGAAGTTCTCTGGCTCATTTTCTTCCAACTGAGGGAAGAGCCATTGCTCTAGTGTATCAAGGTAAGAAGTGCCAGTTACAGTAGGTTCACTAAAAACGAAAGGCCCATAAACTTTTCGCCGGGCACAAAAAAAAACATTCAGTTTAGGGGAATCTCGTTGCATTTGTACCATCTCGTGAGGATTTTCTGAGCCCCAGATGCGCACATTATGAGTATTAACATGTGTACTAAGGTGAAAGGTCGATTCATCACTGAAGACAACACGATCCACAAAATCGTCATGAAACAACATGTCGTTTGCGAATTTGGCACATAATCCTGGGTCTGTCGGCTTTAGAGCCAGTAATAAATGTAAACGGTAAGGACGTAGCTGTAAGCGTTTTCTTACAACTTTCCAAACAGTCGACACAGGAACTTGTAATTCACGATTAGCCTTCCGGACTGATTTCTTTGGGCTACGAGTGAACGACTCTCTCACTCGCTCAACAGTCTCTTCACTTACTCCTGGTTGTCCCCTGCTCTTCCCTTTACAAAGGCAGCCGGTATCTTCAAACTGATTATACCACCTACGAATGTTTTCTCACTAGGAGGATCACAACCGAACTTACTACGGAGCGCACGTTGCACAGTAACTACAAATTCAGTCTTTGCAAACTGCAAAACACAAAACGCTTTCTGTTTACTAGTCGCCATCTTTGCTACTACCGCTGTCTAGTGGATTGCGGCAGAAACATTGCACGCACATACGCACTTGTGCTAACAAACAAAACTGTTTGAGTTGCTTTTTCATTTGACATATCATTTATAACTGTAAGTTGAATTTAATAAATATTATAGAGTTAAATCCGCGATATTCATTTATGTACACCCTGTACTATACGAGGTTATGAGCGTAGGGTAACATGGACAGACCCTAAGAGCACGTCTGCGAGCACGAATGGCATCATGGCATTAGTCGGTCCACTAAAGAACCAAAAATCCCCGAGATGTACCAGTCAACCACGGAATAGACGGCTCAGTAGCAGATATAATGGATACTGTGGACTGTTCGGCTGAAACATCCATAAAGTCGTGCTCGTTGCAGTTAAAAACAGCCAAACGAGAGTAAAGGTACCAGATGGCTCGAACAAAGCGCCATTTAGGTTAACGTTAGCACCATAAATCCCGTGTTAAGAGACTAACAAGAGGAAAGTGGTCACCAGAATGTAAATCAGACATGATATTCCATTGTAAGGAAACTACCAACTGTGTAGAATAAACAGCTACACAGAGGTGCGAAAATCTGTTGAAGGCCTCAGATAGAAATGTAGGTTCTCCGGCATTCAAGAGAGATAGGGTAGTATTGTCGAAGAAATCGGCAATCAGCAGACCTCTCGCAGAAGCCCGAGGTAAGCTCCAAATGGAGTGGTGGGCATTTACATCACCGACCAACAGAAAATTTGCTGATAGCTGGGAAACTAAGTCTTCCAAGTCGGTGAGCGGGAGGTCAACAGTAGGAGGCAGATATATGCAGCAAATGGTGAAGTTGGTCTATGATAGCATAATCCTTACAGCAAGTGGCTGTATATCAGACTGTAAGGCACAACTTCCGCATAAAGATCATCTCAGACGAGCATCACAGTGCCACCATATGCAGGCACATGCTGTTCCGGTAATAAATAATACAGTGCAGCGGAGATATTCCTGAACGTAACTTAGTCATGCGGACGGATCTTGGCTTCTTTTAAGCAGACAACCTGAGGTTGATACTGGTGCAGCAACAGTTCAAGCTCTGGTCTATGTGGTTGAATTTCGTGTATGTTCCACTGCAGGATAGCCATGGTTAATAGTATGGAATAATATTTAAATGGTAAGGCATTTCTGCATATTGGGCTGTGCTGGTCGGTTTAATTTATTTTTGGCCAACAGACTAACACCTTTATCAGGAGCACGATCCTGCCGCTTACCATTTTCCGTCTGGCAGTGAAGGCAGAATTCTTCTGGTCCATATCCTCCACGCGGAGTTCCACTTTCCACTTTGGTTCGAAATCGTCGAACTGATTAGAGATGCCTGTCGGCGAAGATGGTCGTCGACCTGCACTCTCTGTACAAGATACCTCAGAAAAGGATCAACGAGAAGAATGGCGGGGACTTTTCCTTCCCTTAGACTTTTTGGGACGACACTTTATATTTTATTTCAGGAAGTCCTGACATAGCTGGTCTTAATGATGCTGGTACATCATACTCAACGGTCTTGCCTGTCTTAGTACCTGAGGTCGAAGGTTTCGGGGACTCCATTAATTAAGTGTTCTTTGCATTGGTGGATGGGGCAGATAGCGATGTAAGTGTAGATGGAGTCGTATTCTTCGACAGTGTCTGAGAATGTTTTCGGCGATGGTGGCCCAATTTAAATCGCTGGTCAGGGTTATAATTTTCCGACTAGGTATTGGGTTAGCTGCAACGGAGTTATAGGTGCCGGATTTCGGGAAAGAGGGTTGACGGATGCAGAGGAGTTTCCTAGAACATTTCCTTCACCCTATCTACTGGATAGCTTTGCTCTGAAAAACGCGGGCATTCTCGGAAACAGGATGAAAGTTTGCCGCCAGAGTTGACACGCATTGGATCTACGTACAAGCTCCATCGAGCGTGATATCTTTACAGTTTGAACAGGAAAATCAACCACTACAAAACTCAAAGGCGTGTCAAAAGTGCTGATACTTATATTTTCGCAGCTTCCTTAATCCGTTGCGGGAGATCTACACGATCAAAAGTGAAGCACAGGGCACGGGGCAGCACAATTCACATTAACTCTCCGCCGAACTCCATAACCGAAGATAACGCCTGATCGCCTGAATCTCCTCATTTGACAAACTGCCAAATGCGTGGGTGGAGACAACGCCGCGCGAGGGGTTCAAGGCTTTCTTCTTTTTTTTTTTTTTTTTTTTCTCTTTTCAACTTTTGCAATGTATCTGCCTAACATATGAGGGCTCTCAATAATTTCGCAGCCTGGAATGCCGATATCGCTTCGACCAAGAGCGCGCCATTGCCCGATAAAGTACAGGACTTCACTGGAACAGCAATCTTATCGACGCTCTATTGTATGACAATGGACTAACTGATGCTAATTTATTCATTTCCTGCGTTCTATAATAACCAAGTAGCGAGGACAACTGGTTTCGACAGTGTCCAAGCATTTGGTTTTCTTTAGGTTTGCTTTTTACCATCAAGAAGAATCCATTTCCCAGTACTCCTCATCCACCGCGGAGCACTAAAAGCGGTCACGCCTCTGCGGTGACAGGGTTACACAGGGGATATAGGAGGCTCACCCTGTAGTTCGGTAGAGTACCTCGTCCTGGCCGGTTGAGTAGAGGTGGGTTATTCCACAGCCTCCCGTTTATACGAAGCAGAAACCGGTGATGTATGAAGTTGCGCACCCTGCTTAGTTACTAAAACGCTGAAACCCAGGCTCAGATACGCAAACCGTCAACTAACCAGGTTATCTCTTTCCACCGATACTGGACTTCACGCACGGCCTAAATGTGGGTGAGCGTTTTGACGTGCCGCGTCCCTCACCAATCACAGGTTGCCCACGCGAAGGAGTCAGGATTGACTTAGAAGCAAGGGTGCGCCTAACCCGTACCAACTGCTGTAGGCCCCTGGGGGGATATACGAACTCGCGACCTGTAGAATGTGAGGCAGACACGCTACCGCCACACTACCGAGGTGGGCTTTTCTGCATACTCGGCAGTGCCGGTGGGTCAAATTTGTTCTTTTTAGGTGTAAGATCTAAACTGTTTTCAGGAGAATGATACTATCGCTTCTGCACTGTCCGTCTGGCAGTGAGGGCAGAATCCTCATGGTGCATTTGCTCCACGAGGCAGGACCATTTTTAATAGAAAATTTCGGGTCTAAAACCTCGAAACGATTAGAGGGACTGATCTACGTAGATGGTCGTCGGCGAACTTTACTTCCCCCCCCCCACAGAAGATTCCTCTGAAGATAATCTACGTGAAGAACTATGTGTAATTTTTCTTCCCCAGATGTTTTGAAAGGAGACGTAACATTTTCTTTCAGGAAGTTGGTCCTGATGTAACCTATCTTAGATGTTTTCGCTGGTACAAAATACATGGCGGATAAGCCGGTCCTGGTGCCCCAGGTGGAAGGTTTGCATTACACCTTTTCTGGACTGCTCTTTACACGGGTGGTTTTAGCAGATGCTGATGCCTATGTAGACGTAGAGGTGGAGGACTTTGGGTGTGGTCTGGCTATGAGAATCTTTTCAGAAATGGTTAATATCGCTTGTCTGGACTGCGATTTATCACCTCGGTAACGATTTAGCTAATACTGGGCTATAGGCACCGGAAAGCGGGACAGAGAAATGATGGAGGTGTAGGTGGTTACGGGCTTCTGAGAAAGACATGTTCTGTCTGATCCGTATCTCCTGGATCGTTCTCTTCTCTGTGAAACGGAGGACAATCTCGGGAACTCGCTGGGTATTTGTCACTATAGTTCACATATGATGCTGCGGTAGTACAATCCCCCTCGTGCGATGCGTAGCCACAGATAGCACATGTAAACCGCCACTACACAATTCGCTGGTATGGCCAAACCGCTGGCACTTGTAACATCGCAGTGGGTTCGGATTATATAAACTAAACCTCAATGGCCTCGTTCCCAACCTTGATCCTTTGGGGGAGTTTTACCCTATCAAACTTAAGGAAAAGGGAACGGGTAGGCACGAGTTCACCATTTACTTTCCGCTGAGCCCTATAAATGGACGTTACGCCTTGTTCTGCCAGAGCTTGTTGAAGCTCCTTATTGGAGAAACTGTGCAATGCGCGGATGTTGATTACGCCACGCGAGGAGTCAAGGTCTTCAACTTATCGATCTTAACCGCGGAACCGCATAACATTGTCGCCTTGAGCATTTTCTTTTCCTGGGATGCCAAATTTGCCTCAAAATTGCGTGTACCATTTTGGGCTCTAACATCGGACCAGCTATTTTATTTAAACCCTTTTGGAATGCAAAGGTGCTAAACGTCGTAACTGTTCCACGTTCCTTTGTTCTGGGAACAGTTACGTAGCGAGAACCACTGCTACTCCTTTTCCCAATATTAAACTAATTTTTATTTATTTTTTGCCATAAGAATATGATATAAATTCATAAACCCGTGCTCAACACCCACCATGGAGCCCAACGACGGGTCACCCCATTGGGGTAACAGGGCAACACAGAGAATATACCAGGCTCACCATGCCACGCACCTTGCAGTTCGATATAGTACCCAGTCCTTGCCAATTGGCTAGGGATGCGTTAGTCCATAGCCTCCCGTTTGGAGGAAGCAGAAACCAAAGTGGTGTGTGAGGTTGTGCACCCTCCCTGGTCACTGAAAAACCGAGATCCAGACTCAGATATTATATCCTCTTTCAACCAGGATACCCAGTTCCACTGGCACAGGTCTCCTGGCACGGTCTACACGTCGGTAAGCGTTTTGACAGACTGAACTTTCTCACCACTTAGGGGTTGCCTACATGATGAAGTCAAGGGCGGCTTCGTACTCCGGATGCGCCAAACCCATACCGCCGTAGTAGGCCTCTGGGGGATGACTTTGGGCAGAAATGTGTTGTACGCGTCGTGTACATGGCGACAAAAGAACTCTTCTACCACAAAGGAGTTTTCGATGGTATTGGCGTTCAAGTTAGGGATGGCGGACATCTCCGACCACTTGATGAAATATACCATGACAATATGCCATGAAATATACACATGCAACAGATACAACAGAGAACAGTCCAGCTATAGCAATGGCTATGCGCACGGAAGATGCTCCCACGTTATACTGCTGCATATTATCCCAGCTCCTGTTCAGTGAGCCGCAAATTCCTCACCACACATTACGCTAAAGACACAAGCATTAGCTTGTTGTGTCAGTCAGTAGTACCGTTGACGGTGCTAGACGATGGTTTGGTGGGGTCCCAGTTGTCCTCTCGAACTCTCCGCATGCACTTCCTCCAGAACCTCCATGATCTTACTTCATGGAAAGATCAGCTGCTCTCTTGGTCCTGCACTTCCCATACGCGCAACAGAACTTCTTCCAAGTCTTCAATGAATCCCTTTGGTCTAGTAGGATTCGTACACATTATTTCTGGGTGTGATGTCTTTCCAGTTCTATATAGTCGTGCCTCCACTTCTCTCAGGAGTGACCCCAAATCAGCGTCTGCAGCTGCTCCCTCCTCAGAACTGTGCTATGCCATTCTGGTGCAGGTATCGCCGAAACTACACGGACAGCTGCAGCTGTCTCCTCAACCTTAGTGCAGAGGCTGCACTTCTATGGATAGGCTTATCGTGACGGCATATGCATTGTTGTGACGTTTTCCTTTCCGATGCGCTGAAGTAAAGTTCTACCTTAGAGCCTCTGGACCAAACGGGCCCTTTGGTCCTCCAGATTCATGAAGTTCAACAGCCCTGTGAGAGCCGATTGGTTAGTGGACAGGTGGAATGACTGACCATACCGGTACTTGTGGAAATTGCTCCAGCGCCTTCACTAGTGCCAGGATCTCTCACCATGTAACCCAGCCTTTCTTTTCTGCCTAAGAGAAGTATTGCTACAGTAGGCTATAACACCCTTCTGACCATCCTGAACATGGGACAGAATGCCTCCAATACAGGTGTCGCTGGCTTAAGTTCCCACAATGTAGTTGTGGAAATTATAAAATAGACGCACTGCAGAAATCTGCCTTAGGCGCCTGGAACGCGCTGTCTACCTCTTCTGACCACATATAAGGCCAGTGCTCTTCCGACAGAGAAATGAGAGTTTTGCGATAATGGAGAAACCTCCGACAAACCAGCGGTAGTAGCTGCGTAGGCCCAGGAAACTTCGCATCTATTGTTTCTCTTTCGGAAGAGGGCAACCTCTCTCTGCTCGAAACTTCTCCGGGACCGTGGCTACATCCAGATGGTGAGATTAAGTGACCCAAATAGTTCACGCCCTTGTAGAAGTATAGCCATTTCTCTGCGTTTCAGGTTAGCTGCCTGCAGCCTTTGCAATACGTCTGTCAGGTGCTCGAGGGCTTAGACGAGGTCACCCAGATATAGTAGGCAGGCATGGACTTCCGATTTAGGAAGTTCATGCGTTTGCGTTTTTTGTTTTTTCGAAGAATATTATTAATATGCTGATAAATTATTTTCACGAACTATGAATTTCCTTGCGCACAGGGTGCTAATGACGACGACGACGATGATGATAATGATGATGAATGGGATTTAAGGACGCTGAATTACTAGATTAATACCACCCTTAGAACACTAAACGTAGCAAAATAGCACAACTAAAATCATGTTGAAAGTAAGCAGAAATAGAATGCGAGCCATAATTGGATATAAATGGAGTATAAAAAATAAATGAATCAATAAAACCATTACGAACAATGGAACGTAAAAGAGCATAAACTCAGTAAAAACTAAAATCAAATATAAACACTAGATTTTAAGTATAACACAAAGTTGTGAAGAAACAAACTTTAAAACCCCAGTCAGGCACACTGTAGTCAGCTCCTAGAATCTCCGTTAGGGCAGCCGGCAGCGGGACAATTGTACAAAGAGCTACCAGAGCAGAACCTGTACCAGCGGGCGTAAAAATCCTTAGCATGGCTTCCTTCGGAAGATAAGTAAAGCCGTTGATCCCGTGACGTAGATTTATGGCACGCAAAAGAACCTCAAGCCTGATAGAGAGGCCTCTGAGCAAAATTAAGCGGTCTTTCACGCCCAATATAGAATGGGACACTGAGAACCATAGCAGTTAAAGAGCGTCCATAAATAGCACGCCACTTCCATTTCCATTTTTTTTAGACCAGCGATCGTTATGTGGATCGCTTTGTCCGCTACACGGCTGAAGTTATTCCATACGACAGAAGAAGGTGTAATGTCGATTTAAGGATGCTACAAAGTTGCTCCATGACTGTCTTTGTAATGCTTAATAATTTGACGAGATTTATACTGTATCAGGTTATTCAGTGTAGGGCAACGCTGGAAAACCAGTAGAGCACGTCTGCGAGCAGGAATGCTATTGCAGCATTCATCTGTCCACCGTGAGACAGGAAATCGACGATAATGTCCAGTCGACCGTGGAATAGAAAGCTCAGCAGCAGAAATAATAATCTCGGTGAGGTATTGGACTAAATGATCCACAGAGTCATGGTAGTTTTATTTGAAAACAGCCAAGTTGGAATAAATGTTCCTCCTGTCTGGTTCTAAACGCTATCTAGGTAAATATGTGGAACATATGTCCGGTGCTAAGAGACTAACAAGAATAGGGAAGTGCTCACTAGAGTGTAGGTCAGAGATAATATTCCAATGTAAGGAAACTACCGTCTATGGAGAGCAAAGTGCTATATCCAGGTGTGAAGAACTATTCAAAGCGTCACAGAGAAATGTGGGCTCTCCGGTTTTCAGGAGAGATAGATTCATATTATCCAAGAAATTTGAGAGCAGTTGATTTCTTGCACAAGCCCGTGCGGAGCCCAAAATGGGTGGTGGGCATTAACGTCCCCCTACCAAAAGAAAAGTTGGTGGTAGCTGGGAAACGCTGTCTAAATCAATGTGCGAGAGGCCAAGAGAAGGAGGCAGATATATACGGCAAATGATAAAGCTAATGGAAGGTAGCTTAATCCCTACAGCAACGGACTGTATATCAGATCATAAGGGTACAGTTTCAGCCAACATATCATCTCTGGCAAGCACCATGGCGCTACCATGTGCGGGAACACCCTCCTCTGATGATAAATCAAACCTTACAGAGGAGCACTGCCTGCTTGTAACATTCTCTTGAGGGCGAAGCTTGGTCTTTTGTAAGCATACAACTAAAAGCTGATTTTGATTGAGCAACAACTCAAGCTCTGAATGACGTGGTCTAATTCCGCGCATATTCCACTGTAGGTTAGACATATTCTATGTTATGGGATAAGTTCTAAATAGAAAGCCCTTTCTGCATATTGAGCGGCGTTGGTCGGTTCAATGTATTCTATTTGGCCGTAGGACTAACGCTCCTTTTAGGAGCACGATCCTAACGTTTACGTATTTTCCGTCTTGCAGCGGGGGCAGAATCTTCCGTTTCCATCTATTCCACAGAAAGAAGACCCTTACGAATAGACAATTTTGGTTTGAGCTAATAATACTCGTCGCCGATCATAGCTCCTCCCAGAAGATCGCTGAGAAGAGGATCTGCGTGAGAGTGACGTAGACCTTTACTACCCTTGGGTGGCTTGGTAGCAGACGTTCCTCGTTCTTTAAGGAAGTCGGTTCTAATATAGATGGTTCTGAAAGTTTTCTCAGGTGTAGAGTACGTTGTGGTTGCCGGTCTTATTGCCTGAGGTCGACGTTTAGGGTGACAAAGGTGCTGAACTATACTTTGTATTGGCGAATTTTGCCACTGTTGATGCCGAAGAAGACGTGAATGTTTAGTTCTTTGCCAGTGGCCTGGCTATGAGAATGTTTTCTGCAATTGTTGCCATGTTTATGTTCTAGGCCAGAGTTGTGGTTTCCCGCTTCGGTGCTGGTTAAGCTACAACTGAGTCATATTTGCCAGACCGTAACACAGAGAGTTGTCGGATTTGTAGGAGCTTCCGGGCTTCGGAAAATGGGACTTTCTCTCTCACCCGTGTCTCCTGGCTCGTTCTATTCCCTCCGCAACAGGGACATTCACGGGAACTACAGGGATGTTCACCACCGCAGTTAACACAATATGGAGTCATCCATCGTGCGCGAAATCTCTACATTTGGTTCAAGTAGACCTACCACCATAAAACTCACTGGTATGCCCCAAGCGCTAACACATGCGCGGATTCGGGAATGTATGGTCCAACCTCGATGGCTTCGGACCCTACCTTAGTCCCTTGAAGGAGATCCACCCTATCAAAGTTAAGGAACAGGATACGGGTAGGCACAAATTCACTATTTAGTCTCTGCTGAACCTAGTACAAAGAGGTAACGCCTTTTTCCGCAAGCTGCGCTTTAATTTCCTCATTAAATTAACCGTACAATGCGCGATTGGTGACAACGCTGCGCGAGGAGTTCAAGGTCTGGGGCATATTGACCTTAAAAAGATAACTGCCTACATATTTGCTCACAAAGATGCTGCTACCTGGGATGCGGATACTGCTTCAACCAGGAGCGTGCCGTTGCAAGATCGAGTACACTACTTCAGCTGTGTGTTATGGTAAATGCGATGACCGATGTAAACTTCCTTCCCTCCTCTATTCCCTGTATTATCAAGCTGCAAGTACCACTAACTTGACTACTTCCTTTACAAGTATTAAGTTTTTTGTTTTTAATATTTTACCATAAAAATGTGGTGTAAATTTATCCCCCAATGCTCCCCACCCACCACGGAGCCCAAGGAGGGGCCACCCGAATGTGGTGACAGTGCTATACAGAGGATATAGCAGGCTCGCCGCCCCACTAGCCCTGGAGTTTGGTATAGTACCCAATCATGACCAATTGATTCGGGGTGTATTAGTCCATAGCCTCCCGTTTAGGCAAAGCAGAAACCAAAGCGGTGTATGAGGTTGCGCATCCTCCCCAGTCCCTGAAAGACAGAAGCACAGGATCAGATACATAACCCTCAACCAACCAGGATATTCTTTTCTACCGACACGAGTCTACACGTGGGTGGACGAGTTTATAAACTGACTCCCTCACCACTCAGAGGCTGCCCACACGAGGGAGTAGTGGCTGGCTCGCGACACCGGTCACTCCAAACCCGTACATACGGTAGCATGTCCCTGGGTGTTTTTTGTTTCTTTTTTTGGGTAGTGTTTAACGCCCGCTTTAACTACTTATGGCACCGCAGGCGGTGTCCCTGGGTGATTTTATTGGTCATATAATTGCACATCTATGCTAATTTAGCTGACCGCATCATATTTAGTAAATAGTATGTTTATTTGGCATATTCTAGCATTTAGACGGGAAATATTGTTTTAAATGACTTATATTGATAAATGGTCAACTTGTTCTTCTGTGAACTGATACTAACAAAGGTATCCCGTGTCGCCCTCTGTCAATGTCACTCACGCAAATGATTCATGGTCACTGATTACGAGAAGAGTGAGTGATGCAATGCTGGTAAGAATCATGTGATGTTGGCTTGCCTTTAAGATGGTTAAATCCCCGCTGTACTGGGGAAAAGATTAAGCAATAAGGCAGTGTCTTGACTGAGCAGCCACTGCAGCATGTTTGTTTGTGGCAATTGATGACTTGGTATAAACACAGGTAGTATTAAAATGCCGAAGGCGAAATTAATTAATGCGAGGAAAATTAAGAGCTTATAATTTTCATTTTCTAGTGATCTTATTAGTACAGATGGTAGTGTCTTACTCAGTAAGGCACCTAAAAAGCCTATTGGGAGTGAAAAACAGTTTTAGGTCTTCAAAATATTAATACCGCAAAACACAAAGAAATAACTGTGAAAAAAGTGACAGAGATGAAAGTGTTCAAAGTCTACTAGTTGAATGTATGTGAATTCGAGTTGCACAGTTTTCATAGGGCCCTTTTCAAGCATTTCTAGCAGCTGACATACCTTTATGAAAAATAAATAACTCGATTTTGCGTATTTCTTTATAAAAGCACACCAAGCAACACGTGTCAGACTAAAGCACCTTCCGTAAAACATATATCCCTCTTTGTCGCAACAATGTAATGTCTACCTTGCAAACTATGTTAGCAAATGAACTTTGCTGGATCTCAGCAGGTGAAACAACTGATATAGAAGGACGTATCGTTGCAAATGTAATAGTGGGTGTTCTAAATCAGCAAGAGGCAGCTTGTGGTTGGCTCTATGAAATAATCATGGCCTGCTGATACAAAATATCACAATGTAGCTTCATTTTTAGTAATGCAGCAAACTATATAACCAAAACAGGGAAAACACTAAAAGAAATATTTCCTTAGAGCATTCATTTAACTTGTCTTATTCATGCTTTTCATCGCATTGCAGAAAAAGAATATATTATGTTTGATGCGCTAAACTCTAATATGAGGTTCTCTGTAGTCTACGCAGAAGAGTAGCTCACCGTTCCTTTTCTTCACCAAGATTACAGGAAAGCACGAAGATCTGTCGGACTCTTCAATGATTCCTCTAGATCTAATGTCCTAAAGCATGTGCCGCACCTGCTCCTGTTGTGCCAGGGGAACACGTTTTGGTGGCTGCCGAGATTTACGATACGTAAAACAACCTCAAGCCTGATAAAGAGGTCTCTGAGCAAAATTAAGTTTCTTTCACGCCCAAAATGGAATGGGACGCTTAGAACCACAGTAGTTAAAGAGCGTCCACAAATAAAACTTCAACTCATTTTTTTTCGGATGGTTCGGGCGCCTCCGGTGTTGATGTTATGCTGTACTTGGTCAGTGCGGCCATTATCGCCGTTCCCTTGGCTGAAGATAGACTGATATCGACTAACTAGATGCCGGAACCTCACCAAAAGCTGTCAGATGGTGGGCTGCTTTCACAGCAAATCCTTCAGCTGCTACCCCAGAACAGCGCCGCACCTAGGGTCGCACGAAAGAAGTAGTGAGAAGGGCCCACTCAACCTTTTCATTTAAGACCTCCAGAGAGTACACGGCTTGAAAACTGCGCCGAAAACTTGGGACGGGAACCACGAGATAGCAAAGATCCCTGTTGGTGAGATGAGTTCATTACCCTAAAGACCCTAAACCTAAGCATTTAATAAACCTGGAAGAGGAAGATCCTATCATAAAATTGAATGTGACAAGAGTGACAGGTGCCTCTCACGAATGTGGATGAGCGGATGAGGATGAAAGCGACTGGCTCGGGCATCCCGTGGTACCCCAAACCCATATTACATAACGTGAGCTTCTTTTCGCCAATTTCGGTCGCAGTGTGCAGTTACAATACAGTAGAAAGCTTACAGGGAATCGTAGTACATTACTAAGGAGAAGCAGCATTGGGGCTGTCTAAAACAAAGGAATTCAAAGGTATTAAATGGAGTTCATTACAAAATGACTCCAGCAAAGTTCTTTATAGCGCTATACCAACCAGTATGTACATAAATTCACACATCAAACGTGACACAAGATTTGAAGTAGCAGAAAACAACAAAGTATTGCGTTTATTTCTACTCTGAGTGTTCTGCATTTCTTTTAATTGCAGTTGAAAACATCTACCAATTTGTACCGTAAAGCTGTTAATTGGTGGTGTCTTCAATAATGTCGTTTATTACTGTCTGCTTGAGTTCATGTGTTCAATCTTCGTGATATTGATGGCCCGTTACATATAGGGCATTAATATAGGTTTAAGTACATGCAGAGACAACATTACTGGTGGAGGCAAATTTAAGATGACCTGCTCCTTTTGCGTACAAATTCGAAGACATATAATAGCTATGAATGAGTAAATAAACATCTCCAGTACTGCAGCTATGCTTGAAACATTTCTCAAACTAAATTCCTTAAGAATATATATAAATGCATTAACAAAAGTTCCACAAGCGATCCGGATTTGAAGTTGTTAAAACTTTTAACCATCCAAATTAGAAATTCGCTCGGCTATATCCCGCCGTTGCTCCTCACCACCGCCTTCGTCCGTGACTGTTGCACTTCTGTACTCATAAAAACATCTCTTGGCTACGCTTTGCGGCTTAGGGCACTCTATCATGGACTACGCTTTGCGCCTAGGCTGTGCTTTACGGCTTAGTATCCAAAGAGTTTATAATAGACAATAAAGTAAAAAGATTAGTAGTCATGTGAAACGGTACTTACCATCAAAATATCTCTTTGCAGAAGATTTACTGTGAAAAAACCGGAATTAAATGCTCTGGGAAATTAGAGATTGTAGAAACCGCATCAGCTTTCAACCACAAGCCTCCAAATTCCTGCCTAGAGCTTTGAGCATACCTTTGAGTAAACTAAAGTGACAGAATTCTTTCCTTTTTATTCTTTATTCAAAGTTTCCTGTTTGGTTCTTCTTTAAGGAAACTATATAGGATATGTAATTTAAGGATAAGAACCTATTTCTACTAAACACTGCTTATTAGTACTTAGTTCCACTGTAACGCATGCATACATTAATTGGATGTTCATGACATGCTTATGAATGTAATTTTTCATACATTCATGAGTATGTCATGAACATCCAATTAATGTATGCATGCGTTACAGTGGAATATACTATATGTTTATTATATTGGTATATTCAGAGTCAGGCGCATTTAAATGACCAAAGAATTCAGACAATACGCGCGTCAAATGACTTTCATATTCGATGTTGACCCCCTGATTATGAACAATTTTGCATATTGTTCTGTGTTAAATTCACACTAGAAAATATACCATGGTTACAATGCTGCCAACAACAAAAGAATAAACCTCCCAAGTAGATTATCTGAGTTCAATGCTGCCAACAATGAAAAACATCTCAAGAAGAAACAAATTACACAAAAAGTATATTTGACAAATGGAAGCTTGTCTTGAGTTGGAGTGATCATGGTATTTCAACATGGAAGGGGTGTAGGTATTTACAACCAAGCACTTAAAACCGGGGAATAATAATGTAGTGCATATAAGCCAAATGCAAAAATGTTCAGGAAACTATGCTCTGGCGTATAAGCAAATAAAAAAAAATCGTTTTTAATACTGATAATAACAAACTCTCCTTAAACACACACCACAAAACCGCCATAAATAGATAAAAAGGTTTGGATGAAACAAACAACACAATGTACTTTTCAATTTATGGAGCACTACAATAGTTGATGACTCACCCTACAAAGGAAAATAAAATATCATCGGCTTACTTCTAACCTCGTAAGTCCGATTTTGATCTGTTTTTTAGCAAGAAAATAGCAAAACTGAACATCTTCTTTAGCGATTAAGTTTATTAGACTTCACAAAATACTTACATACGAACTCGTATGTACATTAAGAGTTACAAATATTAGAAATAAGATAAAATAAATAAAAAACAATAAAAACTCTTAAATAACAGAAACATATAAGTTTCTGAGCAACAAAATATCTGTTATACGAATAATACCGTTTTTTCTTTCTCTTGTAAAATGTTATTAAACGGTCTTGCGATGTTTAAGAAGTAAGACGACAATATATGTAGAGAAAAAAGGATAAAAACATGGAATTCAGAAGCATAGATGTGCTAGAGGTATGCATATATTTCATGTACTGTATACATTCTAAATTATTTAAATGTAAACACTAACCAATAGGAATGGGAAGGGATGTTTCTCCTCTCTGCAACTTGTACATGCAAATTGAATGTGTCTATATAGTTCCTTAGCTCTTTAATAAAATACCTTAAAGGTGGTTTTACACTAATACAGCTTGTTCTTATGTTCTCAGAGGTGAGCCTATTTCAACAATGTATACCCATGCACTCTGGGGAACACAAGCTAGAAGGCAACACTTGAAAACTACAAAATATTTTGACTGCAAATGTAAACGGTGCAGTGACCCAACAGAGCTGGACACTTACTTAAGTGCGATGAGGTGCTTAGGAGCAGAAATCATGAACAGTGATAATGATCAGGAGTAAGTAAATTTAATATTTGTCCATATATTGTTCTATTGCTAAATTTCATACACACCAGCTAAAGCTGTCAAAAATATGATTTTGAACTGCACAAAATCAATTAATATCACTGCCGAAAGTATCGTCTCTGAAATATTAACATTGTAATGTGCTAGTGCCTCAGTTATCTGGACTGAAGAGCTGAGCAATATCCAGATGTTCCATAAATTAAGGAGATAAAATGAAACAAAGGTAGATAGCATGAGAAAAAACTGGCGTGTTATTTATGGACGCTCTAAACTGCTGTGGTTCTCAGCGTCCCATTCTATTCTGAGCGTGAGAACTGCTTAATTTTGCTCAGAGACCTCTCTATCAGACTTGAGGTTCTTTAACGTGCCGTATATCTACGACACGGAACCAACAGATTTACTTCCCTTCTAAAGGAAGCCTTGCTAAGAATTTTTACGCCCGAAAAAATCCCATCTTACTCCGCCGGGTTTGAACCCACGACCTTGGGTATATGAAGTTAGCATGGTAACCATTTTACCACGGAGGACGACAGATAGCATCGGAAGTGTTATAACTTTTGCATAAAAATAAATCTAAAAGAAGTAAGACGCTGACATTTAAGCCAATATTATATGTTTTTGAACGAATTTTGCAACATTTTGTATGATCAGCACTCAGCGGAGTTGCAATTTTAACCTTCTATTAGGCGCACGCTTTGGTGGAATACTGATGGTTGCACAGAACCTAGTAAACTCGCATTATATTATTGTGTTATATGTCAGTATTTAGTTTGTATTTGTTTTATTTTTCCTGTTTTCCATATTCAGCTTTATTTAGATTAAATATACGTGGCTATAATTAATATTATTATACAAAATAAAGATACCAGTTTATATATAATATGAATACAGTGTAAATTATAATTTTTACTAAATAAGCTTGTAAACAAAACGTACTGACATTTTCAGACATAAAGCTTTACCAAATTTGAAATGTTCTGCTACTCAGAAGCATATCCTACCTTCTCCGCGTTTTCCCCTCTGGGCAATTATCAAAATTAGTTCTGGAATGTTTGCTCAAAAAGAGGGGAGTGTTTCATTTATCACATTACTATTAATCTAATTAATTTTGCAGTTCTTTTCTTCCTTATTGAGGTTCCAACAGTGGTGAAGCGTCCATTAGGGCTCCAAGGTTGATCAAAAAAAATAATAATAACTCGATGAAACTCATTTTAATCGGATCTGATTACGTACGCTTATAAAGTATAAATGTTTGCAAACACTTCACGTCTGAACTTCATTTATGCGCCCGCCAGTATAATGCATCACTCTTCTGCAACCAATAAATAGCTGCTTGGATTTCTGTGCCTCTTAGGAGCATGCGCAGTAAGCCTGTTTCGTTCGCGTGGAGGGTGCGTTTCCAATGTGACTAATAGGAGCTATAAAAGTCGTATTTTAATTTATTTCTACGGTTTACCAGCAGATGAATACTTGAATCATGTGTAACGATAAGTCTTTCGGTTCCTTAACAGAGAGCACCATCTCGAATCACCAAGTCGGGCTTTGTAAGAAACAGAATTAACTTTCAATTTCAGTGTTTATTTCGAACACAAGGAAAAAGAAAACATTCATATTTCTTACAAAACACATTTAAATACATTATTGGATTTTGTTTTAAGATGATAGAAGACAGTGTATGTATTTTCATTGTTATTTGTTTAATTTAGTAGCCTTATTTATTTCAAATGTTAGTATTACAAAGTATGTCGCGGGAGCTATTCATATCGACAATACACGTGCTTATAGTGGAAACTGAAACGTGAGTTGGTAATTAAAGTGCCTAATCTCTAGTGAATAGGGTTAAGTGAAGTACATATCGTGTACCGTGACACGCTAAGTTCATCTTCATTTATGTCACGTGTTGGCGGAAGAAATAGCCTAATCGAATATTTAAATCTATATGCCGTTGCATGTTATGTTGATGGTTGACAAATTCTCACCACCATTGCGCGTTTAATTCTTAACAAGACCCATCATTTTTTTAAACTGAAAGCCCCACATTGCTCTCTCGACTTCTTTTAGAAGATAAACCCTTGGTAAACGTGCGAAAGCCGACGCCGGTTCTGTGCATTCAAAAATCTTATGGAAATTTTGTAAGGCGTTTCCAAACACAATGGTACAGCTGGAAACCGAGGTTCAGTGGCAGTGTTGTAAGAAACAAACTGTGTTGTTATTATTGTGCACTATCTGGCGTGGGTAACGATGTGTTTGTATGGTGCAAATGAGGGACAGGTGAAGAGAGTCTTAAAAATTTCCTTTCGAAAATTAAAAGCATGAATGCTCAATTTCACATATCACATCAGCTGTTAGATACAATCAGCTGGGTACAGCTAGAACTGACCATGTTCTTTCAGAAGCAACGCACTTGGCAGCTATGAAACATAATGCGAAGGTTGATCGAAACAGAAGTATAATGAAGAGACTTATTTCAACTGTCTGTTTTTGTTTTGTTTTGTTTTTTGGTTTTTTTTAGCTCTTCGAGGCCATGGCGAATCTGAGGCGTCAATAAATAAGGGAAAATATTTAGAACTTTTAGATTTCTTGGCAGAAGAACAACTATATATTAGATTAATTGTTTTTACACACAAGCCCTGTGTAGGACAGGAGTTGGATAGGTAGAGTCAGACTAAAAACTGAAATACCATAGCGGATTTGAACCACGGATCTCCCGATCTCTAGCCGGTATCTCAGCCTCTGAGCTAACATGGCAACATGCTGGCATAGCATTGAATTTCTTAACAGACTCTCATGTTTCCCGGTAAACCACAAGGTGTTCTCAAATTATGTTGAGATGACCACCTCAATGGCGACTTACAATGCTGTAAGTACTTATGTCCCAGGATTCATAGTACAGCCAACTATAATGGTCAGTTGGAATTGGATTAATTGTTTTTCTCACAAGCCGTGTGTAGGACAGGAGTTGGATAGGTAGAGTCAGACTGAAATATGCTCCAACTGTATCCCTTCTGAAAGGAGAGCTTGCGTTTATTTACAGCTGAGATGATAAACATTTACAGACTCGGGATCTACTTAAATCCATTATAAGCAACGGATTAAAGAATCTATTTTCCGAAAGTGTGAAATTACTGTTATTTGTTCTTACAACTCCAGCGACCACTATTTCTTGCAAAACAAGCATGTGCACATTAAAACATGTTAAAACCTACCTTCGCTAAACAATGACAAGTGTCAGACTGTCAAACTTGGCGATTTTGGGCGTAGAGAAAGGAACTGTGAAATCATTATTAACCAAACGTCAGGAGTTCATATCTCGAGTTACCGATGTCTACGCTCAGAAAAAGGGCAGAGGGATAGCACTAATTCACAAAAAGTTATGGCAAGCTGCTATGCACTACATCTTTATTTGTCTGTAGTTGTTTAATATCTTTATGTATTTATAATTTCTGTATTTCTTTCATGAAATCTTCATAGAAACATGTAACTAAGTTAATTCAGTAGTCTTTCTGTTTTACATGTTTACGTTTCAAGATTTTTTTTATCTTTTCGAATTTCGTATTTATCAGCCAAAACTACAAAGCATGGCATGCTTTGCCCCGGGGTTTCACAGAGTCTCCTTTACTTTGTGAACGGCGTATGTTGAGCAAATGAGGTGTTGTAGGCTCTTCATGTTTATATTTTGGCAATCATTAGATAGCTTTGATAGCGTTGCTCTCCCTTATAACTGTTGCGAGACCAAGTGTTCTGAGACTTGATTTCCAAGGAATACAAGCTTAGAAATAATCCTGCAATACTTAACCGATGGTTAAAAAGAATTACAAAAAAGTGCTAACAGACAACGAGAGTAAGCGTGAGGCGTTCATATGATGGGTGTCACATTACTACTGTTTAACGAGTCTTGCAGCTAAACAAATACCGGATAGGAAGTAATCGAGTAAAACGTAATGTGAGATGTCCTAGCCAGTTAATTGCCTAAGTGCGTTTGTTTGAAAATTATAAAACAGAAAATATGCTACGGGGTCGCTATGAAAGGACATTTTATGGTAAACTGGTGATGAGCATAATATTTACTACACAAAACATTCCATGGTCATTACTTTGGACATAACCTGCTGAAAAAATCAGTCCAGAAGTTGAAAAATAGCGTGCCGGCATATCACAGTTCTGCACCTGTATTGATTTAACTAGTAGCAGCATATCACTGCAACGTATACCTTGAAATTGTGTCGTAAAATTTCATTTGAAAAAATAAAGTATTTTGTGGAAGTGTAACAGCAATTTATATTTGGTTAATGAAATGAAAAACTATTTACTTGGATTTATGCGTAGAATATGTGCATTAACACCTCCTAAAATAGATATTGCAGATACATTTCAATGTTTTGAAAATAAGTCCACAAGTGCGTTTATACCCTCACATATGGATACCACAGTAATAAGTAATTAAATGGTCTATTTAGTAAACATTAATATTTTAAATGGTTTAGATACAAGGTTCATAGCGATATTTTGGCACCGTAATTATAGATACTCTGAAATATTCTGAAAGTCATATGATTGGTGAAAAATGCCAAAAGCATTAAATGTAAAAGAAATAGACTGTTGAAAATAAATATCATACAATTAAGAATTTAGACTTACCACATTTATATAAATATAATTTTAACAAAAGAAACACTGGTACTCTGAAATAAAACATTCATGTTTGCTTTTCTACTTTGGCCTTCCACCAAAGTAGGTAAGTGGTAAATGTTCAAAGAGAAACTTAGGGCTTACAATTACTGCTGAAATTGTTTTTCATCCACTTACTCATATTTCCTAACCCATATAAGTTGTTCACCTACTTAAAACAAAACATAATAGTGAGTTCACTCAGCTTTAGTTTTTGTCTTAGAGAATGGCTTTGTGTACCGTTTTGAACTACTTTTCATAAATGTTTTCAATGAGGTGAAAATTAAGTTTGATATCCTATTGACATGTTTTCAAAATGAAGAAGGTTCTTGGAAATCTTATAAATGAAAGTTCAGAAGTTATGTGTATAGTAAGATCCATTATTTCACGACAAACGTCGTTTCTGATTGCTGTTAACTTAGTATTTCATAAATGAATCCAGATAAAGATTGTGGAGCTGAGAAGTTGCCAGTTCAACAAGGGAAGAATACTGTTCATAAACAGGGGTAGGAAAGTCTTTAAGTGAATAATCATGCGAAAGTAAGACATTTTTAAATGTTTGTAATTTATACAAATTTTTGGTTGAAAAAACAATAATAACTCCCTGTAATTGTGAGCTGCTCAAGGTCGCGTTGGAAGTCCAGGATTTGTCATTGATCTCCAATAGCCATGAGAACTACAACTGGCCTTTTAGCTTGCGTGAGCTGGAACATACCCTCGATTTTTCTAGGCATCTAGTCCCTTGGCTTAATGTCATACACATGTTACTAGTCCAGCATTTGCCTTTAGATTGTGAGCTCCTTCTGTTCCTGCTCTATAATCGTAGCTGGCATGAAGCAACACACCTTCCGCACGGTTCCACTATCGACCATCTAGTATCTTTTTCGACTCGGGTTCCTGAAAAAAAGCCAGACTGTAGTTGTATTATTTTACATAGAGAAGGCTTACGATACAAGTTGGAGGTAATGGCATTCTTCGTACAGGTCATCAGTGGGGCCTGCGTGGCCGCCTCGCCATATTCATTCACGAGTTCATGGAAGACCGAGTATTTCATGTACGTGTGGTTTCGGTTTTATCTAATTATTTTGCTCAAGAGAACGGAGTACTTCGATGTGTGGTACTCAGTGTCACACTGTTTCTTATATCTATCAACCTTATTTTTGACTGCCTTCCGCCAGTGTTTCCTCGTAGCATTTTGTCGAAGATTTTGCAGTGGAAGAGTTATTAGCTCGGCGTGTCTGTCTTTTTGAGCGTTGTCTTCAGCGATATATAGATCCTC
Source organism: Hymenopus coronatus (assembly GCA_030762935.1). Classification (NCBI taxonomy): domain Eukaryota; kingdom Metazoa; phylum Arthropoda; class Insecta; order Mantodea; family Hymenopodidae; genus Hymenopus; species Hymenopus coronatus. The sequence continues at coordinate 290,880,419 of CM060900.1, forward strand.
TTTCTTCCTGCAGTATACCAAATGCCTTCCACTTGGACGCCATGGATTGTGTAAATTTGTGGTGTCCAAAGGAGTTTACTCCTCCTTCTGTCCATCTCAGCATCGAAGTACCACCGTTTGTTGATGAAGCGAAATTCCTGGGATTAATCTTCGATAGAAAGTTGTGTTGGTCCACCCATATAACTTATTTGAAGGCACTTATATACGTTACCCCAATATTTTACATACTTAAAGTGCCACATCCAGGGGAACCGATAGGAGCCTCCTTTCTGGCTCTATCAAACAATCATCAGTTCCAAATTGGATTTCGGGTATATAGTTTATTTTTCTGCGCGACCCTCTAGCCTTCGTTCATCATCACGGCTTGCTGCTAGCAACTGGAATATTCCACACTAGCCTTGTGAATAGTGTTTGTGCGGAGGCAGCAGCACCAAGCTATGTTACCACCTTCAGTGTCTCCTTTGCAGCTATGTATGCCTCTGTCCAGTATTCCTCATCACCCGGCTCATGCATACTTCTTTGACGGTTCCTTGGATGTTTTCTATAAGTCTCCCTTCCTCGCCCTTTTGGTGCACAGTAGCCATGATGGTATAGTCCCCTTCCGAAACAGTCGGCGTCAGCCTATACCTAAATCTTCCGGTCTATGCCAGCCTTGAGCACCAGCTATAGGCTTGATCTCAATGAGCACTTCAGAGGAGTTACCCTCTGACAATCACTAATGGGTGTTTTAAATTTTAACCGAAGTGAGACCTGACTTTATGCCCTGCCCACTGGAAAAATCGCCATTGGCCCACCAATATAAGCAATGCTACCTCAACGGAGTCAACGTGGATTCAAGGGACTTGTGGTTTAATACATCGAGCTCCAGACAGCGGTAACACCTCAGGCACCCCCATTCAACTCAGCTAATAATGGTCGCCGAGCTGCTTCGCGGAGACCCGGTCGCTTGAAAACTACGTGAGTCCGCATGACATCGGAACGACTCCGCACCTAAAGCGCCCACTCAAACTATACATTTGAGACTTCCGGAGAGCACAGATGTTGAAAGCTACGCCGAACACTTGGAACAGGATCTATGGAGCTAGGAAACATTCCTGTTGGTGAGGCAGGAGTTCATTAGCCTAACGAACCAAAACCTATGAGTTTAATAAACCTAGAACACGAAGAGTCTATCTTATTATGAAGGTAACGTGATTAATATAAAGTGTAGTGACACGTGGCTATGATATATGGAGATGAGCGGATGACGATGATTGCGACTGGTTTGGTCACCCCGACTACGCCAAACCCCTATTCAGATAACGTAAGCCCCTGGGGAGTAGTGGTCACTCACGACTCAGTGCAATTCACAACGCACCAGAACAACCCTGCATAGGAATCATTCCTCCTTTATACAGAGAAAATAACGCAAAAATGTGCGGGAAACTTCTTGAAAATACTTAAAGCCGAAGATTGAAATATCGAGAAAAAACATGTTGTCTCGCGTTCCGAGGGTTCCAGATATGCTGCGCCGCTCTTCCTTCTTGTTAACACATCCCAGCTGCGATGACTCAATATCAAGGTGAACACGAGAACCATTGCAGCAGACGGTAATGTCACACTACTTCCTCTCAGAGCTCGTCTGCCAAGGACTGCCATCCTAGCGGGCGAGACATCCAAATACACTGCAAGATTTTTCCCTCGATGTAGTCTCTGGATGTAGAAGACCAATCTAATGATGATGATGATGATGATTCTAACCGTGCTTGGAAAAAACAACTCGTCAAAATACCGAAAATAAGTGAGAATTATAAAACAATTTAAAGATATAAAGATGGCCAAAGTAACATATAAAACCTGTGGAAATAAAAAAACGACTGCCGAAAGCCCCTGATGAAGGTAAAAACAATTGAAAATAATGTAGTTAAAAGGTCCTACATATAATTAAAACTAAATCTTCAAGTTATTAGGTAACTTGAGAAAAAATATTTAAAAGCGTTATTTATCACTCCATTGTCGCAGGTCAGAAAACATAAAACAAGAAAAAAACTGGAGCAAATGTCATCTGAAATAAACATTTAAAAACTTTATCCACCGCTGAAGTTTCATCTCCAAAAGCCTAGTCGGCAGTTGCAGCGTAGGTTGTAATGGTGCTGGGCAAGCACACTCTATCAACACATAACGGACGGACAAAGCTTCGTCGCATAGAGGACAGATAGGAGGTTCCTTCATAAGCAGATACCTGTGTATAATCAACAGTGGCATTTGAAACAACATATCCTCACGACCAGATATGCGTGACGTGGTTGACCGGTGTAGAGGACATACCCCTTAGTCTATTTTCGCAAATAGCTGACCACTCATCATGACAGGGAGAAAACACCGCTTTCCTCGGCTGTTACACAAGCAATTGTAACACTCAGTTTTCTGGTTGCCGTCTTCTCTGACAAATCCACCAGTTTATTCTCCGCAAGCTAACGTCCAGGAATGCATGCGCACTAAACACTAACACTGGAAGCGTGTAAAATCTAGATGTTACCCTGAATGCGCTGTACGAGGGGATGATAGTAGTAGGACTACAAATCTTCTGAAGTGCATTTAGGGAATCAGTCACTTTAAGGCAGTCGCTCCAATTTCGAGGGCGAACATAGAGAATGGCTCTGTATATGGCATAGGCCTCCCTCTCGATCTTTCTAGATGCGCTACCGGGCAAACCGAAAATTTAGAATTCGGTCCCAGTAACAAAGGGATATGCAGCACCGTTTGCACACTTATTACCATGGATGTATACACAAATAAAGCCGCTGTAACTCTTTATAAATGCTTAAAGGAAAAATAAAGTATACGAATACTAGACATAGGCGTAGCAGATTTCCCGTAAACCATTATCACGACATCTGCGTGAGATATAACACATAAACAAGGTTGGTGTGCCCGCCTCTCTTGAGAAACATGTTAAGAAGGTCCATATTAAACCACCGAACAAGCTCTCGGAAACGAAAACCTGCAGGTCTTGAACTGAGTGTGAGGTTGCGGTAACGATCGTCCATCTCAGTACAGAAAGAAGGGGTAACCGTTGGACGAGCAGTTACACATTTAAAGCCACAGCCATGATTGACCAACAGGACATTAGGCCGACACCGCAGAGGATGTTCTGACGATGTGGCGTGGAGGCTAATAACTGCACTGGTCGGAAAAGCACAAACATCCACACGGATGCCCTGATTATGGACAGTGTAATCGTCTCAGTACAGATGATCGTGCTGGGGAATAAACAATGCATCGATAGTTGTACTTGCACCGGTTCAATGCGCGATAAAGACGGAGCAACCGTGTCCTGTCTGCTTGGTAAGATTTGCCATATAAAATATTCAGAGATTGTTTATATCGCGCTTTCAGCTGTGTTATATGTCGTGGTAGGAAAGTTTCTGATCAAATATCAAGCGAAGAAATTTCGCCTCATCTGTGAATGGAAACAAATTTGGCTCGAGTCCAAGACAGTGTGCCATCGCCTTCTGCGGCGCTAGAAGTTAACGCAGAGTGACTCCTCATTTAGGAAACGAAAATCTTGTTTCGAACTCCCGTCAGATAAATTTCCTAAATACTGCTGAAGATGGCGTTCCACAAACGTCGCCCGCTGAGAAGTACAAAAGATTGTAAATTGTATACAAGTACAAATAAGTAGGATGACATACCTGACGGTACAAATTGCGACATTAAATTAATCGCTATAATAAACAGTGTCACGCTTAGTATCCACTACTTTAGAACACAATTCTCTTGAATAAAACGATTAGGAGAAGCCAACCGACCTTCAAGCGCAAAACGTAATCTCTCAAAACCTCCTGAAGGAAAAACCGTAGGCGTCCGTGAATGTACCAGTTGTGGAGAGAACCTAAGATTTCCACTCGCCAACACGTATCTCAAGCCTTCTCGAGGTCAAAAGTATCCCAAATGTTTGACAGTTCTGAAGAAAGGGTTCAAGATATGCATCATAACGATAAAACGTGGTCAGCCAATGAACGACGTCTTCGAAAACCGCACTGGGTGGTGGTCCGAAGATTGTGGGATATCAGCCAGCACACCTTCAATCTAATGATCTTGCGTTCCATAACCTTGCACAGGCAACTGGTGGACGAAAAGGGACGGTAGCTGGAAGAACAATGACGGCTGCTTCCAGCCTTTAAAATAGGTATAATGTTGGCTTCCCACCACTTTCCTGGAAAAGTGACGTTAACACAGACATGATTTTAAACTTTAAGTAGGAAAGCCTTACTCTCAGGAGAGAATTGCTACAACATTTGGACGTGGATGCCATCGGGATCTGCCGAGGAGGTTCGCGAAGATGAAAGAGAATGGTAAAGTTCCGCCATGTAGAAAAGTCCACTGTAATCTTCAAGGCTTCTGCAACAAGAGAAAAAAACCTTGAGATTCCACCTGAGTCCTAATTGAGAGAATTCAAGCGAATAGTTCTCTGAGCCAGTTACCAAGTTGAAAGCATGGCCTAAAGATTAGCCACGTCAAAATTATCAACAGCAACTTATCAACATCGCCGGTTCTGATTATGATGACTGGGTTTCAAGGGCGCTCAAATACTAGGTTTTTAGCGACCTTTCATAACTAAACGTGGCAAAAAAAAGCTCTAAAATTAGACTAAAAGCCACCATGGGATAACTTACCATGTGAGTCAAAATTGGACATAAAATGCAGTGTAAAACTATAAAAATATAAAACCATTTGGAACAATGGAGCGCAAAAAGGGATAAAAACATGGAAAATTAAGAGTGCAGTAGCATGATACATAACACAAACTAAATCCTGAAAGTGAATCTAATTGTTGATAAATATTTAAAAACCATGTCATCCACACCAGCGTCTTCGCCAAGGACTTCAGCTATGTAGACCGGACGCTGGGCAGTTGTGCGAAGCGCTGCTAGAGCATCACACTCTAACAGCACATGCGATACCGCCAGTACCGCTCCAAATAGCGGTCAGAAGGAACCGAATCAAAGTAGCTATGAGTAAAAAATGCAGTAGCCTATTTGCAACCGAGCCAATATCGCCTCCTCCCAACGAAATTGACGTGAGGAGGTTACCTAATTTATAGGGTGGTTCTTCGGTTCTCTAAACTTGTTAATGCGAAGAAACCAACACTCTGCATACCAGCCCGAATATATTGCTATCCGTACAAATAACCCAAAATCTCCGCTTATTGCACAAGTAACTGTAACACTGAGCTCTATGATTATCAATTTTGCTGCCAAATCAGCCAGTTCATTCCGCGGCAAGCCAACGTGACCAGGAATCCAAACACAGTCTACATTTACGCCAGACACGTGTTAAATGTGGGGCTACCCTGAATATGCTGTACGATAGGATGGTTGGTGTACAGTTGACAAATGCTCTGAAGTGCACAGAGGGGAATCAGTCATTATAAGGTGTCAGCCAGTGACACGGGTTCGATTCCGAGCAACCGCATATGAGATTTGTGCGGCACAGGGTTGGGCTTCCTCCAGGTTCCCTCGCCATCACATTTGAGCGGTGCTACCATCTTAATTGCATGTATCATCAATGTCGTCACCTGCGGTGCCTCAGTAGTAAAAGAGGACGTTAAACATTATAAAAAAGGAGTCATACAGATTTCAACGCCGAACGTAGGCATCGGCCTGGTATTTAGCATGGAGCTCTTCAGAGAAAATGGATTTGCTACTAGTTAAACCGAAGGTATAGGCTTAGGTCACACTAACAAAGGCACATCCAGCACAGTCAGTGCACTTACTTTTATTGGAATGTATAACAAAGCGGCCACTCTTAATTAAAAAAAAATTCTACGCAAAAACAAGTATGAATTCTAGACAAAGACGTGACAGATTTACCATAAGCCCTTTTCCCGAAGTCTACATAGGATGTAGTACGTATCCAAGGTGCATGCACCCTCTCACCCTTACAAAACATACGAGGCATATCAAGATCGTGCTTACAAAGCACTCCCGGAAACGAAATCCGGCAGGCCCCGCACTAAGTATGGGGTTTTTAATGCGACCATCCAATTCTGTATTAAAGGGGTAGTAAACGATGGATGCGCAGGCTAGCTCTTTAGTCCACATCCATAATTGGTGAACACAACATTACTTCGGCCGTTCAGACGTTCTTCTGTCGATTCGCCATAAAGGCTATAAACTGGGTTGATTGCAAAAGTTCCAATAACCACACGGATATTCTGATTATATAGTGTGTCTAATCTCGTCAGCACAGATGATGTGCTAAATAATAAATAAGGCATGCGTAGTCGAATCAATACACGAAAAAGACGCAGCAATAATGCCCGAACCTCTGCCGAAGAATTGCTGCATAGAATCCGTAAAATATTCACAGAACAGACACATCACGCTTTCAGCTGTCCTAAATGTGGTGACCAACAAGGTTTTCGATTCAAGATCAACCCCAGAAATCTCGCCTCATCTGCGAATGCAAGTTAATCTGGCCCGAGTCGAAGAGAAGGCGGCAATCACCATCTACGGTGCCAGAGGTTAACGCAGAATGATTTATTAGATGAGAAAGAAACGCCGTTTTTTCGAGCTCCTCTCATAAAGTTTGTCTAAACACTGCTGGAGACGGAGTTCTAAAAAAGAAGTACGCTGAGAAGTACAAAAAATGGAAAGGTCGTCCACCGGTCATGGGACCGGACACCAGGGGGGCATATTGACATTTAGAACGCTTACAGATCTCTGTGGCAGACCGTTCTCTCGAAAAAAGGAACAGGAAAAAAAAATGAGCCGAACCTCAGTCGGAAATCGCAGTTCGTCATAAGCTGTTGAATGAGCAACGGTAGGCGTCCACGTATATTCCAACTGTGGAAGTAACGTAATATCTCTGCTCGCCAACATATATTATAAGCCTTCCCGAGGTCAAGAAATACCTAACTGTCCGACAGTTCGTAAGAAACCCAGCAATGACCTGCTCTCACATCGATACAAGGTGGTTGGATACTGAACGACATCGTCAAAGACCACACAGGATTTTAGTCAGGAGATAGTGGGATTGGAGCCACCACATCAATCGTCCATTGATCATGCGTTTAGGTGGGGGAAATAGGACGTAACTGGGACGGAAGGTGACGGTCCTTTCAAGGTTTCAAAATACATACAATAGTGGCCTCCCGCCAATGTGCTGGAAAACTAGAGGCAACCCAAACGTGATTATAGGCCTCGAGCAGGAACCTCTTAACTTCAGAAGAGAGATGTTGCATCATTTTGACGTACATTTCTTCTGGACTTGGTGAAGAGTTTCTCGAAGAATAAATGGTATGGTCTAGCTCCGCCATGGTGAAAAGACGATTAGTCCTCAATGATTCCATAACGAAAGTGGAGGTCTTGAGAACCTACCTGAGCCTTGGCACGCAGAAATTCAGGTGAATAATTATCTGAACTAAACACTCAAGCGAAAGCACCGCGTAAGAGTGTTAGCCACGTAAAACGGATCAACTGCAGTGCCTGTCGCTGCTTTTAGACCGCGATTGGTATATGGGTCGAATTTCTGGCCACACGTCTTAACTTAACTCATTCATCAGAAGAAGGTCACCTTTCCTCCAGCGGACAGGAAATTGACAGGGTTGTCCAGAGGACTGCAGAATAGAAAGCTCGGCAGCATAAAGAATTTTCTCTGTAAGGTATTCGAAAACAACGCCCAGCTAGTTGTGCTCGGTGTAGTTAAAGATAGTCAAGCGTGAAAAAAGGTTCCAGTTAGCTCAATCCAAGCGCCATATAAATACACATGCGGAACATGTATCATGTTCTAAGATAATAATAAGATTAGAACAGTGCTCGCTAGAATGTAAATAAGATCTACAGATGGTAAATCTGTTAGATGGCTGCGTAATCCTTGCAGCAACTGACTGGATTTCAGACTGCAAGGAGACGGATTCAGCATAAATGTCATTTCTGATAAGCATCATAGCGCACCCGTGTGCTGGAACACCTTCTTCCGGTTATAATTCACACCGTACAGAAGGGTAGTACCTAAATGAAACATTGCCTTGTGGATGGAGTTTTGTCTATTGTAGACAGACGTCTATAAGTTGAATCTGGTAGAGCAATAGTTCAAACTCTGCTCGATGTGATAGAATGCTGCGAATGTTCCACTTTAGGATAACCGTTGTCTGTGGAATAGGAGACGTTCTAAACAGAAAGACGCCTCGGCATATCAGGCGGTGCTGGTCGCTTAAATTTACTTTTTTAGCAGTTCAATTTACACTATTTTCAGAAGCGTGACGCTGCCGCTTACTTGCTGTCCATCTGGCAGTAAGAGCAGAATGATCCTGCTCCATCTCCTACAGAGCAGAGACAGGTAAGGTTTCAAGGCACTCAAACTTTATGAAATTAACGCCAAAGACAATAAAATAAAAACATAAATTAAATTTCTTACTAAAGGACATGGCAACATGAATATTAAAACCTACTAACATAGGCCGCAAGACAATAAAAGTGGTCCGGAAGATTAAAATACTAAATAAAACTACATTCTATCAAAGCTCTAAAACGTAACTGAAACAATATACGGCCAACCATAGGGCATTTTCGAATAAAACACATTCTACTGCAAGCATGTTGTCCGCCAACATAGACACTATGTCGTGGCAAGGTGGTACAGCAGCGTCCAATTGGAACTGGCTCTCCATGGCGTAAATAACAGTAACTAAAATGACAGTGTCCGATAGGCATGAGGCATTAAATGGCCTCTTCTCGGCGGGTACGCGACAAGAGATTTTCAGGCTTCCGGAAGTAGCTTAATTATGCACAATGTGTTGTCACTAACTCGGGACCATTCAGCCACCCAACGAGAAAGAACAGGCTAAGGTAAACTGCCTTCATTCGCGGGAACGGAAGAACAAAACATCCTGGGATATAGGATGTCTCTCTTGGCAGCAGAATCAGCTGCCTAATTTCCAACTACACAGGTGTGACCAGGCACTCACAGAAACGTCGCTCTGAGACCTGCTTCTGAAATGGACTGAAGACAATTCTGGATTCACTGTACGATAGGGTGGAGTGTATAAAGCGCACAAATTCTTTGGAGGGCACCGAGGGAATCCGTAGAGATATCAAAGAGTGATATCACATGTCGCCGCACATAAAAAAAGATCCCGAAGCAAATTAAACAGTGCAGTGGTAAAAACCGAACACTGAGGCGAAAGAGGAAAATTAAAACTTTGGTCTTCAACCATAAAGGCACACCCAACACCTTGTGCGTTCTTCGACCCGTCAGTATAAATAAAAATGTTGTCCGGATGTTTGACTTCGAATTGCGAAGTGGGGGGGGGGGGACCTAGGTGGATTGGTGTCCCCAAACGAAGCTAAGGAGGGAAAGTAGTTTCTCTTTTTGGAAGTAGAGCAGGCACAGCCATATCCATTTGCGCAAGGAGCTTGCGAAGCCGCACCACTGAAGGCAATAGGGCGAGAAAGCGAGAAGCGTACAAAACATCCAGGGAATCGTCAAAGAAGAATACATGAGCTGGGTGTTGAGGCATGTTGGATAGACGGCATGCATAGCTGCACGGAAGATACTCACGGCGATAACAGCGGTAGTTCTGCCGCTTCCACGCATAATCTATTAACAGGCCCAGCGCAAAATGCGCCAGCTGCTAGCCGTATACCTAGATGATGAGCAGTGTTTAAGTGACAAAGGATAGAGGGTCACGCAGAAAAATTAATGATACACCCATAATCCAATTTGGAGCAGACCAAGGTTCTACATAGTCATAGAAATACGGTCCTATCCGCTCCCCAGGATGTGCCACTTAAAAGACGTAAAATTTCGAGAGAACGTATGCACCGCGCCCTCAAAACCCTATGGGCGGACCAACATAATCTTTGATCGAATATTAATCCGAGGAATCTCATGTAGTAAATTTGTGCTGATGCGGAGGATAGGAGAAGAAATCACCTTCCGGCGCCACAAATTTACACAACCCATCTTTTTGGCAAAGAAGTGGAAGCAATTTACCAGACTTTAGGAAGAGATAGGGTCTACACACTCCTGAAAATGACGCTCAACGAGATAGCTGTGAGTTACAAAGTAAAATCGTCGGCAAAGGGCGACGATGAAATCCCTGGCGGAAATTAGTTATTAAGATGGTTGGTAGCTATAAGGAGATGTGTGACACTAAGTCCTGAATCCCGAGGTACTCCGTTCGGCTGAGTAAAACAATAAGATAAATGTGAACCCGCACGCACCCCAAATACGCGGTCTTTCATGAACGCCCGAATGAATATGGGGAAGCGACCACAGAAACCCCACTTTTGAACTGAATAAAGAATGCCAGTCCTCCAACATGTGTCGCAAGCTTTCTCTAATTCAAAAAATACAGCTACAGGAACCCATTCATATTGCGACTTGAAAGAGACACCAGATGATCCATAGTAAAGCGGTGCCGACGAAAACCACACTGAACATTCAATAGGAGGTCCAGAGATTCAGACCAAACGTAAACTGCCCATTTAACATGCGTTCCACAACCTTGGAAACGCAACGGGTTAGGGAATTTGGGTGAAAGCTGGAAAGTAGTTGGTGATCCTTGTCGGTTTTCAGAATTGGAACAACGGTGGTCTCGGGCCACAGAGTAGGAAACGCACCTTCATGTCAAATACGGTTATAGAGCTTGAGGAAAAAGAGCTTACTATCTGAAAGCAAATTTTGTAGTAGCGACACATATATAACGTCGAGCCCAGGAATTAAAAGCCTAGAAATAGAGAGGGTGTGTTGTGTTGTAGCTCGCTCAAACTAAACGGCCGGTTATAATCCTTATGGTTGCTGGAAAAGAATGATAACTCTTGAGCTTGCTTATATATATATATATATATATATATATATATATATATATATAAACTGCTTCAAAGGGCCTGCCTAAGTTGTTGGTAATAAGGGTCGGCTCCACCAGAATGTCGCCCCTTAACTTACTACGGGTATAAGACACGGCTTTACCTTATCGGCTACGCGCCTATCTATCCCACACAACGGATGAAGGCGAAGCTATATTAAAGATCTCCCATAAAGTTTTTAAGAGGCCTTCTTGTTTTCACGTATAATGTGACGCGCTCTATCCCATAATCGTTTAAGCACTATTAAGTTATTTTCACTTGGGTGACGTTTGAAAACCCAAAGAGCCCTTCTCCGTGCAGGGTTGGCTTTGCCGCATTCCTCGTTTAACCAAGGAACCGCGGTACGCCTGGGATGGGGAGACGAACTAGGAATGAGGCGCTTGGCAGCGGTCACAATAATGCAAGTCAGGTGCTCAACCATGCTATTAATTGTGAGATATTCCCTATCAGAAAAGTGAGCTAAACGAGAATAAAGTGACCAATCAGACTTACCAAACTGCAATGTTGGTACACCAGCGGCTGAAAGAGTAAGATATTCAAAGGTAATAATAACAGGAAAATGATAACTCGAGTGCACATCAGAGACAACATTTCACTCTAAGCGGCGTTTAAGCTGAGCAGAGCAGATATTTAAATCGAGGTGACAAAGGGTGCCAGTAGAGTCTGAAAGAAATGTAGGCCCACCAGTTTTCAGAACATGGATGTTCAGTTGATTTAGCAAAATCAGTGATTATGACTCCCCTCGTACATGCCCTGGGAGATCCCCAAAGGTGGTGAGGTCCATTTAAAATCTCCCACTAGAAGGTGTGATGGAGACAATTGTGAAGCTAAACTCACCAGGTCAGCAATGCCAAATGAAAACGAAGGGGGGACTTAAATATTACAGAGGAATAAACTGAAACCTGGAACAGAAACGCGGACAGCAACAGCTTGCAATTGAGTGATGATTGGTACAGATCGGAAACACATGTCATCTTGAACCAGGACAATGGACCACCGTGCGTAGAACTCTCTTCCGGTTCTACACAAAGAAAATCGGTATGCAGCTTTGCAATGCAAAGGTATATCAAGGGCGAAGTGTTTACTCCTGTAAGCAAAGATATTCGCGTTAAGAAATCCAGTTCAAACCGATGTGTATGTAGACCATGTATATTCCACTGGAGGAGGGCCGTAATAAGGACGGTAGGAAGGCTGGGTTTTAGTATACGCGCACCGGTAAGGTAACGACTCAATGGGTGGCCTGGGGGCTTTGGAGCACTTTTATCTTTTTCTTTTTGGTTGGGCTACGGCTCAGGCCAGTGTGGCTGCCAACAGGAAATGAATCTAGATTGTCATCGCTGGTATGGGTGTCCGTAAAAGCCTTTCGGGTGCGGTTAGGAGAGCGGGAAGGTGTTGTGTGATGACGACTGTACGACTTACGGGTCATGCAATGTGGTATATTGGAATAAGATGTAGATGGCATAAAGGAAGATGGGGGCAACAATGTGGTCTTTGGAGACGAAACGTTATGGGAGGAGCAAACTGTTTCTATACAGTGGACGAGCGGGAAGAACGACCACGGATTTTCTGAACTATAACATTCTATTTCCGCATTGCCATTGGCCAGGAACGGAATATTTGAAGGTGGTGTTTGTGTGAAGATCACAATAACGTTTCCGTGCGGCTTGAAAACTTAGGAGCTCTTTGACTCTTATCTTCTAGATCGTCTTCTCCTCATGGAAACGGGAAGACTCCTTTCAGTTGGATGTGTGCTCCTCTCCACAATTGACACAAGTGGAGCCTTTGGCTCTTAAAGATCCATCGTGTCTTTTTTGCCCACATTGAGTACAAACTCGTGAATTGATCCAGCGTTGTTGTTTACGTTTCAATTTCTGACAATGGTAGCAGTGCATCGGGTTAAGGATATATGGGAGCAGCAGCGCTCACTCATAACCAGACATGAAGAAAGCCGGAATCTCAGTCCATTAAAATGTCAAAAGTACCGTACGGAGCGTGAACGGCTTGCCAACGTGTTTGCCAATTAATCTGTAAGCACCGATAACAGCTTGATCAGCTTCACTATGCCGTCGTTAATCCGTTCAAATTGGCAGTAGTTACTACACTTCGGCTAATAATCAAGGGTTTGTGCTTCTCCACCTTAATATGGTAAGCCCTCAAAAGAGATCCACTCACCAACATTAGCAGTTGGTCAGATGTACCTCAGTTAAAACTGTGTCATCTGTACGTGTGGCTTTGCTGACATTTCCGTAAATTCTGCACAGTTCTTTTTATATATGAAATGAACTGATATCCTTAATTGTCCTTGTCTCGCATAAAAGTCGCATTACGAAACACCGTGGTGTTGAAAAGGGTAAGCGCAGAGGAGTCAAAGTAGTATAGCCCCCCGCCTCCAGAAGGGTCGGCGTCAGCCCGCCATCCAAGGGATATAAGAAAAAGACACTTAAACTTTCCGGTCTGTACCGGCCTGGAACACCCGCTACAGGCCTGATCTCAAGGAGTACTTAGAGAGAGTTATCCTCCGATTTGTAGTAGTAGTAGTAGTAGTAGTAGTAGTAGTAGTAGTAGTAGTAGTAGTAGTAGTAGTAGTAGTAGTAGTAGTAATAGTAATAGTAGTAGTAGTAGTAGTAGTAGTAGTAGTAGTAGCAGTGATAGTGGAGGTAGTAGTAGTAGCAGTAGTAGTAGTGGTAGTAGTGGTGGTAATATTGGTGGTGGTGGTAGTAGTAGTAGTAGTAGTAGTAGTAGTAGTAGTAGTAGTAGTAGTAGTAGTAGTAGTAGTAGTAGAAGTAGTAGTGTTTGCAGTAGTAGTACTAGGAATAGTAGTAGTAGTAGTAGTAGTAGTAGTAGTAGTAGTAGTAGTAGTAGTAGTAGTAGTAGTAGTAGTAGTAGTAGTAGTAGTAGTAGTAGTAGCAGCAGCAGCAGTATTAGTAGCGCTTTAGGGCACTCAACTACAAATGTTATTAGCGCCAGAACAAAACCAAGGAGTTAAAAATCGAGGCACTAGGCCGGCACATCAAAACTTAAAAACAAAATAAAAAAACTGGCTAAAACAGTGTTAGCAGCTGTAATGCGTAAATAAAAACGAATACAGTATTATGTCACCCACATGTGATATAAAAGCTAGTGGAAACCCATAGCACAACGCGGGTCAAATACTAAACACTGTTACAAACATACAAAGGAAATAAAAGGTTAAAAGCAAAGCTAAATTTTCTTAAATAAAATCTACAACAGTCAAAATGTTAAAAACACTATCTACTGCTTCAAGCTGGTGAAACACAGGATAAAACTATATGTGTCGTGAATTTAAAAGCTGCCGCTGATAGAAATTTAAAAATCTGTTCCAACGCTATGGTATGATCCGCCAGGAGCTCCCTGAGAGAGACCAGCAGCTGGAGGGAGGCTCGAATATGCGCTGAACTAAAAAACTCCAACAATATATGACGTGTTTACACAGCGGACAGACGGGAGCCGGTTAACCCTTAAGCAGGTAGCTGTGGGTAAAAAAAGCAATAATCCTAATACGCAAGCGTGCTAAAAATCACCATCTCCCGGAGACACACAAGAGGAGGTCACGCAGTGTAATGGAAGCTCATTTACTACTCTGAGCTTGTTGCCACGTAGCGCTAACCTCTGACATACAGAACTGCTTGGTATATGGCATACAGCTCTGCAGTGTATATGGATGTGCCCCTATGCAAACTAAAAAGGTTCACTACCATTAACAAAGGCACTCCAACACCATTATTATACTTACTGTCATCGGCGTAGATAAAAAGGCGGTCACTGTATACTGGGGTAAAAATGCTAAATAAACAAGAACGTAACTAGATACAGGCATCGGCGGTTTCCTGTATGCCGTCATCCCGAGATCTACATGAGATGCAGCACGTAACAAACGTCGCTGCTACCCGTCCCCCTTGATAAACATGCTAGGCAGATCAATGTCATGTTTCCGAAGCAGTTCTTGGAAATGGAAACCGGCACACCTTGGACTAAGCGATAGGTTCGGATAACATTTATGCGGCTCGGTAGAGAATAAGATGGATTTGAAGGGATTCAATTAGGTCCACCGCCATAATTACCTAGCAGGATATCGCGCCGATATCGCAGACGTGATTCTGCCAATTCGGCGTAGAGTCTAACAACTGGGTTGGGTGGAAAAGCTCCTATAGCCACATGGATGGCCCGATTATGAACAGTGACTAAGCGTCTCATCACAGATGGTCCATGGTCTAACTTGGATTGGATCAGTGCACAATAAAGACACAGCAGTAGTGCAGGAACTGCTCCCCAAAATTTCCTATTTAGTTTCCATAAAATATTAAGATAACGGTCACAACGCGCTTTAAGTGTGCTATATATGGTGGTCAACATAGTTTCCAATCGTGCACCAACCCAGATAACTCACCTCATCTGCGAAGGGAAGTAAATGTGGCCCGAGTTAAAGAGTAGGTGCCATTTGCCTCTTACGGCACCAGATGTTAACGCAGACTGTCTTCTCAGGTGAAAACCGAAAGCCATTTTTGGGGCTTCAGTCATAGGGATGGTCCAAATGCCGCTATATTGGCGTGCCAAAAACGGTGTACGCTAAGAAGTTCAGAAAATGGCAAAGTCGTCCACGAATAAACTTGAGACACCTGAGGCAACATATTACAATATGGAATTAACGGCTATTGCAAACAGCGTCACGCTCAGTACCTAGCCCTTCAGCACTCCGTTCTCTTGAATAAATTAAGTAGAAAAACACGTATCATAGGCCTTCTTGCAGTCAAAAAATATCCCAACTCTGTGACTGCTCTTAAGGAAACCGTCCATGATCTAAGTTGATAGAGAGACAGGGAGGTCCGACGCTGAACTACGCCGTCAACAACTACATTGGCTGTTAGTCATAATATTGTGGGATTCCAGCCACCACACCAATCGTCCATTTATTAGGCGTTCAATCAACTCGTATACGCAAATGTGGAGAAAAGTAGGGCGGTAACTGGAAGGAAGGTGACAGTCCTTTCCAGGTTTCATAATTAAAATGACGATGTCCTCCGCCACTTAACTGGAAAAGTGGCATCAATCCAAACACGATTATAGAACTCGAGTAGGAAAGCCTTGCCTTCAGGAGAGATATGTTGCAGCATTTGGACGCGGATGCCATCTGGCCCTGGCGCAGAGTTTTGCGAAGATGAGAGCGTATTGTCCAGCTCCGCCATGGTGAAAAGGCGATTTTAGTCTCTAAGAATTCCAGAACGGAAAGCACACCCTTGAGTTTCGCCCTGAGCGTTAACTAGAAGAAACATGGGCGAATAATTATATGACCTATATTCTTGAGCAAAAGCACTGCCAAGAGTGTTACCAGTTCAAACGTATTAACCACAGCGCCCGCCGCTGTATTTAGACCGACGATCGGCATAGGGGCCGTTTTTCCGGCTACAGGCCTTAACATATCCCAAACGTCAGATGAAAATATGTCGGTTAAAAAAGGTGACTAACTTGTCCACGAGGTCTTCTTGCTATCCTTAACAATTTTTCTTGAATACGCATGATGCATTTTATATTGAATGAGATTATCCAGAGTAGGGTGATGTTGGAAAGCTCTGAGAGCTCGTCTGTTAGCACGAATGGTATACCGACAATCATTTGTCCAACCAGAGACAGGAAAGCGACGGGGATGTCAAGTCGGCCACGGAACAGAAAGCTCAGAAACAGAAATATTTGTCTCGGTGTGATGTTGGACTAAAAGCTCCACCGACTTGTGTTTGTTGAAGTGAAAAAGGCCAAGCTGAAATATAGGGTCCAGTTGGCGCTACCTAGGTAAACTGATGGAACATACATCATGTGCTGAGACACAAATAAGAATAGGAAAGTGGTCACTAGAATGTGAATGTAACTAGAATGTAAGTCAGATATGATATTCCATTGCACGCAAACTTCTAACTGTGGAGAACAATCGGCTATATCCTGTTGAGAAAAACAATTGAAGGCATTATATAGAAATGTAGGCTGTTCAGCGTTTAGGAGAGATAGATTAATATAATCCAAGAAATTGGTAATCAATTTACCTCCCGCACAAACCCATGGGGAGCCCCAAAGTCGGTGGTGGGCATTCATGTCTCCTACCATCAGAATAGGTGTTGGTAGCTGGGAGACTATGTCTTCTAAATCAGTGTGTAAGAGGCCATTAGATGGAGGAACATATATTATAAGTGCTGAAGCTAATGGAGGTTAGCTTAATCCTTACAACAATGGAATGTATGTCACAATGGACGGGTACAGAGTCAGAAGATGTCACTGCTGACAAGAATCATAGTGTCCCCATGTGCAAGAACTCCAGCCTCTGATGTTGCACCATACCGGACAGAAGAGTACTGCCTGATGGTAAATTTGGCTTGGGAACGGAGCTTGACCTCTTGCAAGCATCAGACCAAAGGCTGATGCTGTTGAAGCAACAAGTCAATTTCTGGTAGACGTGATCTAATTCCGCGTGTGTTCATCTGTATGTTAGCCATGGTCTATGTTATGGGATCAGATTTAAATGCAAAGGCGTTTCTACATATTTGGCTGTGCTGGTCTGTTTAGTTTATTCTTCTTTGCCGTTGAACTAGCACTTGTTTCAGGTTCACGATTTTGCCGTTTACGTACTGGCCATCTGGCTGTGAGGGTACAATCCTCCTGGTCCAATTCCTCCAGTGGGGGAGGTCCCCTTTCCAATACCGATTTTTGTTCGAGTACCTCGAATCGATTAGAGTTGCTGATCGGCGAAGATGGTATTCGCCGACCAGCTCTCTCCCCACAAGATTCCTCGTAGAGAAGAAAGTGCACTTTCCCTTCCCTTAGATGTTTTGGGACGCGACTTAACATTCTCTTTGAAGAAGTCAGTCCGGACATATCTGGTCCTAAGGGCTCTTGCTGGTGCTGAATTCTCAACGGTTACGTCTGACTGCTCGAGGTCGAAGGTCTAGATGATACTTTTTCAGAAATGGGCCTCACAATGGTGGCAGAGGCACATGGTGACGCCGACGTAGGCGTGGATGCTCTGGTCCTGTTTAGAGGTATGGCTATGAGAGTTTTATCTGCAATTGTGGCCCCGTTTATATCGTAGGTCTGGGTTGCGATTTCCCGCTTAGGTACTGGCTTAGCTGCAACCGAGCTGCAGATATCAGACCGCAAAACGAAGGGTTGGCGGATTTGCAAGAGCTTCCGGGCTTCCGAGAAGGACACCTTCCCACTCAGATCTCCTGGATCGCTCTCTCCTCTTCAAAATGGCGACATTCGCGGGAATTAGATATTTGCTCACCGACGCAGTTAACACTGCATGGAGTCGATGATCAACATCCATCGTTCGTGACACCTTGGTACCTCATGGCTTTGTACCCGCCTTAATACCTTGAGAAGGATATACCCGATCAAAGTTAAGGAACAGGGTACGTGTAGGTACAAATCCACCATAACTCTCCGCTGAACCCTATACGCAGAGGTAACGCCGTATGCTGCAAGGTCGTTGAAATCTGCTCATTCGACAAACCGTCCAAAGCACGGGTGGTGAAAGCCCCACGCTAGGCGTTCAAGATCTTGTGCTTTTGGACCTTTAGAGTGTAACTGCCTAAAAGACTTGCGCGCAATTATTTCGCTGCCTGGGATGCCGATACAACTTCAACCAGGAGCGTGCCATTACGGGATCGCGTACACGACTCCACTGGGCCAGCTATCTTATCAGGACATTTTGGACTGGTGAGTGTGCTAAACGATGTTAATTTCTTTCCTTCTCCCGTTCTATGTATTACCAAGTAGCGAGAACCACTGGACTTGACCGCTTCTTTTCTGCATAGTAAACTTGATTATTCTTAGTTTTGGAGTGCATGAAAAATGGCCATAATTCATCCCCTAGTGCTCCCCATACACCACGGAGACCAACGAAGGGTCCGCCTGCTGAGGATATAGCAGGATTGCCGTCCCATTATTGGCCGCGCCGTGGCCGAGTGGTTAGACCGATCGCTTCTCAGCTAGACAGTCCGGTTTCGGTCCCAAGCGACCACATTCGAGATTTGTGATGGACAAAGCGGCGCTGGGTGGATTTTCTCCAGGTTCTCCGGTTTCCGCCTCCATCGCATTCCACCGGTGCTCCATTTTCATTCCAAGTATCACCAGTGCCACCACCTGCGTTGCCAAAAGTAGTAAAAGCTGGCGGTAAACCATATCCCCCACAAAACGTCATCTCAGTCACCCTGGTGTTCGGTATAGTACCTAGTCCGAGCCTATTAACTACGGGTGTATTAATCCGTAGCCTCCCGATTAGGCGAAGCAGAAGCCAATATGGTGTATTAGGTTGAGCACCCTCCGCAGTTACTCCCGAGTCATATGCCCAAGCTCAGATACGCAACCGTCAACCGACCAGGATATCCCTCTTCACCGTAAAGGGTCTCCACGCACGGCCAAAGGTGGATAGGTATACTGACGCCCTCACCAATTAGAGGTTGCCCACACAAGTGAGTCAAGGTTGTCTGGGGACCAGGTTGGTCAAATCGCAAGGTACTAAGGTAGTAGGTAGCTTGATGTGTGGGGGCTCCGACTATCACTACTGGCCGGTATGCGCCATTTCCACTGAAGGTGTGCCCGACTTTATACCCATACCATTTGAATAACCGCCAGTGGGCCCCCCACTATAGGCCAGGCTGCCTCAACGGTGTCAGCGTGAATTCAGGGGACGTTTGGTTGATTACATGGGGCCCCAGAGAGCGGTATCACGTCGGGTTCCTCCGATTCATCCAGTCACTAATGGCCTCCGAGATGCTCGCGAGGACTCGGCCCCTCGGGAGCTACGTGAGTGTGCATGACATCGGAACGGCTCTGCACCTAGCATCGCACAAAAGTGGTAGTGAGGAGGGTCTACTCAACCTTCACATTTCAAACCTTCGGTGAGCAAACATATTGAAAACTGCGTTAAAAGCGTGAGATAAGGACCATGGAGCCAGAAAAAATCCCCTTTGGTGAGAAAGGAGTTCATAATGCTAAACACTTTAAACCCCAGAACATCATAAACCTAAAAGAGAAAGAGCTTATCCTCATGGGGAATGTAACGATGTAAAATGAAGTAAAGTACAACATGTCCCTGACAGATGGGAATGAGTGGATGAAAAGAAGGTGACTGGCTCGGGCACCTCGGGTACACCAAAACCGCACTCATATAATGTGAGCCCCTGGGAGATCTTCACAGAGGATAACCCCTTACAATAGAAAATTTCGTTTCAAGGAGCTCGAACCGATTTAAGATACTAATCGGCGAAGATGGACGTCGCCGATTGGAGCTCCTCCCAAAAGATTCCAATGAAGAGGATCGACGTGGACTTTTACTACTCTTGGACAGGCGTGACACGTTCTTTAAGGAAGTCGGTTCTAACATAGCTGTTCTTGATATGTTTTTTAGGTACAGAATACCCTACGCTTTTCCCGTCTTTTTGCTAGAGGTCGACGGTTGGGGAAACAATTGTGCTGGAATATAATTTGCATTGCCGAATTTGTCACATGTTGATTCCGACGTAGGCGTAGCTACTGAGATCATCGGTAGTAGTCTGACAAAGATAATTCTTTTTCTGCAATTGTGGCAACGTTCATATCACAGGTTTGTGTTTCGATTTAACGCCGTAGCTGGTTTGATTGCAACCAAGCTACAAGTACCGGACCGCGAGACACAGGGTTTTTGATACTCAGGAGTTTAAGGGCTTCCAAGAATGACACCTTCTCGTACGCACGATCCTCCTAGATTGCTCTCTTCTCTGAAAAACGCTGGCAATTTCGGAAACTAGATGGGTGTTTGCCGCTGCAGCTCACACAAGATGAAAGGGTAGTACAGTCCCCAACGTGCCAAGTGTCTCCACAGATAGCTCATGTAGATCGACCAGTACAAAATTAATTGGTATGCTCAAACTGCTCGCACTTTTAACGGTGAAGCTGTTCCGGAACATGAAGCCTAGCCTCGATAGCTTCGTACCCTACCTTAATGCTTTGAGTGAGATCTACGCGATCGAAGATAAGGAACAGGGTACGGTAGGCCGGAATTTACCATTTACTTTCCGCAGAACCCCATATATCGATATTACTCCTATTTCTGCCAGAATATCTTGAAGCTCCTCCTTGCTCAACCTGTCTAATTCGCGGGTGATAATAGCGCCACGTGAGGCGCTCAAAGTTTTGTGCTTTTCAATCTTAACCGGGTAGCTGCCTAACAGTTTTGGTCTAGGTAGTTTCTCTGCTTGGGATAGTGAAGTGCCTCAAAACGGGGAGTAAAATATCGGGGTCTAACACAAAGTTTAACCGGTTCAGTAATTTTATCTAAGCCCCTATGGATTACGAAAGGGCTATCCGACGTAAATGATCTTCCTTCCACTATTCTGGATGCAACTAAGTAGCGAGACTCTTTGGATTATTTATTTGCTAATTTAACTTTGGTTCTTTTTTCTTTGCGTAAAAATATGGTATAAATTTATCCTCCAGTGCTACCCATTCACAATGGAGCCCAACGAGTGTCACACCACTGGGGTGACAGGGATTGGGGAGATATAGCAGGCTCGACGTTCCGCACACCCTTGAGTGCGGTATAGCACCTAGTCCTGGCCGATAGATTAGGGTTGGACTAGTCCATAGTCCTCCGTTTTGCGAAGCAGAAGCCAAAGCGGTGAATGAGGTTGCGCACCCTCTCCAGTGACTGAAAAAGCATAAGCCCAGGCTCAGATACGCAACCCTCCACCAATCAGGATATCCCTTTCAACCGACATGGGCCTCCACGTACGGCCTACCCGTGGCTGAGCTTTTTGATGGACTGACTCCCTTACCACTCTTGATAAAGCTTCTCCAGAGTTCCATTTCCGGTATTGAGGACATGCTTCAATGTGTGACATAAACCAACTTGGGTCATCTGGAGCAATGGAGATGGAAGAAGCAGCTAAACTCTGGCAAAGACCTGAAAAGTTTGGCCTACGCTACACTACCATGCTATCTGATGGATGGCGACACAAAATCTCATTCCAGAGTTATTGAGGTGCCACTATATGGCCCAAATGTCAAACTTGAGAAGAAATGGTGAATTAATCATGTTCGAAAAAGGCTTAACACAAGATTTCGTAACCTCGGGACCAGATTGAATGCAGAGGGTGTTCGACTGGCTGGCAAGGGACATGATACCCTGAAAGATACTACATTACAAAACTTCAGCGGTACTATGACCAGGTCATTTGTCAAAATATTGGTGAAATGCATGGAATAAAGACTGCAATATATGTTATTTTATACCGTACATGCCAACTGATGAAAAGCCCCAGCACATTAAATGTCCTGGTGGTGCTGAGTGCTAGTGCTTTTATCAGAGATCCTTCGCAGAAGGGAGAAAACCATCATAACATGGAAATGTAGGGACACCTCTCAGGCAAGAATATTTAGCTAAAATAATACCAGTTTACCAAAGACTAGCTTCTGATCATCCCTTGATTAGATGTCAATTAGGAAAAACTCAAAATTCTAATGAAGTATTACATTCCATGATGTGGCAGGAGTCTCTCAAGACAATTTTTGTATCAGAGGGTCGAGTGGAACATAATATAGGTCAAGCTATATGTGATTTTAATGTTGGCTGCAAGAAAACCTTGGAGATCACTCAAAAGTTAGCAGGAATGTCTCCTGAACATCAGTGAAAAAGGGGAATAAAATATACTAACCTTCAGCGGAATATAACATTTAAAAAAACACGTTAGGCTACAAAACCACCCATAATGAAGGGCTAGAGGCTGCTAAGATAAAATAGAGTGCAACTTCCAAGCTGGAGGTTTCCAAGTTACAGAAATTCAATATTTTTAAAGTAAACTACATGCTAAACTTTAAACTCATTTTTCTCGGAAACAGTTCTTTTTGTGATTTTCTCATATCCAAATTCTATCTTCTTTCACAATAATCTATCTAGAGAACTACAACTTTTTCCCAATGTACCTTAGAATATTGGGAGTAAAATAAAGCATCAGAATTTTTATACTAGTCATAGCTTTTTTTTTTTTTTTTTTTAAAAAAAAGAATTAATATTATAATGCGTTGTTTTAAGGCATTTTTACACTTCGCTGTATTATTTTTTTGAAGAGAAACTATTTAAATTATGAAGATTTCCATTCATTAATTTATTACAAATGTAACAAGAGATGTTATTTGAAAAAATTACACCTCTAGTTCAAAATCTGTAGGAGGAGATAGACCTTGATTACACCCAATAACATTGATTAAATTAATTAAACTATCAAGAATATAATTAGATATTGGAATGAAATTTTCTATACACATTTCTTGTGTTAGTGACGCCAGTGCAAAAATTAAGTTTCTAACTTCAATACTTTAGAAAATCATTTTTATCACTTCGGTGTGCACTTAAAGTCAGGTATGTCCTCTATATTATGTCTTCTCACGTAATTGTAAAAAGCTTTCCAACCATTATTTTCCCCGTAAAGGATTTATTCTAAGAGCCCTTCCTGTGCTTGGAACTTTTAATCTCGTAATTGCTTTGTTAGTTCTTTAAATTTATTAAAATGCCATTCTGATTTCCTTCTTTTGTGATGCGCGTGTCTAGTCTTCCTTTTAAGTGAACTAAAACGTTTTGTATAACATTCTGGATCGGCGTTACTTTTCAAAAATGTAAAGGTACATATTTAATTATTGCTTCCGAGGTAAGTGTTCTGAAAATAGCCCTGGCTCCATTTATACTAGTGGCAGATTGTATAAATTCCCCATATTGTTGGTAGACAGGTTTGTGTAGCAGCCCTGTCAGCTCTCTGGAATTTCCTGCAAATAGGTGATTGCTCTATTTAAACCGGTTTGTGCGTCCCTTCCAGTTTACTTCTTAATTGCACACAATGATGGTCACTGATACCTGGTAAAACCTCGCATGCAGAAAACAATAGCTCAGGTCTGCATAAGAATACATCCAGTATAGCTGATTTTCGCGTGCCTGCTTTAACGACTTACGACATCCCCTACTCCCAAACCAGACATTTCACTAGATTTTGAGCTTCGCCTTCTATTAGCTGACCGTTCCAGTTTACATTTGAAAGATTTCAATGCCCGGCTACATTTTTCCCCCTTTTGGTAGAGGTTTTCTCTCTTGATTTACACAGTGTTCTATAATCAGTTTCTCCAGGTGGTCGGTAGCAAGCTACTATTGTTATATTATTAATCCCTTCATTTTTCTGAAAATAGTTTCATTTTCCATATTTTCCGTATCCTCTTCTACATACAAGTTTATGTCTGTCTTAGAGCAAATAAAAATTCCCCCTACTCTTCCGTCCCTGTCCCTACTGAACATACTGTAATCTGATTTGAAAAGTTCTGCTTCGTTTATTGCACAGTATTTAGTCATGACTCAGTACCTATAATCACATTCGAATTGCATACTTGAATTAAATTCCAAAATTCTACAATTTTGTTCATAATACTACGTATGTTTTGTGCTTTTCAACCTTAACCAGGTAGCTGCCTAACATAGTTGCTTTGAATAGGTTAGCTGCCTTGAAAGCTGAAATTGCCTCAACCAGGAGTGTAGCGTTGCGTGTTATAATGCAACATTGGACTTCACTAGTGACTTTACCTAAACATATTTGGATTGCGAAAGGGTTAACCGACTTAAATTTTCTTCTTTCCTCTGTTCTCTAAATCAATAAGTATCGAGGACCACTAAACCACTTCTTTTCCTTACGCATTATTACTATTGTTGTTGTTGTCTTCTTCGGTGGTGGTGGTTATTTTTTACAAAAGAAAAAGCTTACAGCACCATTCCCCAGTGTTCGCCACATACCATGAAGCCCAAAAAGGCTACACAGGGGATATAAAGGACTGGCTGTTTCACTCACCCTGGAGACCGGTATAGTATCTAGTACTGGCCAATTGATTAGGGTGGGTTAGTCCCATAGCTTCCCGTTAGGAGAAGTAGAATCCAAAGGAAAAGGCTGTTTTAAGTTACGCACCCTCCCTGTTCACTGATTACAAAGAAGACCCAGCTTAGATACGTAATCATGAACCAACTAAGAATTTCCCTGTCCACCAACACGGGCCTCCATTTACTGCCTAAAAGGCCGCGCCGTGGCCGAGTGGTCAGACCATTCGCCTCTCACCTAGACGGCCCGGGTTCGATCCCAAGCGACCGTATATGAGATTTGTGGTGCACAAAGCGGCGCAGGGCCGGGTTTTCTCCGGGTTCTCCGGTTTCCCCCGCCAACACATTCCACCGCAGCTTCATTTTCATGTATCATCAGTGTCATCGCCTGCGGTGCCAGAGCAGTAAAAGCGGGCGTTAAACACTAAGACTTAAAGACTGCCTACATGTGGGTGGGCGTTTCTACTAACTTCCTCTCACCACCTGGAGAAACCCACACCAAGGTAGCCAGGGTTGGCTCGGGACCACGGTTTGTCTAACCTGTTACTACCGTAATATCCCCGGGGGGGGACTGATATGGGAGATAGGCCGATGCCATTGTGGGACTTTGGAATATCAGTGTTATGCATTGTGTGTGTGTATGTGTGTGATTCTACAGGACTGCGTACGTAAAGCAGGATATTCATGCTGACATTTGGATGTAAACCATTTAGTTCACCGTTTGCTCTGACCTTAACAATATACTTATGTCACGTGGGGCTTTGGTCCAATACCATACCTAAGTAGGCCACTCCTGACACCCAAACCTTCGCCTTGGAACTAAGCGTTTAGAGAGATTTTTTGCCTTTCCGGAGGATTAATCTTTAGGTGAATACTATTGTTTGCGTCTGCCTCACATTTACTTTAATTCCCCATTTTTATGAACGACGCTTACAGTATGTTTAATGGTTTTGCAGGAGTAAATACAAAATTCGCTGCTAAGTGGAATGTGTCACTATGACAGTGCCATCTGTGTATATGTATTTGTTCGATCTTATGCATAAGTTAAATAGTGTAGGCCCCACGACACTCCCTGTTGAAAACGTCCGTCTTAGGAATAATCCGTTATTAGGCAATGGCAGAGTCTGGGAATTGATATTGTTTAAGTTTCCTTATGTGCCCTGCGTGTCTTACTTTGTCAAAAGCGCGCTCAATGTCTAAATATAGGGCACCAGTTGATTTCTTCGTATTGAATTCCCTGATGATTTGTGTTGTTATTCTAAGCAAATGTAGGGATGTAGGTTAAACGCCCTAAATCCGAAGTGTTAAGTTTTGAGATAATCTATTCTAGTACCTTACTTATAGTGTTCAACAGGCTAATTGGCCTGTAATTGAGGAATAGTGCTAGATCATTATTGGTCATAGGAAATAAAAGTATTTTTACTTCTTTTCCAGATAGGAAATCTTTTCGAGAGGTCAGGCAACGACGGGGAATACTCTGTCAAGTGTTAGGGTGCCATACCGTGATAATACCCAATAACAACCCTTCCACCGTTGAGAATATAGGTGTGGAATTGCAGCAGTGCCCATTGTCTACCTGCGGATTCAAGGAGTAGATTGTAACGGCTGGCCATATTGGCACTTGGCGGGCGTATGTACAGAACCAGGACATAAACATGACGAAAACCCTGATTATGCTCTTGGTAATAGAAGTTGTGGAAAGATAGGAAACTTAAGATGCTTGTGTCTGGATTGAGACACAGTCGTGTTCTGTGGTATTCCTTTTGCCCTATAACAGAAGACATAGTCATTGTTGTATATATTACGTAGTAATGCTAATGTTTATAATTTTTATGGAATGTTGCTGAAAATGTCCTGAGCAAAAGGATGAAGCCATTAATATGATTAATAAATTAATTAATAATTAGCTACAATATAAGATGTCCTTCCCTTGTAGACGTGGCGTCGCTTTACTCTCTGTGCTTCCTGTTCAGATTAATGAGCGTTATTTTTATATTGTTGGTTGTAATAGAAAATGTTTCTATACTACATAAATTTAATTTTGAAGGTACTTCTTATTGCAGTTTGGTTAGGCGCCTAAGCTCTGTCAATATCTCAACCTACAAGGGCATTCCATTGGTCATTTCCTACTCCTTATCAATTTGTGTCCCTCCCCCCGAGGCCGATTGGACTAAGAAATGAAGGATCTTGATGGCTATCAAATTTCACTTACTGCGAACATAGTCATGGGCAATTCTTGTATCGGATTTTTTTTTTATGAATCTAGTTATTCTTGAATATGTGTTTCAGGTTCTCGTTCTATCACACAGGGAGAATGGTCTTTTGTATTCATTTTCGCCAGTTTCGTATTCGCCTACTTCTCGAATTAGGTAATTTCTGTTGATCTATTTGCGTTTGTATAGATTAGACATTTAATGAATTGTTCAATTGAATGAAACATTAGTTCCTCACGTAGGAGATAGGACAATGCCAAGGGGGCATTTTGCCAGTTATTTGTATTGTTCTGTTCTAGAGTGTCTGTAGCTTATCTATGTGCACGTTTGCAGCATGACGCCATACGGGGGTGTGTATATACTGATTGATCTTAGTAGTTTTTGTGGAGAATACGTCCCGTATTAATTTTAGTTGGCTATTAATATTTATAATAGGTATAGCCTCTTTAGTTGACCTTTGCTTTGACTCTGACCTTAGCTAAATGCTTATTCCTGGTGAAGCCTTGGATCATGACCTGACCTAAAAAGGTCACCTGGTTTCTCCTCCCACTCGCTTCTCCTTAGTAACCGAAGCGAAGCCTGAAGAGCATTTTGCTCTTACGGTGGAGTGTTTTTTAGTAAAGACTATTGCATGGCCGCGCCGTGGACGAGTTGGTTGACCACTCGCCTCTCACTAATGGCGGCCCGGTTTCGATCCCAAGCGAAAGCATGTTGCATTTGTGGTGGACAAAGCGGCGTAGGGGCTCTCCAATTTCCGCCACCATCACATTCCATCGGCGTTCTGTCTTCATTGCATATATCATCCGTGTCATCGCCTGCAGTTGCCATATAGTAAAAGCGGGCGTTAACACTTTAAAACATAAAAGAATATTGCTTGCGGCATTCTCGCATTTATCTTACTTCTCCAGTTTGTCAACCACGGTTCCAGTGTAATGACTGCATTTTTCAGACGTTAATGCAAAATCAGAATGGATTAAGTCACTGTCGCAGTATCGTCTGCGTATATGTATTTGTTATCTTACCAGCTCCGGCATATCATTTATGTATAAGTTAAATTACTGTAAGCTCCACGAGACTTCTGTGTGCGACTGCGGCCTTTATTTGTATGGTGCTTGAATCTGCCGAGGTGCGAAAACATCGATCGCAGAGGTAGTCCCTAATTAGGGAAATTGCTGTGCCTGGGAATTGATATTGTTTGCGCTTTCTGAGGAGCCCTGCGTATCATACTTCGTCAAAAGCGCGCTTAATGTATAAATAGTCTGTTGCTTTTTTCGTACTTAATCCAATAGTAAATTGTCCCGTCATTCTAAGACATTTTACGGTGGCAGAGTGTTGTGCTTCAAACCCGAAATGTTCGAGTATTCGTGTGTTTTGGTTCTTTATGTGTGAGTTTATAACTCTATAATCACTCATTGTAATACTTTACGCATAGTGTTCACTAGCTTAATTTTGCTCAGAGGTCTCTCTATCAGGCTTAAGGTTCTTTTATGTGACGTAAATCTACGACACGGGACCCATGACTTTATTGCCCTTCTAAGGGAAGCCATGCTAAGGACTTTTACGCCCGAAAAAATCCATTGTCTTCCGCCGGGTATGAACGCGCGACCCTGGGTAAATGGGGTTAGCATGGTAACCACTACACAACGGAGCGGGAAGAGGAACCCTTGAAATTCAACCTGAGCCTTAACTGGAAGAAACTCAAGCGAACAATTATCTGAGCTATTCACTTGAGCAAAAACATGCCAAAAGAGTTAGCCTTGTCAAACGTATCAACTACAGCGCCTACCGTTGTTTTTAGACCGGCGATTGGCATATGGGCTTTTTTCTGTCTACACGACTTAACTTATCCCATACGATAGAGGAAAGTGTGTGGTGATTAAAAGAGGCGACAAATTTGTTCCATGATGACCTCTTGCCAACCTGAATAATTTGTCTGGATTCGGCACGCAGGTTTTAATATAGAATCAGATTATCCAGAGTAGCGCGACGGTGGAAAACTCTAAGTGCATGTCTAAGAGTATGAATGGCATTCCGGCATTGTTGTCCACCATGGGACAGGACAGCGACGGGAATTTTTAGTAGACCGCAGAATCGAAAGTTCAGCAGCAGAAATAGTTGTCTTGGTGAGGTTTTGGACTAAGAGGTCTACAGAGTCATACATGATGTAGTGAAAAACGGCCAAGCTGGAAAAAGGATTCAGTTGGCCCGTTCTAAGCGCCACCTAGGTAAACGGGTGGAACATACATCCTGTGCCAACAGAAAATAAGAATAGGAAAGTGGTCACTAGAATGCAAGTCAGAGATTATGTACCATTGTAAGGAAACTTCCAGCTCTGGAGAACAAACTGCTATATCAATTTTAGAAAAACTATTGAAGGCGTCAGAAAGAAATGTAGACTCTCCGGTGTTCAGGAGAGATAGATTAATGCAAACAAAAAAGTTGGCGATCAATTGACTCCTCGCACAAGACTAAGGGGAGGCCAAAGCGGGTAGTGGGTATTCACGTCCCCTACCAACAGAAGAGGTGTCGGAAACTCGTAGACGAGGTATTCTAAATCAATGCGCGAGAGGTCAGCAGATGGAGGAATATATATACTGCAAATGGTGAAACTAATAGGGGGTAGCGTAATCCTTAGAGCAATGGACTTATATCAGATTGAATGGGTTCAAATTCAGTGAAGATTTCAGCTCTGACAAAATATCATCCCTTTGTGCAGGAACTCCGTCCGCTGGTGATACATCACACTGCCAAAAGAGTACTGCCTGATGGTAAGGTTGTTTTGGGGACGGAGTTTGGTCTTTTGCAAATATACGACCCAGGGTAGATGCTGGTGGAGACACACATCAAGCTCTGGTCGGCGTAATCTAATTCCGCGTAGGTTCCACTGAAGGTTAGCCATGTCCATTGGTATGGAATAAGATTTAAATGGAAAGGCGGGCGTTTCTGCAGATTCGGATATACCGGTCGGCTTAGTTTATTTTTCTTGGCCGTCGGACTTAACACTTTTTTCAAGAGCAGGATGCTGCCGCTCTCGCACTGGCCATCTGGCAGTGAGGGCAGAAAAATAAAAATGTAAATGGCGTGTTATTTATGGACGCTCTTTAACTGCTGTTCTCAGCATCCCAATCTATACTGGGCGTGAAAGACCGCTTAATTTTGCTCAGATGCACTACTGCTCTGTGCGGTTTGATTTAGCAACGGAAGAAGGTGTTCCAGTACACGGACACACTATGATACTCATCAGAAGTGACATTTGTGCTGATGCTGCCCTCTTACAATTTGACCTCCATCAGTCGCTGTAAGGATTACGCTGCCAGATGTACCATTTGTAGTATTTATCTGCTTCCCTCTAATGACCTCTCGCGCACCGAGTTAGACCTCATTTCCCAGGAACCAACATCGTTTCTGTTGGTGGGAGACGTGAATGCCTACCATCCACGTTGGGCCTCACCTTGGGCTTGCGCGGAGGTAACGGACTCGAGTACTCGCCGATTTCTTTGACACTAATAATCTCTCTCTCTCTCTCTCTCTCTCTCTCTCTCGCTCTCTCCCTCTGGAATACCGGAGAGCCTACATTTCTTTCTAACGCCTTCAATGGTATTTCACACCTGGATATAGTGGTTTGTTCTCCACAGTTGGCAGTTTCCTTACAATGGAATGTTATCTCTGTTGTGCATTCTAGCAATGAATTTCCAGGTTTTATTAGTCTCGTAGCCCAAGATATACGCTCTGCGCGTTTACCTAGATGGCGCTTTGACAGGGCAAACTAAAACCTTGATTCCAGCCTGGCCGTTTTTAACTACAACGAGCAATACTCTGTGACCTTCTTAGTCAAACACCTCACAGACACTACCATTTCTGCTGCCATGCTTTCTATTCTGTGATCAATTGGAAAGCCCCGTCGTGTTCCTATCCCATAGTGGACAGCTGACTGCCGGAATGCTATTCGTGCACGCAGACGTGATCTCAAGGTCCAACGTCGTCCTACACTAGATAATGTAATTCAATACAAAAAACTGCGTGCCAAATATAGGCAAATTATTAAGGATTACTAAAAGACATCTTGGAGAAATTTGTAGCATGTTTTAACCGACATACACCGGCCTGTGTTGAATGGGATAAGTTACGGCCTGTGGTCGGAAAAACTACCCAAATGCCAATCGCAGATCAAAAACAGCTATAGGTGCTCTAGTCGATTTTTTGGACGTGGCTAACACTCCTATCAATGCTTTCGCTCAAGTGTCTATCTCGGATACTCGCCTGAGTTCCTTCCTGTCAAGGCTCAGGTGGAATCTCAAGACCCTTTCGTTCTGGTAACTGGGAAGGCTACAATTGCCTTTTCAACACGGCGGAGCTAGACCGTACACTTTCTCCCTCGCCAAACTCTGCACCCGATCAAGATGTGGTCCACGTCGAAATGTTGTAACATCTCTCTCATGAGAGTAATACTTTCCTACTCCAAGTCGAAATCATATCTGGGTTGAGGCCAGTTGTCCAAGTAAGCCACGATCATTCTAGTTTTGACACCTGCAAAGGACCGTCACCTTCCTTCCAGCTATGGCCCTATATCCCTCAACAGGTATGTCTGCAAATTGATGGAACGCATGATAAATGGGCGGTTGATGTGGTTTGAAACTCACAAATGTTTCACCAACACCCAGTGCGGTTTTCGCCGACGTCGCTCAGCAGTTGACAATCTTATATCGTTGTCGACGCAGTTCATGGACGGATTTCTTAGGTACTGTCAAACAGTTGGAATATTCTTTGACCTAGAGAAGGCTTATGATACGTGTTATCGAGCAGGGATCTTATGTTCTCTCCTCAGCTGGGATCTAAATGGACGCATACCGCGTTAACTCAGGAGTGAGGTTCGGCTCGGTTTTTTCTAAACTTTTCATTCCAGAGAACGGTGTTTAACATGGTTCGGTTCTGAGAGGGACGCTGTATGCTACAGCGATGAACTCTATATCTCAATGCCTTCTCCCAGCTGTCTCGTCCTGATTATTCATAGACGACTTTAACATCTTTTGCACATCTCAGTGTACGCCGTTTTTGGAACACCGTCTCCAGCGGTGTTTAGACAATTTCTATGATTGGATTTTCAAAAACGGCTTTCGTTTCTCAAATGAGAAGACAGTCTGAGTTAACTTCGGGTGCCGTAGTTGGAGAATGGCACCCATTCCTCACCTTGGTTCAGATTTACTTCCCTTCGCCGATCAGGCGAGATTCTTGGGGGTTGGTATTCGATCGGAAACTTTGTTGCCCACCACATATAACACAGCTTAAAGCGCAGTTCAACCGTTCTTTGAATATTTTACAGATACTAAGTGACAAACCTTTGGGAGCAGATCGAACAGTGCTGCTCGGTCTATATTGTGTGCTGATTCGATCCAAGTTAGACCATGGTTGCATTGTCTATTCCTCAGCACGCCAATCAGTGCTGAGAAGATTAGACACGGTCCATGATCAGTGCAGCCGTGTGGCTCTCCGGACGTTTCCAACGAGCCCAGTTGTTTGCCTCAATGCCGAATCGGCACAACCACCTCTGAGATGTCGGTATGATATCCTCCTAGGTAATTATGGTTGTGGGTTTAACTGCATGCTTTCGCATCCTACTTTTAGGCCTTTTACATATAATGAGCTGGACGAACGTTATCGCAACCTGTCGCTTAGTCCAAGGCCTGCAGGTTTTCTTTTTCGTGAGCCATTTTAGAAGCTGATCATCAAAATACCTAGTATGTTTTCCAGGGTGGAGAGTGTACACCTACCCTGGTTCCGTGCTACATCCTACGTCGACCTCGGGATGACGGCATGCGGAAAATCTACGCTGTCCGTGCCTTGTATCCATACTGTTCTTTTAGAGTTTTTTGTTTTTTTTGTTTTTTTTTTTTTTTTCTCATTACAATGACTGAATTAGTATATACACCGATGGAAGTAAGTGCACCGATGGTTTATGATGTGGCTTTGTTATTAGAACCGAAACCTATAATTTCGGTTAACCCAGTAGCACATCCGCTTATACTGCCATATACGGAGCCGTTCTGAATATACGCCGTCGAAACTTAGCTGACTGCCTTATTATGAGTGATTCCCTTAGTGCCTTTCAGGGCATCCGTACAGTCACTATCCCATCCTATAGGGCATTCAGGATACGCTCCATATTTTGCGCGCTTCTGGCGTTAATGTGGATAGTGCCTAGATTTCTGGACACGTTGAGTTGTCGGGGAACAAATTGGCGGATTTGGCAGTAAAGATGGCAACTACAAAACCCATTGTTTCCGTTAATTCTGTAACGCCTGAAGACTTTCGACTTTTCGTGCGCTGAGCAGTGGTATCACACTGACATACACAGTGGTCAGCTCTACGCGGAAGCAAGCTTAGGGAGGTAAAGGACCTCCCTAACAACTGGGTAACCTCCTCTCGTCCATCCCGCCGGGAGGAGGTAATATTGGCTCGACTACGACCTGGTCACTATATGTTTACCTGCAGCTACCTTTTTAAACGAGAACTGCTCCTGTCTGTGCACTCTGTGGGAAGGCACAGTCCGTCCCTTATGTGTTTTAGAGTGTGGTCACTTGGAATACATTCGATCAACTCTGAAAATGCTCTTGCCGAAGTCGTGGTTGATAATCAGAGAACAGTAGAACTGGTTTTTAAATGTTTAGCACAAGTTTCTTTTGCCCTGAGATTTTGGTCTGTGGTATCCCTAAGGCGTGATAATGGAGCGGATTTATTACTTTTAAACAACTTATTTTTAATCTCTAAGTTTCAATTGTTACAAGTGTCATTTCTCGACGCCTTCGACTTGTGTTTTCTCCCGGTTTAGTTCTTTTTATACCATAGTATCTTTGCCGGCTCTAGTTTCACGGCCGGACAGTTGTTTTATCTTGGTGTTACTTTTTTATGCTAGATTTCATCTCGTGTTTTAGCTGTTTTAATTGCGATACCTTTTAGCATGATTTTATCTTAGATCTTTTAACTCCACTGTTTTATATTAAGGGCGATGTTTTGCGCCCCTATCGTCATCATTTACACCCTCTCGGAGATTCACTACAGCATACCTGGATCTGGCTATCGATGCAGTCCAAATATTCTGGAGGCCGTTAAATATTCCTCATTTAGGAGAGTTAACGCTGAAAGAAGATGTTTACCGTAAATGATATTGTTCGAGACGACCAAAAAAAATAGTGAACTACATCAAATAAGTAGAGAAGCAATCCTCTTAAGAATTACAAAATAAATAAGTAATAGTCTATTAAACTGGGTGAGATGCTGTTCTACAGCTCTTATGGAGCAACCGCCATCGCTTTCTATACAACATTTGTCCCATTAAAATCGTCCTTATCACTCGACTTTTTGGACTCCATTTTCCGAAAATATGTTAGTTGTCTTGTAGTATGGTATCCTATGATTTCCATCAAGTCCTACATGCAGGTGCCCAAAGTGGTTAACCAAGCTGCATTCTATTATTCACAATGGGCTGAAAATAAACTAAGGGTAGCTTTAAACATGTTGAGTAATACATAATTTATATTATATCATTTTATAACCCCTACCTTACAATTATGCCATATTTTTACCACACGATTTACACAGTGCAGATTTGTACCTCAGGGCATGAGGGACAGGTAGAGGTGGTTTATTATAGAAGTGTAAGATAGTTCATTGGATCCTATACATACAAAGTGTTATCTAGATAAGCCAAAGAATGTTGGCCTTTATATTGAGGGTTGAAAATACGGATTAAATATAAGATAACTTATCATTTGTGTCATTTCTGAAATCCAAAGGCAAATTTATATTGCCAAAATCATACCAAAAATATTAATTTATAAAACTTCAATAAAATATTCACTCCTCTAGTCCGAATATGAAATTCGTGACATGATTATGAAATGTGATAAGGAACTCAATTTTGAAAATTTGGGAAAGATTCACACCCAGCTTGTGACCATCTTGATGAATAGCGCCTTCTAATGGTGATGGTAACATTACAATTGCTAGAGTGACCTTTGAAATGGTCCCTTGCACACACAAAATTAATACAGATGTGTCATATATTCCTTTGAATGTTAATGTCACACCCTTGACTATGAAGCAGTAGAACTTAGATTCTCTAGAAATAAATTAAATGTGGTGTGAATTAGTACAATATCAGCAATGTTGGTTTAACTGCAGAAAATATTACTGGCAGGTGTAAATATTTTATGCTTTACACCACAGTTTACAGAGCTTAATAAACATCATTTCTTAACGTTAGAAACCTTATATCCGATATTTAATAGAAGATTCATTTTTCAGTGATGGTTCTCAATGTGGAGGTATTCAATTGCCAGTAGATCCCCTAAATGATGCCTCTGACTGGAGATGCAATAAATGTCCTGTAAGTTTATCATCTGATCAAGTGAAAGATCTTACAAACAGAATTGGTGAGGATATTGATATTATTCAGGCAGTAAGTATTTATTTTTCTGTTCTATTCTTTCTTTTTCAGCATTTAAAAGTATTAAAAGTTTATGTATATAACAGAAAAGTATTTATGATTTGCAAGCTAACTGGCATATTTGTTTAATTTCTATGACATTTTAAGGTATCTATCCAAATAACGAATTATTGTTATTATTATTATTATTATTATTATTATTATTATTATTATTATTATTAATTATAATAATATAATAATTTTATAACACTTATTCTTATTACTATTACTGTTAATATTATTGTTATTGTTTTGTTATTATTATTGTTATTCTTGTGGTTGTGATTGTGTGTGTGATAGTGACTGCGATTATTATTAGTAGTGGTAGTGGTAGCAGTAGTGGTGGTAATAGTAGTAGTAGTAGTAGTAGTAGTAGTAGTAGTAGTAGTAGTAGTGGTAGTAGTAGTAGTGGTAGTAGTAGTAGTAGTAGTAGTAGTAGTAGTAGTAGTAGTAGTAGTAGTAGTAGTAGTAGTAGTAGTAGTAGTAGTAGTAGTGGTGGTAGTAGTAGTGGTAGTAGTAGTAGTAGTAGTAGTAGTAGTATTAGTAGTAGTAGTAGTAGTAGTAGTAGTAGTAGTAGTGGTAGTAGTAGTAGTAGTGGTAGTAGTAGTAGTAGTAGTAGTAGTAGTAGTAGTAGTAGTAGTAGTAGTAGTAGTAGTAGTAGTAGTAGTGGTAGT
The DNA here is from genome assembly GCA_030762935.1 of Hymenopus coronatus. NCBI lineage: Eukaryota > Metazoa > Arthropoda > Insecta > Mantodea > Hymenopodidae > Hymenopus > Hymenopus coronatus. The sequence continues at coordinate 290,916,535 of CM060900.1, forward strand.
AGTAGTAGTAGTAGTAGTAGTAGTAGTAGTAGTAGTAGTAGTGGTGGTAGTAGTAGTAGTGGTGGTAGAAGTAGTAGTAGTAGTGGTGGTAGTAGTAGTAGTAGTAGTAGTAGTAGTAGTAGTAGTAGTGGTGGTAGTAGTAGTAGTAGTAGTAGTAGTAGTAGTAGTAGTAGTAGTAGTAGTAGTAGTAGTAGTAGTAGTAGTAGTAGTAGTAGTAGTAGTAGTGGTAGTAGTAGTAGTAGTAGTAGTAGTAGTAGTAGTAGTGGTGGTAGTAGTAGTAGTAGTAGTAGTAGTAGTAGTAGTAGTAGTAGTAGTAGTAGTAGTAGTAGTAGTAGCAGCAGCAGAAGGAGTAGTAGTATTGGTATTATTATTTTATGTTGTTATCATTATTGATGTTTTAGGTATTGTGATTATTGTTATCTTTTTGTTGTTGTTGTTATTATTATGGTTATTGTTAGTGTAATTTTATATTATTTTTATTGTTATTAATTTCATTGCCCTTATTGTTGTTATAACTATTATTATTATTACTATAATAATTTATGAACTCTAATAAAGCTAATGAAGTATATTTAAGTAAAGAAACAGAGCAGAAAAAAACTGGTGAACAGTTCTTTATCAAAAACAATGTTTTTAATTCTTTAAGTATGCATTACTTAATAAAGATCAGAGAATATTGCAACAGAGCAATAGGGTCAAGTAATACCGCCAGCTGTTTCCCTATTTGGAAAGAAAACAATTCAGTATATATTATTCACCTCCTGTTTAAAATGTAATGCCAAGCTAAGAGAGCTCTTGGTACGCTTTCAGGACTAAAATATACAGTTTTACAGTTTATTTACATCTTAATCGTTTCTTTTTGGTCCTTTGTTACCAACGTACAGTGATTCAAAAGGGGTGAGATATGGATACAAAGGTTTTTATGCAGTCGGTAGCACGGTAACTTTACATTATGGATAGGGGACTTCAGCAAACAGCTCAACTAGCAATTTCTTGGAACCACATACATAAATGCAATTATTGTTTTTTCTTTCTTAATTTATATTGGTCACCCAAGACTTCTACATAATTAATGTATTTGTATAAAATGTCTCATTCCGAAATCAAAGCTGAATCCGGCAATGTGTAAGTAAGCACTCACTCTGATTGCACTATGGAGTCTCATATTACAATCAGCTCAGCATTCATTATCTTCTACCCAGCCCTTTAAAATTAGTCCAAAGATTTCTACTCCAAAAAATGAACAGCATCAGCCTATGGTGTCGCTTTGATTCAAAATACAATTTTAACCCTTCAAATCAAGCATAAATTTTGGGCTTTCCTTCAAAACCTCACCAGTCCAGCATTAAAATTTCCTTAAACCATGATAATTCCAATTTGCTATGACACATAGTATATATTACACCGAAAGTAAAATAAAAATGGTAAAGCTAAGAAAGTAAACCGTTTCAAAAATATTTTTGTTGTATACCATTTATTGTTGAGTGTAACAGTTTTGTGGATTCGTCCTAGCCTGCATTCTACTCATATATAAGAAAAGAATAAAGAAGTAGTTTTACACACAAGGAAAAGCACGATAGATTCTTGAAGTATTGATGATAGAATTTGGTAACGTTGTACCTAAAGTTTTCAATTTCGGATTTTTTTAACCCTGTAGTGAGTGCCTGTGGCTACTGCTGTAAAATGAAGCATGCAATGAAGCTTACTAAAGATTCTGGCACAAGACAAACAATGCCTGAAGAGCTTATTGGCCATAAAATGAGAGCAAGCAGTTGTTATAAAATTATGAAAGTAACTTGTCAAAACGCCTTGTCTGTATGCCTTGAACTACAACAAATTCAATTCTTGCCAAAATTAATGGAGAGCCAAGTTAGGCCAGAAAACTGTCATATTATGCTCTCAGCATTACGTACATTGAAATGTGTCAATAAACTTACATTGAAGGACTCAAAACCAGGCTGGTATGCACCAAAGAAGTTTCAACTTTGACAGCTGATTTAAGTAACTAAATATATGAAGAACACACTTCCGCTATAATACTATATTCTGACTTTCCCATATAGTTCAGTTTCTGTATTGGTGGCTTATAAAATGCCCAGTCACAATGAAAGAGAAATCAACTACACTCCCCATGTATGGTCATTCCTACTTAACAGCAGACCACGTTATAAACACAGTGGGAAAGAATTCAGAAACATTTTGAACAATGTCACATTATTACAGAATTTGGAAGTGTTAACAAGTTATGAATAAACTGGAATGGTTAAATGTTCAGGATCTCGGCAATAATTCAAAGAAGTCATTGCGAATAAAAGACATGAAATAGACACACTAAAATAAGTAAAATAGGCAGAGGGTCTCGGTTTTTAAAATGTAGTCATCATACAGTTTGGATAAGGCTATGTTTTCTTGCTAAAAAGGGTATAACAGCAGATTGTATACCTGATTCAAATGTCTTGAGGTTTATACACAGTATAAAGTCACTCATTTTTCTGAAAAAATGCTTCACAATATAGCCGGAAGGAGAATGAAGCTCTGATGCACTTAGAGAAACTAAAAATGAACAATGAAGAATAGAAAAGAGCAACCTGAGAATGAAGAATGTGGTTGCTTGGAGGAGGACCCTGGATATCAAATGTTCCGAAGAAGATTACGAGCAATAAATTCAACTCAAGTTAGAAGTTTTAACTAAAATATAATAAGAATATGCGAAAAAACTTTAGATGCTGATGATCATTAATTCAGTATAGCTATTTTCTAATACCTGCATAAAACAGGTTCTACTGTTCATTTTAGACCAACTTAAGAGTAGTATACAAAATGGGGTTTGAAGTAAGTTTTCACTTCATATTTCTGGATAGTGTTTAACACTCGCTTTTACTACAAATAGCACCGCAGGCGTTGACACTGGTAACACATGCAATGAGCATGGAGCACCTATGGAATGATATGGCGGGGGAAACCGGAAACCTGGAGAAAACCAGCCCTCGCACCGCTTTGTCCACCACAAATCCCACTTGCAAACGCTTAGGATCAAAGCTCTAAGTGAGAGGCGAGTGGTCCAACCACTCTGCCTTTTCACTTAATGCTCCATTTGCAAATTTATGCAGATGTATTCAAATTGAATGAAATAAACTCTTCACCGGTTTTTACCCTTTTCACCCCTTCTGTCCACTGAACAATATTTTAAATCCAAGATGGGGTCCGCAGAAATCAGCGAAAATCTGCGAATCTAGAGTTTTGAAGTTACATACCAAATTTTAGGGTCTAATAGAATGGTAGTAGTTATTACATTCCTATGAACACATTTTCGTGTACAAGCTGAAAAAATGTTTTCTTTCTCTAGCCCGCATGTACACTGTACATAGTGAATAGAAAAGGTATTGTATTGCACCCAAAAGGTCTATATCAAGATTTAATCGTGAATATATGTTTTGAGGTCCCCTGAGTCCGAAAAACGCATTTTGTAAAAAAAAGGTCCATGTGTTTCTGTCTTTGTGTGTGTGTGTGTGTGTGTGTGTGTGTGTGTGTGTGTGTGTCTGTGGACAGCATAGCTCAAAAATGAAAAGACCGTTAAATACCAAACTTGGTATTTTGGTGTGGTATCTTGCAAGGATGGGACATGAAGATTTTCAAGAAAATCCCCCACCACAAACTATCCATTACATGGAAACATTTTCAATAATTTTGATTTGCTCAAGCATGACTAATGATTTAGATTAAAATTCCCTTTATTAAAGATATTTACATCCCAAATAAAGCGTATATCTAGATTTTTCTGGGAATAGCCTCTGAAGACCTCTTTATTCTATATGAATTTTGCCGAATTCTACTTAAATGCTAAATCGCAAGGATAGACAAAAACTTAGTCCACAAAAAATATGTTCTTTGCGTTTTTGTTGTAGAGGTAACCGTTTCCATGATACTCCTTGCTATTGATTTCAATTGCAAAGTACTTATACTTTTGTTAGACAGGAAGCGCCCGTTTTCTTTTGTTCTACTCCCGGCCAAGCATAGAAGCTATTTGCAATGACAATCGCATACCGACAAATTATAAAACATTTGGAGAGGGATTGGAAGCTGTAAGAAAATACACAAAAGGTGTGAGGAGACACAGTGCCTGTCAATTAAATGAACTTTAAGGTACTTGGTTAGGGTGCTGAAGAGGAGAAAACCCAAGGGGATACTCAAAGTCCAAACATTTTGATGTTCTTGAAGTTAATACTGTTTAATTATTGCAAGGCTCTTTTGTGGACATTATCTGGAGTACGTCTGACAGTAACAGGTCAGATATGACTGCTCTCTGTGATGTCGTTATTGAACTTTTTGTAGCAAAACCCATGCTTATCCCAGCACTGTTTTAAGGGGATGCAACTACGTCAGCACCAATCTTTATTGCTAAAACTAGTGTAACATTATCTCTTGCTAAATGAAATGCAATTGATTCAAAATGATAGCATCAGGTACTCTGCAATATGCTTTAAAGTGAAACTTTATATTTGATACTGGATTCCTCAATAGATCCTGAAACATGCATTTTATGCTAAGCCAATTGATGTTCCACTGCAATAATGTACAATAAACTAAGTGGAGTCTCAACTTTGTTTACGTATTGGCAAATACCGTTTTAAGTCTAAATCTGTTCTACAAATTGTTAATATAATATCCATAATTGGAGCATTTTTGGAGAAAAGAAACTGAAGCTGATTTGCGATTACTCTATTTAGGTATGGCTTACAAACATTTTACACCTTATTCATTTCTGAACTATTTTTTAACGTGAATTCATATTTATGGCTGATATTTGAAACCAACTACATTATACTGCTAGCATTTTAGTTTTGATGATATTTGCATCATTTTGTGTTTAAGAGATATTGAAAAACATGATGATTATAATAATAATAATAATAATAATAATAATAATAATAATAATAATAAAAATTATCATCATAATAACAATGATGACAATAATAGCAATGATGACGTTAACAATGATGATGATGATAATAATAGTGATAACAATGATAACATTGATAATGATGATTATGAAAATAATAATTATGATAATAAAATCATAATTATGATAGTGATAATAATTATAAAAATAATAATAATAGTAATATAAGTAATAATAACAATCATACCAATAATAAGTATAATACAACTGATAATATTCATAATAATCATAATAATCAAAAATAAGAATAATAATACAAATATTCATAATTATAATAATGATAACTATAGCAATAATGATAATGATAAAAATAATGATTATAATGATAATGATGATAATAATAATAATAATAATAATAATAATAATAATAATAATCATAATAACAAAGATAACAATAATAGCAATGATGACGTTGATGATGATGATGATAATGATAGTGATAACAATGATAACATTGATAATGATGATGATTATAATAATTATGATAATAAAATGATAATTATGATATTGATAATAATTATAAAATAATAATAATAATAATAATAATAATAATAATAATAATAATAATAATAATAATAATATAAGTAATAATAACAATCATAAGAATAATAAGGATAATACTAATAATAATAATCATAATAACCAATAATAATAAGAATAATAACAATAATCATCATCATAATAATCATAATAATGATGAGAATAATAGCAATAATGATAATGATTATAATAATGATGATGATAATAAAAATAATAATAATACAAATAATAATAATAATAATTATCATAATAATAACAATGATGACAATAATAGCAAGGATGACGTTAACAAAGTTGATGATGATAATAATAGTGATAACAATGATAACATTGATAGTGATGATAATGATTATAATAGTTATGATAATTATGATATTGATAATAATTATAAAAATACTAATAAGAATAATAATCATAATAAAAATAGTAATATAAGTCATAATAACAATCATAACAATAATAATTATATTACTAATACTAATAATCATAATAATAGTAATAATAATCATAATAATCCATAATAATAATAATTATAATACTAGTACTAATAATCATAATAATAGTAATAATAATAATCATAATAATCGATAATAATAATAATAATAATAATAATAATAATGGTAACAATATTGATAACAATGATAACATGATAACAATACCTGTTTAGCCTCCGTCGCGAGCGGACGTGTTTCACCTCCGTTCCCACAACTGTGTACAAGATAGGAAAATGCCTGGTGGAGTGTTTTGTCCAACTGGCTCTTTATGTAAAAGATGTAAACAAAAAGCGGTGAATGGTTTAAAATGTCTCAAATGTACGAATGTATTTCACGCGAGTTGTGCTAAATTGACAAATAGTATACAACCTGTGGACGAAAATAACGTTAAGTGTTGTGGAAATGGTGATTGTGAAAGTGTTTTAAGTGATGAAGCTAATGAAGACGCCGATCTACTCAGTGCTTTAAATGACCTTGAAGAATCTGTCAACAAGATTGATATTCGTATTGTGAAATATGTTTTAAGCAGAAATGACAAAATGATTGTTGAACTACGTGAAAAAGTGTCACGTCGAGTTATCAGAAAAGTGCTACAGCGATTCAGCGCAAGAAAGTGTAAAATGTGCTCCAGCTAGTACATCCACAACTTTGGACAAAAGACAGGTGGACATAACGTCATCTTCTAGTTTCTCACTGCTAGAAAAATCAATACCAGACAACAAGAAGCTGGAAGTCACTCCTCGTATCATCAAAGAAATGTCTAATAAGGTAACTTCTGATGCAACTATACAAAATAACGGAGGAAAAGACACTTGGGCAAAAGTCATTGGCAGGAAAACTAGACGCAATGTTAGTAGTAACTTGCAAAATAATACGGTTAGCACAGCAAAATTTCAAATGCTGCCGAAAACGGTATCATTGCACTATTTAGACTGGCCCCAGAGACTAAAGTAGAAAGCATTGTACACTTTTTGAAACAAAAATTTCCAGAAATTAAATGTGAACAGTTAGCATCACGACAACCCCACGAGTATTCCTCCTTTAAAGTGGATATTCTGAAAGAATATTTTGACTTTGCAATGGATCCCAGTATATGGACAATGAATGCTTGTGTGCGGCGTTTTTTATATCATCGCCAGAAGAACCCACTAAACACAATCCAAGGACTCGGATAAATTCCCCCGACAATACTATTGCACATTATAATGAATCTAAATCTATGTCAGTTAATTTTGTAAAACAAAATGTAATAATGTGTTATGATATATTTTTTTATAAATATTTAATGCATTAGAAATAAACTTAATGAATTGGAAGGATATTTACAAGATAAAAGCTATTCCGTGTTATGCTTTGCGGAACATTGGTTTGTGCAAAATGAAACTGAATTTTGTAATATTATTGGTTATATAAAAGCAACAATTTTTTGTCGTACAACTTAGAGAAATGAGGGCATAGCCATTTTTGTTAAGAAAGGACTTGAAGTCACTGAAATTAGTGTTTCCTCATATTGCATACAGGGGGGGGCATTTTGAGGTTTTAGCTATTTATGTAAAACTGTATGACAATGTTATAATTACTGTTTATCGCCCACCAAGCGGTGATATGGAAACATTTCTTGCTGCATTTGAGCAACTTTTGTTACACCTTAGTACTAAACATCTGAAATTATTAATTGGTGGTGACTTTAATATAAATATGCTTACTTTAAACACTAGGAATATGTATTTTAGTAATATGCTTAATACTTTTAATTGCCATTTTACACATACTCTACCTACAAGAGACAATGCATGTCTTGATAATTTTATTACAAATCTTGCTAAACATTTATATGAAGTCAAAGTAACTGACCCTTCATTGTCTGATCATTCTCTACTAAGTTTCTCCCTATTTGGTGAACAATTTGAAACAAATGTACCAAAAAGCTCAAGATCTAAAAGAAAAACTACCCTGAATCACATGAGGCATCTTTTTATTTTACTCAGTAATATAATTCGGGAAGATATTTTATTCTGCCATTATACAAGTGCTGATGAAAAATTTAAATTATATTTGATACTTTTTCTAAATGTATTTGATATGTGTGGCCCAATTGTTGTTGTGAAACATAAGGCTAAGAAAAGTAATAAAAAACCTAATAATTGGTTTAGTGATGACCTGAAGCAAATGAGAAACAAGGTTATGGCTCTCAGTATTGTATACAAAAATACAAAATTAGAAGCAGCATTAATAGTGATATCAATACAAATCTGCACTACAAGCAGCAAAACTAGGGAGCAATATGGAATATATTGAAAACGAGCAAAATAAATGTAAAGCAGTATGGAATGTTTTGAAAAGAGAAACTAATAGTTCTAAGAATATGTTTACTGCACCTATTTCACCAGATATCTTTAAAAACATATTTCTCTGAATCTGTGAAAGATAATTGTGATAAAGCAAAGCAAATATCGAGCAATTTAATGTAGCCAAAATAAGTGTATGTAATAACTCCTATTGTAATGCAAGTTTTATGTGGCAAGAAGTAACTGAGGAGCTGGTTATCCAAGTCGTGAAAAAAATGAGTAACTCTCCCAGTGAGGACATATATGGACTTAGTAATAGAATAATTAAATCTGTTATTATTTATATTGTGAAACCACTAACCTTCTGTATCAATTTATGTTTAAATGCTGGAGTATTTCCTGAGCAGCTGAAAATAGCTAAAACAGTTCCCATATTTAAGAAAGGCGATGTGAATAAACCAGAAAATTACAGGCCTATAGCTATTGTTCCTATATTAGGTAAAGTTTTTGTAGGTGTTGTACTCCATCAATTAAGGTTATATACCACAGAAAATAACATTCTCAGCTCTTCACAATTTGGTTTTTCTCCAGGTAGGAGTACATACGATGCAATAAAAGATTTATTAGAGGTTGTATATAAAGCTTTTGAAAATGCTCTTGCTTTGGTATTTGATTTAAGCAAAGTTTTTGATTGCATTCCTCATGACTTATTACTAATGAAATTAGAATACTATGGGATTAGAAATACTGAGTATAACTTCTTTTACACCTATCTAACTGGACGTAGACATGCTGTTTTTGTAAATAATTTAAGTAGTAGAGGTGACTACGTTGATTTTGAAGTACCACAAGGAACTTTCTTGGGACCATTTTTATTTCTTATTATGATATATGACCTGCCATGTAATATACCTGCAAAGACGATTCTATATGCTGATGATTCCACCTTTATTTTTACACATAATGATTTTGCTATTTTAAATAATATATGTTATGACATAATTCAGAGTGCTACTAAATGGTTCTCTAGCAATGTTTTTTTAACTAACTGTGACAAAATGCAAAACATTATTTTTTGCCATAGACAAAGCTCAAATGAAGCTGAAAACACTAATGTAAAACTTTTAGGAATTGTTTTAGATACAGAATTAACCTGGAAGTCAGATGTTGAAATGGTCTGTAAAAAGTTATCTAAAGTTGTGTATTTACTGAGAACCACTTAAAACAAAGTAACTTGTACCTATTTAAAGCAAATATATCATGCTTAATTTGAAAGTGTTTTTAGCTATGGACTGTTAGCATATGGAAACTGTTCTAAATTAAATGATATTTTACTTTTACAAAAGAAAGCCATAAGAATTTTATGTCATACTTCTTAATGCTCCATGTAGGCCGCTTTTTAAGCAACAGAAAATTTTAACAGTATACAATTGTTATATATTACAATTATTATTATTATTATTATTATTATTATTATTATTATTATTATTATTATTATTATTATTATTATTATTATTATTATTATTATTATTATTATTACTATTATTATAATAATTATTATTATTATTATTATTATTATTATTATTATTATTATTATTATTATTATTATTATTATTATTATTATTATTATTATTATCATTATATGTGCACAAGAATTTAAATCAATTTAAACTGAACAGACATATATACACATTAAATACAAAGAAATATTGACCAATTACATGTTCCATACACTAGACTAAAGAAGGTTAAAGATAAATATTTAATAACCAGCATTATAGCCTATAATAAGCTTCCTGACCACATGAGAGTTCTAAATGTAATACAGTTTAAGGCTAAAGTAAAAAAATGGTTCATGGACAATGTATTTTACAATTTGGATGAATATTTTAATACTAGAATTGTTATATAACTGACTCTTACTTCTATATATTATTTTGACCATGTCTATGGCACTAATGTACCTAATGACTAAACAAACAAATACTAAGTACTAAAATTGATAATGATGAAAATTGTAATAATAATTATAATAATAAGTATCATTATAATAATATATATAATAATAAATCATAACAATAGTGATAACAATGATAACATTGATGATGATGATTGTAATAATAATAATAATCATAATAGTGATAGTAGTGATAATAGTGATAAAGATGAAGATAATTATAATGATGATGATATAAATAATAATAATAATAATAATAATAATAATATTAATAATAATAATAATATTAATATTAATAATAATCATAATAATAATAATAATTATCATAATAGTAACAATGATGACAAAAATAGCAATGATGACGTTAATAATGTTGATGACGACAATAATATTGATAACAATGATAACATTGATAATGATTATAATAATTATGATAATGAAATGATAATTATGATGATAATA